>JAODKL010000215.1:0-14361 GCA_026780765.1 Petrocephalus schoutedeni
CCAGTGGAAAACCCCGCGAAAGTGAGCTGAACTGAACCGTACCGTACCGTACTATGCAGTGGAAAAGCGCCATTAGTATCCTGGGGGACTCCAGCGACAGGAGACTGTTGGCTGTCCACAGGCTCTTGCCAGGTGCCTGGACATTCTTCTTTTCTGGTGGTCAGCTCCTCCAGGTTCCTTATCAGTTCCCACTCACACCCTTTAGCGGAGTCCTCCTCCCTGTATAGTTCAATAGTGTGAATCAGGTGTTCACGGTACTGTTTCTTAGGCATGGTAATGAGCCCACCACTTGCCTTAGCCTGTTCCTCACTGCCATTGGGAGCTCATCCTGCAGTGCCCTCGAGTACAAATCACTGAACACTGAGTTCTGCAGGTCCTGCTCTGTCTTAGCTTGCCACCTCTTTTCTTGTGTTTGCAGATAAGAAGTTGGGCTCTCTCCCTCCTTTTTGGGCTCCACCTTCATTTGTGCTGCACTGAGCTGCAGCTGGAGCCAGAGGTCAGCATGGTATCCGTCACATTGACATGTATCATCATTTACAGGAGTCCCTGTCGCCGTGGAGCAATCTGGTTTTATGCCTAAGAGGTCTACTATCAACCTCATGCTGACACTGAGGGTTCTCATCGAGAGCACACGCAAGTTTCTTTGCAGCCCTTGTTGTTTTTCATAAAATGTTAGACTCAGGATGCCCAGATTTCAAGTTGCCAGACATTATAGTTGGCCTCAGACATCTCGTCACAGGACAGTCAAGCCTTGCAGCCTCATATCTTCCTACCTCAGGCCCCCACTATTTTATTTCCCAGACGGGCCCAAGTGTTTCACATCTCCGTGAGATTTCCCCACAGCACTTATACTGTTTTCTTGTCCAATGATTTTGCTACTTCACTCCTGAGGATACATAATTATAGTGCAACTGTCCTTGACTAAGGTATCTCCCCAAGATTCCCACCAGAAGCCTCAGTAGCTTCCTTCCACGGCTACACGACATATTCTATCCTGCTGTTATTAATTACACAAAGTTGAAATCATCAAATATCATGATATGCAGTGTGGGCCAGTACAAAGCTCCAAAACATGCTTGCCTGGTTACTTGGATGAAGCAGCATCTGGAAACTACTGAAAAGGTTATGTTCCTGTACAAACAACACTGACTCAATGCTGTTTTCCAAGGTTACATTCTCTATGGGTTACATCCTTTCAGTGGTGTCCTAAAGATTACATTCTCTAAATGCCATGTAGTTTTATATTCCATATATTATTCCATATTATAATACGACTGAATATACAACTAAAAACTCTCAATAACTTCTGGGTTGGCTCAGTGGGTAGTGCTACAGCCTCATGTGTCCAGGGTTGGTGGTTTGAATCCTGCTTTGTATGTGTGTGCAATTTGCATGTTGTCCCTCCTTCACATGGGTTTCATCAGAGCACTCTTTATTTTATCCTGTCACCAGCTGTGGCTGACGGGAATGCCTGTGACACCTGTAAACAAACTGAAGATCCAAGGTACACCTAGTTCTGATGCCAAGAGGTGAGTCATGTCCCCCTGTCGCTTTTAGGGTTCAGCCTATGTTTGGCTTTCAACTTTCCCTACACTGATCTGTCACCACTGGGTCTTCTGGGCCCCTCCCCTCCTCCCCTCCTATCCACCCCCCCCCAGATTCCACATCGACATCGGCTATGGGGAGCAAAACATTGCTATGCACTTCGATGTCCGCTTTAAGTTCCATAGGGACAATCGCACAATCGTCTTCAACTCCAAGAAGGACGGCTCCTGGTCCACGGAGATAAGGGAGAGAGTCTTCCCCTTTCAGCAGGGGCAGAAGTTCAAGGTGAGGCCGTCCGGGTTTGTGTCGCCAAGGTATGAGGTTCTATTCCTCCATGTTTCAAATTTTATTGTCCCGTGTTTTGGGAGAACACAGAAAAAGTCTTCTGCCACAGGTACAGAGGAGGGGATGGGTGTAATGGGGGAATTGGACAATCAGTGCAATACAGGACAAATAGTAGGCATGTGTGGATTTGGGGGCTGGGGATGCCTGAGCCCCTGAACTATTTAATGTGAACTCATGCATGAGGGTTACAGGTACTGAGTGCCTCTTTTAAATCTTTAAGCACCTGCCCCTCAAAAAGCCTCTGCACAGTCCTGACAAGCTGCAATGCAATAAAGATCAAGGCATGTGCAATCTCATAGGGAACGCCATCACTTTCTGTGTTTAAATACTAAATAATTTGAGACCTTAAATGAAATATGTAATCTATATTGTTTTAAATGTTAAAATAAAACCTTAATGATACTGATTTATCATAATGCACCTCACTCCTGTGTAGAATCATTATTTATGAGGCCACTTGTCAATGATGAAAATGACTAAATTCGTACAGCTTCATGGTGGCATAGTGGTGAAAAGAATCCACTGGGTTGTTTTTCCTAATAATCCTCTTTATACATCAGGTTGTACAGCTGGTTTTATCCTGTGGTTCTTCACAAAGAATAATAATAAATGTAAAATTACAAAAATCAGGCAATAAAAATAGAATATTGTAGCTCACTTTTGTAGATTTAAAGAACTGAAGAAAAAACTCACCTGTTGAATCCCTGCAGCTTTGTGTTATAATTGTGACCTCTAGTGGTTGAAATGCAGCCGGTACCTTACCCAGTGTAACTGGCTACTAGAAACACTTTGAATAGAGCGAACTGGAATTTTGAGAATCCTTCTGCAATATTTCTTACGGTGAAATTAGATTTAGTTCCAGGATTATCCAACAACAACAAACTGTACCCACCAATTACTACTTACCGAATGAGCAGAGTTGACCTGGTTTCCGTTAATGGCAGACGCGCCTGTCAGGGGTCACAGTCGATTGAAGCAGTATTCAAAAACTCACTTATCGGGAAACTGTGTTTGAACGCACACAAAGGAAAACCTGAGAACTGAGATGCAGCGCAGTGCTGTAACCAGGAATCTCACTTATAATCACTCACATTTGTAATATTTCTTAATAAAACAATCTGCATTGTATTTTCATTTAGCCTAAAATGTAGCCTGGCATCGAAATAACTGAGCAACAAGTCCACAATCGTGCCGAATTTTTTTCCAAGACGTGAGCGGGTCCGGTACAGCTCAGAAAAAGAAAGTGGAGCGAGACAGAGCGCGAGAGAAGGTGACGCTCTGGTTTATTTAAAATGTGCCGCTCCAGACTCCCGCCAAAATCTTTCGGCTCCCGCTCAGCTCTCATGCTCTGGTGCTGGGCAGCCTCAGTAATCCTTGACCACAGAGTAGCCTTGGAATTATAGCAGAATTTAGCCGGAGATCCAGAATGAAGGTTTTGAATGCTCTTTGCTCCGCAGTGCTTGGTTTGGGGTAGACCCCTCATGGTCCTTTTGTTTCCTGCACTTTTTCTAGAGTTTGATCGCTGTTAAAGCTTTTTGTACTTCAGCCACAAAGTGGCATGTTTTCCATGCCACAATGGGACAGAACAACTGACCGCACATATTTCACCAAAACTGTTGCCTATGATAATCTAATTTCAGTTGCTTCAGCAAACCCCTTGGTATTTCTGACTTTTTAAGCATGCCTGAAATCTCAAGGAATACAATTATTGTTTGTCACTGTACTGAATGCTTTTATGCGTTAGAGAAGTTAGTTAGTGAATCAGCATCTGAATTACCTTATTCAGCAAACATTTTCCACCTCACATTTTTCATAATTATTTTTTTTTTATTTCCCCAGATAATCATCACCTTCACCAAAAATAAATTTCAGGTCAAGATGCCTGGTAACCACATTGCGTCATTAACCAATCGTTTTGTTGATGACAAGTTCATGTTCTTTCGTGTGAAGGGGGATGTCAGAATCAATGGCTTCAACATTTATTAAGCAAGGGGAGAAGTTCAAGGTAAGACTATCCATATTTGTACGAAGGTACGAAGCTCCATTGCTCCAAGTATTATTATCACATGTGTTCGGAAGAACACAGTAAAATTCTTGTGCCACTGTTGAAGGGGAGGGGATGCGTGCATAGGGGGATTTGACAACAGTACAATACAGGACAAATGACAGGCATGTGCAGCAGACAGGTGGTGCCTGAGCCCAAAACTATTAAACTATTTAATGTGACCTGTGCATGAGGGTTAAAGGTACTGAGTGCCTCTTTTTAACCTTTAAGCACCTGCCCCTCAAACAGTCTCAGCACAGCCTGACAAACAGCAATGCAATAAAGATCAAGACGTGCAATCTCATAAGGAATCACTTTATTTTTGTGTAAATGCTACATTATTTGAGACCTTAAATGAAAAATGTAATCTATATTGTTTTAAATGTTAAAATATAAAGAACCTTTTTATTTTAAGACCCTTAATACTAATTATTTAACGTAATGTACTTCACTCCTGTGTAGAACCATTATTTATGAGGCCACTTGTCATAGATGAAATTAATTAGTTAAATTCTTAAATCTTCATGGTGTCATAGTGGTGAAAAGAATCCATTGTGTTGCTTTTTCCTATTAATCCACTTTATACATCAGGCTATATCCTGCGGTACTTCACAAAGAATATTCATCAATTACAAAAAAGTAGGCAGTAAAAATCCTTAAAGAGAATATAATATTGTAGCTGACTCTTTTAGGTATCAAACTTTTTTTTTAAGAAAAAAATTAACTGTTGAACTCAGTATCTCCATTCCTCTTTTCCATCCTCATCATCTTGGCATTGTTCTTTGGGGGTTTCTTTAAGTGCTTCAGTCTCATTTCCCAGGATATTGTTACTCACTCCCCAATTCCCCTGGAATTTCTAGCTTTCTCTAAAGCATTCCTGAAATTTCAGGTAGTACAATCATTGTTCATCAATGTTCCACATGCTTTTAGGTAGCTTTTAGGAAGCTTGTTATTGCATCTGAATGACCTCCTTCAGCAAACATTTTCCACCACACATTTTCATTTCCTTTCCTTTTTTCTTCAGGTAATCATCACCTTCACCAAAGATGAATTTCATGTCAAGATTCCTGGTTACGTCATTAAATCATATCCCAATCACTTTGGTGATGACAAGTTCATGTTCAACAAAGTGTGTGTGTGGGGGTGGGGGGGGGGGATGTTAGAATCACGGGCTTCAAGATTGATTAAGTCTACAGGCATTGGACGTCCGGTGTCTGGCTGCTAATTGGCTGTGATTGCTGCTCGGTTCTCTGTGGATCTTCACCATAATGCTTATTGTTTATACCGCTATTGCACTTGTCACTATATCAGATGTTCCTTCTTGCTATGTACCTCTGCTGGTACAATGTGAACCTAAACAACTTTCCCAGCTGGTATTCTGAAGATATTTTTATATGAAAATGTTAACCTGATAATCTGAAAATAATTTTGACATTTTGACATGTCAGATGTTTTAATAAATATCACTGCATTTTGCGTTGCTTTCAATTCTGAAATCAGTGATATTGCCCGGTTTAATTTAGTAGACTCAGGTAAGCAGATTTGTCCTTATATATCGCAAACCATTCTGATGGTTCAAATCTTTTTTAATATGGATAGTCATTTTATTGTCTTTTGAAGCAGTTAATTTTTGAAAGTTAAAATGCTATCTGCCAAAGCAACAGTTATTTGCCTTGTTGGAGTAGCATACAGCATACATAAGAAGCATACAGCCGGTTCTGAATCGCTCACCCGAGCGGGTTCGCGCACCCGGATCGCACACAGCCATGAGTGACTCTGCCGGTTAACATCCTCTACGGCCGGAATCATATATACAGCCGGTTCGGGAACCGCTAACTCGAAGAAGGGGATTTAGACCTGGCGTTGCCCGACACAGATTTGTACATACAATCTAACCAGGTCACTGGTTAGATTTCATTAACAGTGTGATGTGTAACAGTGTGATTTGTAACGCTTTCTTTAATTTATGTATTTCGAAGTGCGTTCATTCTTATCACAAGCCACGTACACTTCCTTCTATGAAAAACAAGCGTTTCGGCTGGCGATTTGGCAATACTGACTCAAGTGAGCCGCACACTCGGATCAGTTTAGTGAGTGAGCGGAAGGGAGCCGAATCCTAAAAAGGAACCAAACATTATAGCTCTAGAGCGCACGTGAATAACGTAGCACAGACCCTGCTGGCCCACAGAGGGCGCTATTACACAAAAAATAAAAAACTCCTAATACCAGAACTAACTAACTAACTAAGGGATTTTGGTGAAATAAACACACCATGACAGTCATAGAAGACAGAGAATAAAAAAAAATACAAGAAAATGTCTTTTCCTTTCCCTGTCACACATGCATATTCAATATTTTGTATAGCCACCCTTTGCAGCAATTACAGCGACAAGTCTCTTCGGGTACCACTCCACAAGCTTGGCACACCTAGACACTGGTATTTTTGCCCATTCTTCATGGCAAAACTGCTCCAGCTCCTTCGAGTTGGATGGGTGCTGCTTGTGTACAGCAATCTTTAAATCATACCAGAGATTCTTGATTGGATTGAGGTCTGGGCTTTGACTGGGCCATTCCAGGATATTTACCGGTTTCTCCTTAAACCACTGGAGTGTTGCTTTAACAGTGTGTTTAGGTGTGTCCTGCTGGAAGGTGAACCTCTGCCCCTCTGTCTCAAATCTCTGAAACACTCAAACAGGTTTCCCTCAAGAATTTCTCCATATTTGGGCCATATTTTCTTCAATTCTGACCAGTTTCCCAGTCCCTGTAGATGAAAAACATCTCCACTGCATGATGCTGCCCCCAGCATGCTTCACTGTGGGGATGGTGTTCTCAGCACAATGAGAAATGTTAGGCTTGCGCCAGACATAGCATGTCCTTGATAGCCAAAAAGTTCTATTTTAGTCTCATCTGACCACAACACCTTCTTCCACATGGTTGGGGAGTCTCCGATACACCTTTTGACAAATTTCAAATGGTCTGCCTTATTTTTTTGGTAAGCAATGGCCACTCTTCCATGAAGCCCAGCTCTGTGCAGTGTGTGGCTTATAGTGGTCCTATGGACAGTTACTCCCATCTCTGCAGTATAGCTGCCCAGCTCCTTCAGGGTTATTTTTGGCCTCTTGGTTGTTGCTCTAATTAATGCCCTCCTTTCCCGGTCTGTGAGTTTTGGTGGACGACCCTCTCTTGGCAGGCTTGCTGTGGTGCCATAATCTTTCCATTTTCTAATAATGCATTTAATGGTGCTCCTTGGGATGTTCAGGGTTTGGGATAATTTTTATTTTTTTTTATAACCCAAGCTTGATCTGTACAACTCTACAACACCTCTGACCTGTGGGGAGCATTCCTTGGTCTCAGACCAGGTGTATATATACTGACATCGTTTGACACTTAGATTGCTCACAAGTGGATCTTATTTAACTAATTAAGCGGCTTTTGATGGTAGTGGTTGGGGCTTCCAGGTTGTAAGGGAACAAAACAGAGAGAATGCCAAGGGGGGTGAATACTTTTGTAAGGTACTGTACCATCTTTCTTAATGACAGGACTGCTGGAGCCTCCAATAGGTAGCCAGATTGCTTGATAACAGGCTGAAGCATGCGACTACGTGTTCTCTGTCAAGTCTGCCTGAAACTGGTTAAAACCCACAATGCAGACATCCGTCCATGCAAAGACACTGACGTGGACTAGGACATGCTCCATTAACCTCTCAAGGGTGACCTGGAAGTTTCACAGGCCAAACGACGTGACCTGGAAGTAACCTCTGACGACAGGTGAATGTCAGTTTGACTTGCCCATAGCCATTCTGGAGGTCCAGGGATCTGAACTATGTTCTATGTTCATCCCTAGTTGTGACAACAGTACAGGTCCTGGACATGTGGGAGAGTGGGAGTAATGAGGCCAGACAAGCAGTAGAAAAGCACAACAATGGTGTTTATGAAGTAAAAAAAAAAACATTAAAAGACGGAGACACCTAAACTACAATCCAAGTCCTGTCATACCGGGGGATTAGTAACACATGCCCCAGTAGGAACAAGTAGGAAAACCAGCAGCAAGCCAAAGACTAACACACCAACAGCAGAGAGCATGAACCAGAAAGGACACACCTAAATGACGCACACTGGTGCTTTTATCTACACTAGAGCCAATCTACAGTATCATTCTAATGAGCTACAAGAATACACAAACAGGGAAGTGATAAGGAGAGAAAAACCCACCATCTTGCTCTCCGTGACACAGACACATATGTAAGTGACAGCAAACTTGACAGCGAAGGGCAGCCCCCCGTAGCAATGCCCATGGAGCTAGGGCCTAAGGGCCTTGCTCAAGGGCCCACAGAGGTTACTACTCTGCCAAAGCTGGGCTTCAACCAGCAAACTTCCGATCACAAGCACAGAGGCTTAGCCTACATTTTACTATGATAAATACTGTCAAATTTACAAACATTTAAAAATTTTGGGTTTGGTAATATGATGGATTTCAAAGACAACTTGATAAGACTTTCTATGAAGCTGTCATCTATAATACAACACAGATATCTTCATAATGCATTACAAGGCATCTATATTGCATTATTACGGTCAGCATTAGAATTAATAAAGCATTGTAGTATCTTCTATTGACAGTCATAAGGCATTACAGAATTGATTATAATATTTCATAAGCTCCATCATCACAACTGCTCATAAACATTCTACCAATTCTACATAAAACTTTATAAAAATGTATAAAAAATGTGCTTCTCTTTGGTATAAAAAGCATTAAGGCTGTGGTTAAAGTGATGAATAATGCAGGCCAGTCTGCAGTGGGACAAATCCAGGCTGAAACTGAATCGCGCTCCAGCCCTGGTTCAATGGCGCAATCTGTCCATCTTTTCACCACTTACTTAATACACTGTCACACACAGTATGGGCAATTTAGAGATGCAATTTGTTTGGCAAACAGAGAACAGTTATTTCTTCTCCTATTGGCTGAATACGACTGTATCTCAAAAGGTCCCAGTGCATCAACTCCCAGGCTTTGGATCTGTATGGTTTAGATCTGTGCACTAATGATCATGTTTTCTAACCCCTTGCACTCTGTAAAAAATGTTTTTATTACATGTCTACATTTTACCTGAGGGTAGTCTACTGTTGCCAGTGTATATGGACCTTGCTGTATCTTATTATGCGTTCATCTGTTCATTTCACTTAAGCAGTACAGGGAGTCTGGGACCTGTCTCAGGAAGTGGATCACAAGTGATCTGAAACACTTACTGTTCAAGAAGAAGAGGGTCTGCAGAGCAAATCTTTCTAATTGAAATTTCTGATGATAGTGACAGAAAATAAACAACCCAAGACAATGAATTCTAAGCAATGTAAGACACAAAAAAGGGTTCATTTGGGGGCCTAAGCACAGGTATAACAAACAAGAAAAACTACATTGAATGGCAGCATTCTTAGGTAAGTTCCATCAGCTGTACTGAGTGTAAAGAACTTAAATGCCCACTGTGAATGTGGGAAGTGCGAAAACAACTTTGCTCTCACCGGGTTTGACATAGGCTAATATTTGGCATCTATAAAAAGAAATGTTGCCATTTGGGAAATACCAATCAGAGGTGTTAAGGTTCATGAGAACTGTCACTAAAATGAAAAACTGTTTTCATAATTACTATTTTGACTGGAGAAAATATGTTTCCAGCTAAACAACCTCTGCCTCAGGCAAAAAGGTGTGGAGCTTCATCCGTAAAAGGCACACTTCTAATCTGTAAACAGGAAACTGCAAATAAACTTACAGAGTCATTTGAAAGGAATACCCCTATGGAAAACAGCCTTCCAGGATTCTAGCTTTATAAAGGTCAGCAGGAAAGGAAATTAATTCATTTCTCCTCCAATAACCTGAAACCCTATAACCAACCTTTAATCATGGTAGAGGTTTTGCCTTGCCCGTCAATAAACACCCCCTTGAGCGGTTTTGCCATAACAGCTGCATTGTGGGTCATCCCTTCCCTTTGCAACGTGACATTAGGGAACTTTTGCCTTTCTTTGTATGAGTAATTCCGTGTTAAATCCTCACACTTTTTGACCTCATTATTTCAGAATTTAACAAAACCTGGCAAGCTGATTTGGTCGTATGAGGGAGATTTAAGGTAACAAAGTCTGACCTTCTTTGGGGGGGTGGGGGAGGGACTTTGACTGGCTATATCTCTATGTTATCCCCAACACAATCTCAAGCAAAGACACAACTGCTGCATCAAAGGCTCTAATTGAGTATAAATTGGGAGTGTAGCCATTGTTTATGCTCTCACATTCCCACCTAACCACTCAAAAAGTACAGCTTGTGTGTAACTTATTCATGATTCCACATATGTTGAATTTCTTTCCTTGCTCTAGTCTAGGTCTAAGAGCCCAGTTAGTTTCAGTTTAGTTTGTCAGGTTTATGAGGATAGGCATCATTTATATTTCTTGGAAACGTACAATGAAATAGGCGTATACTTGGCATTTATAAGAGGGAATGTTCTGCCATTTGGGAGGACTGTCATGCAAATTAAAAATTGTTTTCGCAATCACTGTTTTAGCTGGAGAAAATATGTTTCCAGCTTAACAGCTGTGGAAATTTAACAGGCGCAATAAAATCCAGAATGGATGTACAAGATGAAACAAGTTTGGAGAGCAGATCATACATATTTTGATTTAAGGCTTGAAACACAGAATTAACTGTGTTAACTTATTTTCAAATAAGCTTCAGAGAACTGACCATTAGTGGCATCATTTATGGTGGGTGAGCTCTGCCTTGACATTCTCATCTTTGGTTTACATAAAAACTCACAATTAAGAATAATCACCTTGTGGTCCAAGAACCCAATATTATCAAACTCAACATTCTTCACTAAAAGTCTAGTCGACAAATCGAAGTCAAGTGTATGACCCTGTATGTGAGTAGCACCAATAACAGACTGAATAAAACCAAAGGAATCAGGTAGGTGTGGGAAACATGTTAACTAAAGGCCTGGAGGGGCAACAAACAAATGTTTGTAAACCTGACTGCAAGGCTAGGTGTTTGATTTAATACACCTGTGGCAATGGCTCTGAAAGAAACACTTGAATTCACTGATTAAGTGGTGTCTCCTTTGTCCATGTAGTCTATATACACAGGTCTTCCTGGGGCAACTGCTTTTTCCAGGGAGTACACTCAAAGGGTCCCTGGGCCAGAAGGCTTGTCCCTAGTAGTGGACATCATGCTGTTACTCTCTGGCCGTGCATAGCCAGTATTTGCACACTCTGCACATGCTCCCAGAGATGGCGCAGGTGGTCCAGTCCCAGTGTTGCCAGAAGCTCTGCTTCAGGGGCAAGCCAAGCACCAGCTCCACTGGGGTCTGCAGCTCATGGCCAAACAGCAAGGGTCCAGCCATAGCTCTCCTGTACTGCTGCGTGCTAAGCCCACAGGACCCGGGGAAGGTGTGCATCCCAGTCGATCTGGTGTTAGTCAACCTGGATCGGCAGTTGTGTGGCTAGAGTGTGGCTAGCCACACTGAGGATGAAGGAGGTGATGCAGAGCTTCATGGTTCTCAGCCATTGGCACCTCTTCCTTAACACCTGAACTTCAAAGGTCCTCCCATGGTTGCTGTGCAGCTCCTCAGGTACCCTAAAGTGACAGAAACTCTCCTCCAGGAACTTCACTGCTGTTATGGTGCCATTCTAGTAAGAACCACATACGCCTTGGGTCACTTCATATTCCATGACTGTGAGTAAGTAGTGGTTCCTGGCCTTAGTGCAGAAAAATGGGCCCAGGACATGCCCCCCCCCCCCCACACATGCTACATGCAGGCACCCACCAGGTACGACTGCAGGGGAGCCCAAGATTGCCAGCCAGGACCCTTATTAGCTGTGCATACAGTATGTGACAGCAAGGCACAAACAGCTTGGCGGGAGACAGCAGAAGTGCTGCTGCAGCTTCACCTGCATCCTCTTCACCCCAATGTGCCTGGCCCCGACAGCTCAATGCACCAACCTCAGCACGATGGGGCACAGGTTCTGGTGCACGAAGTAGTTGCAGCAGCTCCCTTGCGCCATCTGGCAATCGCCAGCAACTGTTCGGCAGGCCCTCATGCTCCTCCAGTGTGCCTCACTGGGAGTGGTAGGTCGCTAAGATCGCCTCCCAGCTCGGTGGTTCACCCCCATCCAGCCACTCCCTCACCCTGGCCAGCAAAGGGTTGCAGTGCTGGTCCATAACGAGCTGCTGGCGATTTATGTCCTGGTGGGCCTCGTTATCTAGTGCAGTGCATTTGCAGCAGCCTTGATTGAATTTTGTCAGCACCTCTAATCAGTGGGCTAATTGTTCCTCTGGGTTGCAGAAAGTCAGGAGCAAGGTAAGAAATGTATGGTCGGTCTATAACCGGAACTGCTGACCGCTGAGCTAGGGATGGAAGTTCTCACAGCCCTACAATACAGCTAGCAGCTCCAGTTGGATTACACAGTATGCGGGTTACAGGCTCAAGCATTACAGGCTGGAGTGACTACGTGCTCTGCGTCAAGTCCTGCCTGCTATAGCACAGTGTGCTCCTTGTAACTGGTTCAAAGATGTAATGCAGTCATCTGTCCCTGCAAAGGCACTTCCCTTCCCTGTAAGAGAGTGTGGTGGCATTGCAGTCCAGGTGACGTGGACCAGGACGTGCTCCATTAACCTCTCGATGGTGACCTGGGCATTACATTGGCTAAACGACATGACCTGGAAGTAACAGCCTCTGACTACTGGTGAATGCCAGTTCGACTTGCCCATAGCCATTCTGGAGGTCGAGGAATCCATGTTTGTCTATGTTCACCCCCAGTTCTGACAACAGTACAGGTACTGAACATTGTGGCAGAATGGGAATAATGAAACCTGACAAGCACTAGGAAAGCCCAAAACTGGGGTTGACTGAATAAAAAAAAATGTTACCAATACATGACAGAGACAACAATTCAAGTCACACCCGGGGTTCAGAAACACATGCCTCAGTAGGAACAAAAAAAAAAACAGCAGTAAGCCAAGGACTAACAGAGGCTTAGCCCACATTTTTCCATGATGAATACTGTCAAATTTACAAATATTTACTGTAAAAATTTTGGGTTTCGGTAATATGGTGGATTTAAAAAAAACTCGATAAGACTTTCTATGAAGCTGTAATTTACAATACAATACAGTTACCTTCGTAATGCATTACAAAGCATCTATAATGCATTACTACAGTCAGTATTAGAATTAACCTGTAACACGGGATCATCCAATAGCTCATGAATGATCCCACAGAGTGATGAGATGATGTTCCTTGCAGAGCAGAGCAAATGCAGTAGTCAGCAAGGGGGCAGAGGAAGAGACCGGAACTGCGGGTTCCAGGGGTAGCAGGTCAGGTGTACTTTCTTCACAGGCACTGGGCCAGTACCAGCGTCTGTCGCAGAGGTTAGTGTTCTCTGGGATGAGTCGGGGAACAAAAGCAGTTAGGCCCTCCGGTTGGGCCGGGGAGGAAGAGCCACAGGGTCGTTTCTTCACTTCTGCCATTCTGTCACATCCTGAAGGGAAGGCACGACCCAAAAGCAGGCTGTGGTGCAGGCCAAAACCCCAGACAGGGGACTTTATTTAACACAGCAAGGGAGCACAGGCACAGACAGGTAACAATGGCAGAACTGGGAAGCACAGGACTGGGAAGCACTTAAATACAAGACTAACGAAGGGGCAAAAGAGAGGCAGCTGTGAATGGTTACCATGAGGGCAGGAAAAAGAGGCAAGACAAACGAGCATCAGGCATGGCTTGTTTAGAGCCACGCCCAAGGAAAACACAGGGATCGCACATGTTGGGCATGACATCCGTTTGCAGCTTTGTAAACGGATTAAGGCTGCTTCACCTCGGACTGTCCCACTAACTTTCACTCAGCCATAGGTGTTATGTTTAATAGGAACTATTGTGGACGTGGTTATGTGTTCCTATGTGTTCCTTATTAGGACACACGCGGATACTGCAAAAATTGATTGACGGTAATGCTGTATATACAAGAAGTGTATGGTGCTAGGCACACGTGTTCAGTAAAGTTCAATCAACTTGACTCCGGTGTTATTGTATGTTAGTGTTAGGGTAGAACACAACAATAGAGCAGTCTCTACCTGGCAGGGCACTCTTCAGCATAGTGGCAACTTGAATCTCAAAGAGAGAAAACGTCCTTGTTCATGGCCCTTACTCTGTAAAATTCGGTAAACACTGTAAACGCTACTCTGTAAATACTATATAATTATTTTGCCACAGTTGCAGGGAGGATGGGTGAAATTGGGAGAATGGACATAGGTGTAATACAGGACAAATAGCAGGCATGTATGGGGATGGGGACTGGGGGTGCCTGAGCCCCCGAACTATTTAATGTGACCTCATGCATGAGGGTTAAAGGTACTGAGTGCCTCTTTTTAACCTTTAAGCACCTGCCCCT
>JAODKL010000216.1:0-2500 GCA_026780765.1 Petrocephalus schoutedeni
TCAGAAACGCCCTCAATTGACCATATTTGGTAACACCGCGTCCTTTAAAAACCATGCAGAAAATCCTTGTTTTTTCCAAAAATAATGGCCAAGAGAGCAAAAAAAAAGAAACTTCAGTGACAGTGAGATCGAGGTCCTTGTTGCCGAGGTAAATTCCACACTTTGCGTGAAAATGTTCTCACGCAAAAAATACGCACAAATCTGTGCGTGAGAACGGTTGATAAATGAGGGCCCTGGGGTGTAAAGGCCAGGGGAAGAGAACTGAGCTTAGAGCTCTCGGACATCTGACCAAATTGTCTTGGAGGTTGGTGGGCTCCCAGATCGATCTGTTGGAACAAATAAATTTTGATTGCCAATATCGCCTCTGTGTGATCCCTTCTCATTTTTTTTTGATTTACAGTTGTAGAGTATTTTTCTTTGTCAATTTATAGCGATGATATAAGAAAGAACGATGCTATGGTGTCTCATTTTATTTCTAAATTTAAATATATTAACTTCACCCGTGATCACATCGCCAACGTTAGACCTCATGTCAGCGCGAGCACTTGTGTCAGCGATGCTGTTGACACTTTCTATTAATGGCTGTGGGTTTGCCAGTGCCAAAGAATTGGTACTCATTGTTAAGTTTCACTCCAACAGGACGCTCCGGGACAACTCTTGATTCACCTTTCATTAATTTTTATTTTTCCAACTTAGAATTGTTGGTTTCAAATTAATCAGTGTTTTAACCATCAGGTTGATAACCTTCAAAGCACAGAGACAGAGGCTAACAATATCATTTTGTAAAATATTCAATCTAATGAATTAAGTTAAATCAAACAATTAATTTAATTAGAATGGAATGCTCACTTCAAACAACTGAATAGTCAAACATCAGATGTAATAAAGACAATCAAATGCTTACAAGCTTATAAATCAGCTCTTTCCTGTACTTTTTACCATTATAAAATACACCATGAATTAATGGTCTAAAGGCCTGTCCAGGTACAAATTAAGCATTGCAACTAATATAAACTAAACAACATTTACTAACCATTGGTGTCTTTGGTGTAAATTCATGAGTAGAGCTTGCTGTGCTGTTCCTTTGCTTGATTGAGGACTGAGAGCTGCTCAGGTGTTCTCATTAGCGATCAGTAGCCATCTTGCTGGTGCATTCTGGGAAATGTAGTTCTCAATGTGGCAGCATTAGACCTCCGTTCAGTTATAACCCAACACTCATTATCTCATTATTATTGCAGTGTCCAATTTGCTTTCAGCATTCTGTCTTATAGTATCTTTAGGCGCTGTAGCATTATGTAGCTTTTCAAGCTGGCTTTTGGGGACTAGATGCATTTGAGCATCTGAGCATATTCCATAGCTTTTAACTCCGTTGAAAAAGACTAGCAAGGAATGGAACCACGACGCTTAGCAGCGGTAAAATGAAGCCACTACCAGTTTGAATTATAGCTTTTTGTTTCCTTCTTAAAGTCGCTTTTTGTTTCCTTCTTTGTGCCCCCTGTGTCTGCCTTTCATCCCCCTGTTTCTCCTGTGTTCCCTCCTGGCCCTTGTGTTCCTCCTCTTGGTGTGTCCCCGTGTTGTCGTCTGTTGTCTGAGCTGCTTCCCTTGTGCCTGTTCTGTGTGTCTGTCTTGTTACCTGTGCCTCATTGATGGTTTGTGCCTTTGTCTTCCAGGTCCTGTGTCCCAGGTCTTGTCTTGGCCCTCTTCTTAGGTGTGCCCGGAGTGTGCGCCCGGGGAGGGGTTCTGTCACGCCATGCCCGTCCGATCCTCCTGTGTGCCACGCCCTCTCCTTATCCTCATGTGAATTCCTGCATTTCCCAGCTGCTTCTCATTCGTGTCATTAGTGCTGTGTATTTTAGTCCACGTTAGAGTTTGTTTCCCCAGTCCAGTCATTGACGTTACTCGTCTTAGCGTGCTGTTCCCTGCGTATTCATATTAAACCCTTGTTTGTTTACCTGTTGGAGTCATGATCCTACACCGGGCACGCATATCATGACAACGCTTAAATTTCTATGGTGTGTATACTTGGTAAATGCTTTTCCCACTTCGTTATTATCGCTGGCTTTTTCCATAACGTCATCAATGATTATAAGGTAGGTTTTATTTACTGGCAAATGTCTTCGTCACACAAAGACTCTGGTATACCATCCAGAAATTTAATGTTCTTTATTTTGTACAACAAATCATCATATAGAGACTGCCAGAAGTAGCACCACACAATATCACAATATTTTCTGGCACTGGGCAATGAATATGCAGCATTTACTGTAACAGTCTTTTAATGATGCTCTGGGGTCAGATTGACCCCAAACACGGGATAGGGGTTAAAAAGCTCGTAGTTGGATCTCGGGATTGGGAGGAAGTAAAAGTCGTAACAAGGTTTCCGTAGGTGAACTTGCGGAAGGATCATTAACGGCAGACCGACGGGTGGCCGGTGTGTGCCGCGGGCGCGCACCCCCCTTCGCGCATCTCTCTGCGGAACCAGCCCCGGGGGGTCCCTCTC
>JAODKL010000216.1:5000-14351 GCA_026780765.1 Petrocephalus schoutedeni
TTCAATGAAGCATGGGTAAACGGTGGGAGTAACTATGACTTCTCCCTTGGACAAGGAGACCGAGTCATAGTGTTGGCCCCACCTCCTTGTGGTTCCCGCTGGTAACAGTCTGCGCCGGAATGGGCAGACTGGCTAAGAGGGCCCAAAGCATGTATATTCCATCGCTCCTACCATGGTGGTGGTCTGAAAAGGTTCCCCCTCCTACATTGGGTCCCCTAAGACCAAAACAAAATGAGAGGTCGAGCAGGAAACCCATACCGGATGGCACGCGGCCCGAGTGAACAACGTGCTATGGGCAGACCTCCCGAGGTTGGGTTTTTGCCCATTAGAGCCAGCCCTCAAACAGATGTGGCACGAGTGTAGTTTGTGTCTGTTGGACCGAGTATGATGACTCCTCAGTTGAGGAGTCAGATACCACGCTAACTGGACGGGAGGATACTTCCTTTTCGATTCGAAGGTCAGTCACCTTTTGGAACAGCTCTTACAGAGAGTTGGGGGTGGCTGAACCTGGGATTGATGACGACGAGGGCCTACCGGACTGGCTACTGGCTGATGAGTCTGTAGAGGACCTGTTTAGCGATGATGATCTGCCGGATGAAGCCCTGACTACCGAGCTGGAGGCATCCAGCTACGCTCTAGAGCACTCCTACTAGAGCCGGTACTTGAAAGTGCGAGCACCCCGGAGGGCTGTGTAGTGACACTCCAACTGCCGAATGCCAGGATTTGTTGCGAAGCATGTGGGGAGGTGCCTGGAGGCCCGGTTAAAGCACAGGACCACTTTGTGAAGTATCACAGAGATGTCTCCTTGCTTTTTCAATGCGAGAGATGCGACAGATTGGACCCGAACCCTAGGTCAATATTGTGCCACACGTCAAAGTGTAAGGCTGTGGCCTCCCAAATCCCACCGGTTGGGGATCATGGGTGCAACCTGTGTGGTAAGGCCTTTGAGACCATCAGCAGTCTGTCTCAGCATAAGTGACACCTGTACCCCACAGAACATAACAAGGAATGGATCGCAGCTGTGTCACAACCGAGCAGGAGAAAGGGCAGACAGTTAAATTGAGAGACTGTCCCAGCTAGAGGCCACTTACGCAGGGCAGCAAACATCAACAAGCTCATCGCCGAGGAGCTTGGAAACAAAAGCCACATTCAGGTGGCGGAGAAACAGAGGCAACTGTGTGAATCAGCTACTCCCCTTCCAATCACGCAGGGTGTGGATGCAAATCCTCTTGTCTTCCTGGACTCTGTACCTGAAATGTCCTCAACTCCATCTGAGGCAGCGGCCACCCTTAAACACATGGCTGTTGGGCTTTGTGACGGGCTCGTCGCGATCCTCAGAAGGTGGGTGAACGGCAATGAGTCTGTCGACTCAACGTTGGAGGAGGCAACTATGGAGTTGCTCTCTGACTCGGACTGCCAAAGTGACAGGCGGGTGCGCTGTAGGAGGGGGAACTGAGACAGGGAGTGCGGGACCCTAGCTTACTATCCGTGGATGAAGTGAAGGGCGGCGAAGAGAGCCAAGTACGGGAAATACCAGTGCCTATTTTTGGAGGACAGAGCTCTGAATCATTGAGCAAGCGAAAAGGGAATGGAAACAGCTTGCGGTTGCGTTCATCGACATTGCAAAAGCCTTCGACACAGTCTCGCTCGACCACATTTTGGAGGTGCTGAGACGTCGAGGCCTGGACACATACAGTATGTGTTTGGAATCATGCAGGATTCCTACAGGGCTTGCCACACTTCGGTTGAGGTGGAAGGTGCGACGACCCCGGACATTAATATCAAGACTGGGGTCAAGCAGGGTGACCCAATGTCTCCACTACTTTTCAATTTGGTGATCGACCCCTTGATTGCTACCTTGGAAAGCCACAGTTGTGGTTTTCCTACTGACGGCGGGAAACTTACAGCCCTTGTGTTCGCAGATGATCTGGTGCTGTTGAGTGATGGTTGGGGTGGAATGAATACCAACCTGTCGATCCTGTTCTGCAGTCTGACTGGCCTGGTGGCGCAGGCCAAGAAGTGTGATAGCTTCCTGCTGAGTCCAACGCACGACTCCTACACGGTGAACAACTGCAACCATGGCAGGTTGGAGGGGCCAATATGCATATGGTAGGCCCGAAGGAGTCAGAGAAATACCTGGGCGTTTGCATCGGTCCTTGGTGAGAAATTTCGAAGCTTGACATGGAACGTCAATTGCAGATATGGATCTAACGGATTGACAAGGCACCACTAAAGCCCTCCCAGAAAGTGGGGGTCCTCAATGAGTACTCATTACAGCGCAGATCACGCAAATGAAACATCAGTGAGGCTTGCCAGGCTCGATGGACTGGTCAAGCGGGCAGTGAAAGCTTGGCTGAGGCTCCCACATTCCACGTGCGACGAACTGCGGATTGGGTATCCAGAAGTTGGCAGACTCCGTCCCGGCCATACAAGTACGGCGAATTCAGAGGGTCGCCTAGTCCAGGGACCCTACCATCAGGTGGCTGATGAGTTCGCCAAGTGTCCAAAAGCAGCTCGACAGGGCTTGGACACGAGCAGGTGGCACGCCAGATTCTGCACCTGCACTGTTTGAGATTCCCATTATTCCATCGGTCAACGCGGATTCCATCGAGGCCAGCCAACCCTTGCCTCTGAAGGTGAGCTATCCAATCCCTCGGGATTGGAGATAAGACGAGTTTGTGCGCTGGTGTTCCTTGCCTGTTCAGGGCTTGGGTATACAATGCTTTCGGGCAGATAAAGTCAGTAACCACTGGCTACGGAACCACTATGGGTTCCGAGAGCGGCACTTTATATCAGCCCTCCAACTGAGAGCGAAAGTATACCTGACCCGAGAAAGCCTCAATCGATGCAGAAGGGGTGCTCTGCTGCAGTGCAGGAAGTGCAGTGCTGCTTATGAGTCCTGCTCGCATATACTAGGCCAGTGTCCTGCTGTCCAGTCTGCCAGGATAGCCCGTCACAATAAAATTGTGCCGTTAGGCTGTGAGACGTACAAAGAACCCCGGTTGTTCACAGTTGAAGGTGAACTGAGGAAACCAGACTTGATATTCAAGCTGGATAGAGTGACCACTGTGGTTGATGTCACTGTGCGATGGGAAAATGACTCAGACTCCCTTGCTAAGGCAGCCAGTGACAAGGTGGAATACTACTACTGTGCGAGACCACACTGAGACCGATACCGTGCACTTTTTTGGCTTTCCCGTCGGAGCTAGAGGGAAGTGGCACGAGCCCAACAACGAGGTCCAGCTGTCAGCTACCCGGATACGGCAGGTCGGTAGGCTGCTTAGCCGAAGAACATTGCTATACTCCCTTGACATCTTGGCAATGTTTGGAGGCGGTGGCTATACTGAGACACAAGATGAAGGCCGGCACTCCCAGGGACCCTGGGTCACGATGCCCCCCCCCCGCCCCCGCTATGAAGCCACCAAGCGGAGAGAGATGGACCGCTCACAATAACCCAGAAAGGAAGGTACATACTGTACCACTGTACCAGAATTAAAATAGCCAAATGCCTCGTCATCTAATTAGTGACGCGCATGAATGGATGAACGAGATTCTCACTGTCCCTACCTACTATCTAGTGAAACCACAGCCAAGTGAACAGGCTTGGCAGAATCAGCGGGGAAAGAAGACCCTGTTGAGCTTTACTCTAGTCTGGCACTGTGAAGAGACATGAGAGGTGTAGAATAAGTGGGAGGCTTCGGCCACCGGTGAAATACCACTACTCTTATTGTTTCCTTACTTACCCGGGGAGGCGAGCCCCGAGCGGGTTCTCGCTTCTGGCGTGACGGTGCCGGTGAGCGACCAGCTCCGGGGACAGTGGCAGGTGGGGAGTTTGACTGGGGTAGTACACCTGTCAGACGGTAATGCAGGTGTCCTAAGGCAGAGCTCGGGGAGGACGGAAACCTCCCGTGGAGCAGAAGGGCAAAAGCTCGCTTGATCTTGATTTTCAATATGAATACAGACCGTGAAAGCGGGGCCTCACGATCCTTCTGGCTTTTTGGGTTTTAAGCAGGAGGTGTCAGAAAAGTTACCACAGGCTTGTGGCAGCCAAGAGTTCAAAGCGTTGGAATGTGCACCCACTAATAGGGAACGAGAGCTGGGTTCAGACCGTCGTGAGACAGGTTTGTTTTACCCTACTAATGATGTGTTGTTGCAATAGTAATCCTGCTCAGTACGAGAGGAACCGCAGGTTCAGACATTTGGTACATGTGCTTGACTGAGGAGCCTGTGGGCTTATGACTGAACGACTCTAAGTTAGAATCCCCCCTAAACGTGATGATACATTAGTGCCGCGGGTCTTCTGTTGGGCCTCGATAGCCGGCCGCAAAGCTGGTGCAGAGAGCCGCTCGTGTTAGGACCGGGGCGCGGCAGGACAAAAGCCGTCTCTCTTCTGGTCACGCAATGCATGTTCGCGGAAGCCGGGTGCTAAATCACTCACAGACTACCTGATTCTGGGTGAGGATGTCATACGTAGCAGAGCAGCTCCAATCTTTTGAAAGTCATCCCTCAATCCAAGACTTTGTCGGCATCGGTGTGACACCTCCGGCGGGGGTGTGTGGCGCCCGTCACCTGGGTGGACCAGGTGGCCGGAGCTCCGTCTCACCCCTGGAGCAGGCAAGGGGGGGCAGGAAAGCTGGCTCGCAGGCAGGCAGGCAGAGGGGGGCAGTGGGAGTGGGCAGTCGCCAGGCAAAGAGAGAGAGAGAGAGATGGCACTCTGTCTTATCCCAAAGTCCCACCGGTGGCCCAGATGGCACCGGTGGCAGCCATTGGACAAAATGGCCGGAGTCACATTTAGTTGACCAGAAGGCCAAAGTCAGGTTTAGTTGACCAGATGGCCAAAGTCACTTTTGGGTGACCAGAAGGCCGGAGTCGCATTTAGTTGACCAGATGGCCAAAGTCATTTTTGGTTGACCAAATGGCCGAAGATGCGTTTAGTTGACCAACTGGCCGGACTTCCATCTCCCGGGGTTTAAGGGGGATAAACCTCGTGGAGGGCGTGGGATGGGGTGGAGGCGGTCAGGGAGGGGGCTTAAGTCTGGGCTATTAAGGTGCCCATGGTACGCCGGGTCCTGGTGGTTCCTGGTAGTTCCTGGACGTGTGTCCGGGTTGAGGTGCACCCTGCCCAGGGTGGAGATGGGCAGGGAGGGCCCCTGTGCTGGAGGATGGTAGTGTAGTGAGCCCCGGGTTCTGGAGGTATGCCCAAGTGCTGGAGGTATGGCAGGGGGGGCTGCATGCTGGCTGGAAGTGTGTCTGTGTGCCCGAGTCAAGCTGCAGCGGCTACTCTGGGGTGGAGCTGGGCTATTGTTTCTTTGATGGCCACTTCAGACCTCTGTGAGGCGTAAACACACAGACACACAGATGCCCATATATACCCCAGCAGACTGGGAATGTGTCATTGAGCCCCGAGTCCTGGAGGTATGCCCAAGTGCTGGAGGTAAAGCAGGGGGGCTGCTGGCTGGAGAGTGGTAGTGACCAGCGGGACTTTGAATATTTTCAGAAAGTATTTCCTAAATCCTTTCTAAGACCCTGCCACGAGGTGGCTCCTCCAAGATAAAATATAGTTTTATTTTGGTGTCCTCTTGTGTACTTTTGCTGCAACTGCCATAATCCACTTTCCATTCGGAAATGATCAGTTTTCGATCTCCTCTTTCTTTATTGGCTAATTAGGGCTATTGCCTGGTATCTAGGATTATGCTTAGGGCCAGGGGCTAGTGGCTGGCACTCTCTATCATGCTTAGGGCCAGAGGGCTCCTGCTTGGCACCCTGGGTCATGCTTAGGGCCAGGGGCTAGTGGCTGGCTCCCCAGGGTCATGCTTAGGGCCAGGGGCTATGCTACTGCTTGGCACCCCAGGGTCATGCTTAGGGCCTGGGGCTAGTGGCTGGCACCCCAGGGTCATGCTTAGGGTGCAGGCAGGGTGCAGGGATTAGGCTTAGGGCCCCGTTGCTTCACATCAATTATATTACATTCTGCTGCATTACATTACGCAATACCATATTGCTGTAATAGCAGGGGGAATATGAGGAGCATTGCAGACTCCGCAGCTGACTTCTAGTAGTCAGTCTCTGTCAGTTTTACCGTGCCAGAAAGTTCGGCATCGTGTCAATCACCACTGGAAAATGGACGCCAGCTATTTAATGCTGGCTTGCCGCCGAAAAGAGAGCGAATGCGAAGGTGCATTAGAGCAAGCAGCAGAGCCGGCCTCGCTTATTCGGGCTGAGATTTCGGGGTTAAGCCGGGGAAACCGAAATGGGGTCATATGGGCAAAGTTGCTCAGAATCGGCCGCCCTTCTGGGCGACATGCCGGTTGCGACCGTAGGTGGGAGCCCGGCCGAGCTAGGGCGGTCAGAATTGGCGGAGGTGGTCAAACTCGACACATGGCCCCGGGCACATGGTCAACTGGTGGGAGCATGGCTAGGTTTCTCCAACTCCGGCGGAGTCCCCAGCGGTTGGCCATGTGCCCTGGACACATGCTATAAAACTGAAGTTTTCGTTCTCCATCTACCTTTGTCTTGTGTCTCTGTGTTTAACTGAAAACATAGCTCCACTGGGGCATGGTCAGAGAGAAATATTGCATTAATGTTACATTCAATAACAATTCAAATATTGATTGATTTATTGATTGATTGACTTTATTAATCATGTCATGGAAATTTCTTAGAAACAGCAGCAGTAGTAAAAAAGACAGTATAACAGGATCCATAGGTTCAGCAAGAATAACAATATAAAAACAATATAGACAATAGAAAAACTATTTCTCAGCTATATAAATATTAGAAAAAAAAATAAATAAAAAAACATATACACAATACTGGTAATATGGATGAACAGGGAAGGGGATGAATATGTCACTGCAGTGATGTGTTGTACAGTTGTACTTCTCACCCTATCTCTAAGGGAGAGCCCAGCCACCCTGCAGAGGAAACTCATTTCGGCCGCTTGTATTCGCGATCTTGTTCATTCGGTCACTACCCACAGATGTGATCCCCCTATAGATGGAATACAACCTCCTATCCCCCTTCTTAAAGAGGGGACCACCACCCCGGTCTGCCAATCCAGAGGCACTGCCCCCGATGTCCACGCGATGCTGCAGATGTGTGTCAGCCAAGATAACCCTACAACATCCAGAGCCTTAAGGAACTCTGGGCGGATCTCATCCACCCTCGGGGCCCAGCCACCAAGGAGCTTTTTAACCACCTCAACAACCTCTGCCCCAGAGATAGAGGAGTCCACCCCCAGGTCCCCAGACTCTGCTTCCTCATTGGATGGCGTGTCGGTTGGATTGAGGAGGTCTTCGAAGTATTCCTTCCACTGACCCACAACGTCCCCGGTTGAGGTCCACAGCACCCCATCCGCACCATAAACAGTGTTGATGGTGCACCGCTTTCCCACCAGCGGGTTGGCGACAGGCACTGACCACATATGGACACCCTTATGTTTGAACATGGTGTTCATTATGGACAATCCATGACGAGCACAGAAGTCCAATAACAAAACACCACTCTGGTTCAGATCGGGGAGGCCGTTCCTCCCAATCACGCCACTCCAGGTCTCACTATCATTGCCCACATGAGCATTGAAGTCCCCCAGCAGAACAAGAGAGTCCTTGGGAGGAGTGCTCTCCAACACCCCTTCCAAGGACTCCAAAAAGGGTGGGTATTCTGATAAGCACAAACAAGAGTCAGGACCCGTCCCCCCACCTGAAAGCGAAGGGAGGCTACCCTCTCGTCCACTGGAGTAACCCCAATGTACAGGCACCCAGCCAGGGGGCAATAAATATGCCCCCCCTTGCTCGGCGCCTCTCCCCGAGAACAACTCCAGAGCGGAAAATGGTCCAACCCCCTTCAAGGAGATTGATTCCAGAGCCCAAGCCATGCGTTGAGGTGAGTCCGACTATATCTGGTCGGAACCTCACAACCTCGCGCACCAGCTCAGGCTCATTTCCCATCAGAGAGGTGACATTCCATATTCCTAGAGCTAGCTTCTGCAGCCGAGGATCGGCCACCGCCTAGCTCACATTGTACCCGACCTTCATTTTTTCCATAGCTATATATTACATAATGATACCTGGGTTCCATTTATCAAGACTTCAATGCAAATCACTCTACCATTGTCATTTTTAAACTCTCTAAGGAGTGAAATGTTTAGTTTCTTATTAATCAGAATAATAATCCCATTTTATTTGCTTGAGAGTTAGCTATAATAAGTATTCCCCACCAGTCCCTTTTAAATTTCTGAGCCTCCACATCTTTCATGGTCGTCTCCTGGATAAACGCAATATCATTTAGCTTATGCTCATTCCTACATCTTCTAATGTTCCATAACACAATTTTTACACATGCCCCTCTGGTCTTATGGTCTTAAGTAAAACAATATTGTGTAAACCAAGACTTCATTACTGTCTGTATAAGAGTAATGGGAGTGCTTGCTTATTATACCAATAACAACTTTTGGGTGCTTAATATTTTCCATATTCAAAACATTATGGAAGACTAAATTTGTCATAAAATGTACACCCAAAATTCAAAATAAAAAGAACAAAAACCCTGTATAGTGAGCATGGGGTTTGTTCTCAGACTTTTCTTGTAAAAGGTTTGTGGAGGAGAAAAAAACAAAACTAAACCTCATTTAGGTCCACCCGTAGTCAACTGTGCACCATCCACCATACATCTGACTTTTAAGGGCTTCCTCTACTTTGACAATTTAATATTGCTCTGCATTCGCCATTGCTGCCATGCGCTTGGATAAACTTGACTGCTTCTCTAGCTTTGTCAAATATCATGTTGCTCTCTTTCCATAAGAACCAAAAAATAGCTGGATACATCAGGGTGCACTTCACATTCATTTCACATAGCAACTTTCTTGCCATTCTAAATGCTCTCCTCCTCTCAGCCAGCTCCCTGGAAACATCTGAAAAGAAGAACAATCTACAGCCTTTCCATTCAGTCCCTCTTTTCTCCCTTGCTACCTTTATGGCCTTCTCCCATGCGGTCGAGCATAGAAACTGGACTTGGTCATACTGGTGCGTGGTCAGAGATTGATGGGCTCTTTCAATTTCAAACTCTTAATACCAAGCCCTGGAGAGTATTTAACTGACACTGGCCTTCAGCCCACCTGCTTGAGGTTCTCTTTCAGTCCAATCAGCCCTTATATTATTGTGCCATTACTTTTTTATATAGCTCAGTCCAGTCGGTAGCAACCTCCTCAAGACATTCCTGCATTCTTTCTTACGGCTGTAACTTTTTTAATTGTCCACAGCCACTATGCATAATGTTGCTGTCACGGTTGCGGCGGGAACGACGACCCATAATGCAGGCGGTACTTGAAGTAGGACGTTTATTTCCAAAAACAGG
>JAODKL010000217.1:0-14349 GCA_026780765.1 Petrocephalus schoutedeni
TAGCTTCCGGGATAGGCTCCGGACCCCCCGCGACCCCGATAGGGAAAAAGCGGGTTGGAAAATGGATGGATGGATGGTAATACAGTAATAATTAACAGTATTCACCTGTATTAGCAATGCTGATCACATGATATGTCACATAAGGAACCCATTGCGCACATTTTAGGTGCTGAAAAACTCGGCTTATACTCGAGTATATACGTTACATGTGGTTGGAACAAGAGCCTTTACAGGCTAATCCAATCAGGATCATCCTTGAGGCAGATTTTCCACAATCCTGTTCCTAGGAGGGTATTAGCAAGGGGACAGACCTGCCACATCCAGCGTGAGGATGCAGGAGTCACTGCCGAGTGGGTTGCTGGCCACACAGACAAGCTGGCCCACGTCGCTACCCCTGGCCCTAGCAATGCGAAGGGTGTGCTGGTTGTCATCAGGCATGCTCAGCTCAAACCAGCCAGGCTTGTTCTCCAGCTGCACTCCATTGCTGCAGATGGTAAGCGGTCACAAGGAGTAACAGGTTCATAAAAATTAGCAGTTTTGTCTTTGCGGGGTACATGAATGCACTTATGAAACTAATGAAAGACGGTCTTTTGGGTCAAAAGATGGTGTTCGGACCACCTGCCTTTTCCAGATGACTGTAGCTTGGATGTGGTTCAGAGTTACTGTGATGATAACTGGCTGATTCTCGACCATGTAGACGATGTCTGGCTTGTCGATGATGATGGGGGCTTCCTGAAGATATGGACCTGTTTGTGAAGAAGGAACTGGGAAAGTCAGGGGGGCTGTAGGTTGAAATAGATGCAGGGTCAAGTGCCAGAACCACACCAAGCAGCTGAATATCCACATAAATTCTGAAAGAGGCCTAAATGAGAGAAGATACTATTATATATTATATAACTATCTTCATGTCGTACCTCTGTCCACAAGCTGTAGGGGATCTGTAGAAGGTGAGGGCTTGCTCAAAGCTTTGTTAGTGGCAGAAAGGACCCTGAAACAGTACTTCACCCCCTTGCAGAGTGACGTGACCGTGTAGCATGTTTGTTTCAGGCTGGAGGCGATGACGGTCCACTGGTTTGAGCCGACGGCTTGCTGCTGCACAGCAAATGTCAGGGAGCTAGAGTCTGTGGTGAGAAGAAACACTTGGGGTCACCCTCTGCGCGATGCTGACGTTGCTTTTTTTCCACTGATCATGCACCATGTTTGTCGTCCTACAGGTATCAAGGTTTCCCACTGGGAATGTGGAGGCTCAGCCAGCACCAGCCTGGAGGAGCAGGTAATCATACAGCTGAACAGTCTGTGGCCGTGAGCTTGATGAGGGCCAGCCTTGGAGACACACATTTCTCTGCCAGAGAGTACAACTCAGAACTGAAAAAGGATTTGGTAACTGCAGACTGGACCAGCATCCTTAGACAGTACCTATAGATGGGTCCAGTCTCTTGGGCTTGTTCCAGCGCAGGGTGATGATTTTTCCTGTGATGGTCTCTACAACTGGAGGCCCATCAGGAGGCTCTGGGAGGATGTCTGCAGAGAGGACACACCAGAGACCTTACACCCGCACACTGAATGTTCCTGTAAGCATAGTCTCTGGAAGTAATTAGGGACCACACGAGGCTGAAAGAGAGAAAGCACAGACCTGCAGATCTCACCTGTTACATAGAGGTGGGCATAGCAGGTGGCCTTGCCCACCTTGTTAGAGATGACGCTCTTGTAGACACCTCCGTGGGTGTGGCTGACCGTGCGAATGACCAGGCTGTGCACATCTCGGTCTGTAAGAAGCCAAGCAAAGACAGACACAATGACACCCATTCATTCTGCTACAAGACAGCTGACCCGGGTTTGCACCAGTTAGTATGAGACTGGTCCATAGTGGAGCTTCTCTCTAACACGCTCTCGCAATGGTGTGTTTATAAGAGTGAGACACGATTAACTGTCTGGTCATGTGATATATGCATGCAGGCCACCATAGACAGTGGGAGAAGCCTAATGTCTTGCTGCATTCTGGGAGGTGCCACACCCACTCACGCTGCACCATCTTTCTGTCGTCCGTGCTCTCGATCTTGCGGCCGTTGTGAAACCAGGTGATTGTAGGGTACGGCAGGCCAGCCACCTGGCAGCGCAGCACAGCCTCCCTACCCTGCACCACATCTAGGTCACACAACGACTTCACAAAGTCCGGCATGGTATAGCGCTCCACCTCGCTCTCCACCACCTCTGGCTCCTCTGGGATGGATGGCATCTTCTCCAGCTTTGCCCTGCCGGCCGCCAAAGAAGAGGAGCACAAGACAACAGAGAGAGATTGTCATGTGTGGCATATGCATGCTCCTTCATTCCTGTTCATGGGTTCTTCATGTTATCTGCTCTCTTGGTTCAACTGTCTGATAGGTACTGCCCATATGCGTGTCATAAGCAAACTTCTCACAATCATGGCAAACAGCATGAATACAGGGAATTAAGCATTTTGTTTTCTGCATCGAAAAGTTAGTGTTTTCGTGGGTATTGCCTGGGAAACAGAGAAACCCAAGGAAATGTTCATTTTACTTGCTGATAAATTACTTAATTTTAGGAAAAAGTTTCATGTTTGAAGGTTTGTAAATCTATTAAAAAGCTGGTAGCACATTCATGGCGAGGCAGCAGTCTGCAGACATTACTTTCATGGTAGTTATTGTTGTTATTTTCATCATGAGAGAGTAGGACAGGCATGGAGTGGGCGCCTACATTTGCGAGGAGATGGCGGGCCTGGGTTCCTGCACATACAGCTCCGCAGAGCTCTCTGCGACCCCATGTGCGTTACGTGCCACAGCTGTGTACAGACCCTCGTCGTTGCCACTGGCATGCATAATGAGCAGGGAGTGGCGGCCCCCGTCCTTCAGTATGCGCACACTCTCGCTGTCCATCAGTGTGAGGTCTGGAGGGGGAAGTGCGTCAGCAGACAATACACCTCCCAGACAGGAGGGGAAATCACAGCATAGAAACTACATAGTGGGAATATGAAGGGTGGGTGGAAAAACTGAGGGGAGTGTGGAACAGGATAGAGGAGTGCGGAACAGAATAGAGGAGTTTGGTACAGAAAAGAGTACGGAGCAGAACAGAGGAATGTGGAACATAACAGGGGATTGTGGAACAGAAGAGGGCAGTAGGAAAATATGAGAGGAGGATAGAAAAGAAAGGGGGAGAATGGAACAGAAGAGAACAGTAGGAAAAGAAGAGAAGAGCATGAAACAGAAGAGGGGAGTGTGGATCAGAACAGAGGGGCATGAATGCAAAATAGAGAAGTGTGGGACTGGACTCTGCCAGACTCGCCTGGTATTCACATGAATATTCAGTAGGACTGACTCAGCACTCCTTACCAAAGTGTTTCCAGATGACGTTAGGGGATGGCGTCCCGCTGACCTTGCAGTCAAAGCGAGCCGTCCGGCCTTCCAGCACCTCCAGCACGTCGAGCTTACGGGTGAACATTGGCTCAGTGGATGGGACCACTTTGAGGCAGGCGCTAGAAGTTAACTCCACTGGAATCAATAGCAAAAGAAAGGAGTCCATGATCTACTGAAGCATACGAATATGCTTCTTCAGATGCCACCCTGCGCTGAATGTGGCATCCATGCTGGAATAATACACTGCAGGATGAGCCAATCTGTTTAAGTAGCATATTAGTGCTGATGACTAACAAGACAATGGTGAGTGTCTCTACGGTGTTTTCTGCATTCTGGTATGCGTGAGACGATAAATGAAACAAAACTAAATAAAACAGAGATAGCTGAATGCTGCTTTGAATTCATCTGACGTACATGCTAAACTATCGACTACCAGAACCCTGATTGGCTTAGTGGTAAGTGAATGTGAACAAAAAGATGAATGAGTGTCTCTGGAGGAGGTCTGTGCCAGGAAAGGGCAGCACTAACCCTTGGCAGTACTCAGTTTGCAGGTGTACGTGCCGCTATCATCTTCTTGGACGGAGCTGAGCAGCAGGCGGCATGTGCCGCCATCAAAGTGCATCTTGCACTTAAGCAGCGCTGGTTGGATCAGCTTCCCGTCTGCCAGCCAGTCTACATCGACATCTGGGGGACCCATCACGTAGCACTCGAAGAGAGCGTTCTCCCCTGCTTTCACTGTCAAATCCATAAGCTTCCGGGTGATGGCCAGGCCTGAATCTACAGGGGGCACTGGGTTAGACAGTGTAGGTCATTCCGCTATGGTCTACAGTGGGGGAGACAGTGCAGGTCATTCTGTATGCTGTACACTGGGCAGGAAAGTGCAGGTCACTCCATTATGGTCTTCACAGAGTGAGACAGTGCATTACAGTTTACACCAGGGGATACAGTGCAGGTCATTCTGTTAGGTCTGCACCATGGAGAGAGGGCAAGAAATTCTATTACACTCAGCACCGTAGAGGTCATTCCAATACGTTCTACACTGGGAGAGACAGTATAGATGCCAAATAAGAAATTTAATTTGACTCTAAAATATGAAACAGGTTCAAAGATTGTTTTGGTAACTCAAATAAAGCTTGTTTAATTCACATTCACTAAGTGATTGTTTCTTTTTATATAGCACCCTTTGTTTTTCTCACGTTGCTATTATTGTATTTGTTCAATTCTCTCGGTTCACTTAAGCCCTGAGTTTCTGAAGCCAGCTCCAGTCCTGGCATCTGTGCAACATCAAAGTGGGCACTGGAGTCTGCCTCAGAAAGGCTTTGGACAAAATGTGTCATCCATATTTAACGGCTGCCAGGTCCAAGGTGTTTGAAAGCACTGGGGGGTGCTCCATGGACCCCCACTGGGAGGGAGAGAGCAGGTCCAGATTTAATCCTTTCAAATTGTAGCCTTGTCAGTGTGGCAGAATGCTGTCACATGGCTGAAGCACATGAATAGGATAAACAAGTAACCATAACTAGTGTAGGTAAACAAAATGTGTAAATAAAAAGAATTACAGATTATTTCCTTTACAGTTTTCTGTCATAGACTATAAAATACGAACTGCCACTAATTACATCAATGACATCCGCAATTTTATTATTCTGGGTTGGCAGTAGAAGGGATGGTGTTAAGTTACATGACTTTCTAGACTGGGCCAAAATGCCCCTAGGAAAGCCAGCGGTCTGTAAACAAGCCGTGCTATGAAATTAGGTACATACTTAATGACACAGTGGAAGTATAAACAAGGCATTTATGCATGTATGAATCGTGCATGGGACGTATCGTTAACGGTGCCTGCCGGCTTTTCAGGAGGCGTTAATGAGCCCGCCATTAAGGACTTAACATTCACAGAGGCAATAATGACTAAGGCATTACCTGTATGCCTGGCATTGTGCCTGACATGTGAAGCCTTTTCTAATGGAAACTAGATGCTCACATTACCACTGCCCTGTAATGTAAGCTGGGTGCAATGCTCAGAATGCACTCTCACCTATGACCTCCAGGTGGCAGTCACACTGCTTCACACCATACTCATTGACAATCTTGCAGGTGTACAGCCCCGCGTCAGACTTCTGAGCTGTGGTTATTCGCAGCTCAAAGCTGCCATCCTCGGTCTCCCGCACACTGTGCCGGTCAGAGGTTTTTATCACCAGCCGGCCTCGCAGCCTGGAGCCACAGAGAAAATTTTAGGGGATATCCATCAACAGAGAAGGTGTGTAAGTGTCCCCAGAGGACAATATGCTTTAAGCTCTGTGGATGGAGGGTTACAAGCTCACAGATTTTTCCCTCTGTCTGGTGGGTGTTTCACTCTCAATCAAATGTCTATTGCAGAAGATAAAACTGAGGAAGTCTGAGGAACCCACCAATAGATTAATGGTTTAGGCTGTCCCTGCATGCAAACTTGCATGATGACGTCGTCCCCCTCAGTCACCGTCTGGTCGCGGAGGGTTACCTGTCAGACACATATGTAGCATGAAGAAATAAGCCACACAATTCTGCTGCATATGAGGCCTGTTTGCTAAATGAAGGTATCAATGTAAAAATAACCGAAACCCTAACCTGACCCAGATTCGGTAGGAGTTCATGAGCATCTACGAATCAGAATTCAAACCTAATTGTTTTGCCATTTGAAGGTTTCAAGATAGTTTCTCACTGCCTTAGAAATGAGGGCAGGAAAGCACGAGGCTGCAGTCCGTTACCTGGAATGAGGGGGCTTCCCTGAATGCCTCGTCCACCGCCCTCCTGGAATTGGGCCCCCGCCATGACCCCCCCTCTGCCTCCATGCCCTCCTCTAATAGGCTCAGATGGTCTTCATCAGGTGTGATGGCACTGCTGAAATCTGAGGGAACACCATGGACTCCTCGCTGGTCCTGTGTAGGCTCTGCCAGGTAGACAGGGAGTCAGACTGTGGCTCTCTTTCAGACATTGACTCTGTCTGTAGCTCTCTGTTAGACAGACAGGCTGTGTCTATCAGATAGGCAGACTGCAACTCTATCAGATAAACAGACAAACTGTGAATTTCTATTAGACAGGCAGACCGGCAATGACTATTAAACAGGTAGACTGTAACTTTTTATCAGACAGACAGACATTGATTCTCTATCAGACCTACAGACAGTGATTACCAGACAGACAGACAAACTGTGACTCTCTGTTAGACAGACAGATTGTGTCTATCAGGTTGGCAGACTGTGACTCTCTATCAAATAAACAGAAACACTGTGAATTTCTATTAGACAGGCAGACTGATAATGATGATCAAACAGACAGACTGTGACTCTCTATCAGACAGACAGGAATTATGCAGGAGCAAACAGCAGCCTATGGAAATGCGAAATCACAATTCAAGCTTCTGAGAGTCTTCCAAAACCATACAACCAAGGGTTAAACTTTAAATTCATTTAAGTCTAAATCAGGTGAACAAACACAGGAGTCCAGCTGAGGTCTCGCAGTCCTAAATCAGAGAGGACCCAGAAAGATTCCCAGGAAAATATGGGCACGGTTTCTTCTAGCGTGAAGTGGCAGCAATACTGAGGAAACAACATCTGGCCAGGTTCCCAATTTTAAAAACCCAACCCGCTTCTGGGTGGTCACTGAGCAAGTCAGGGGACAGTGATGTGATAATCTGCCCATTATCAAGAAAATCACTTAAGAAAGAGAACAACATAAATGGAACAGAAGTACATCAGTGAAGAACAAAGCAGTGTAAGTTTCACACACAGGCACATGCACACAAGGCATATCAAAGGTGAGAAGTGTGCAGCAGAATATGTAAGGGTCTGAAAAGGGGCAGGGGGAACAGGCATCCAGCCAACCCCAAACAAAACATTTTAAAAGGCACTAAATGATATTAAATGGATATCAAAGCGACTCAGCGATTCAGGTTCATTTGCTGTTTGAAGAGGCCTGATGGAGATTTAGTGCACAGAAAATACTCTGACTGCCAGGCATTTCATATTAGCATCAGCCAGTGTGAACCAGTGAGCAGAGCAGTGGTGAGCAGCAATGAATGAACGGTAAACAGTGTGCAGTAAACTCTAAATAGTGAGCACTGAGCAGTAGTGAACAGTGTTATGAACTTACCCAGCCCTACATCCCTGGCCTGCTTGCGTCTGAACACCAAACACTCACATGTGGCTCCACAGTGTGTCAAACTTCAGCTACATCTCTGTGAGCACAAGTGAACCAGCGCTGGGCTGGTAGTTTGTGCAGAAGACTTGCAGAGCCCTGCTTCAGTCCCACCCCCATCCCTCCCCCTCCCCCCCCACTCTTGCCAGCCCCTAGCTCACCCAAACACGGTAAAAGGCACTCATACGCTACTGTGAAGGGGAATTTCTCCCCACGACAGCCTACTGATGAGCCCTTTATTGCACAGTTTTCTATGTTTCCTCCCTCTCTATTAGATAGGACAGCCCTGTACGCTGCAGACTTTACTGAGACCCGGCCAGCACCCTGCTTAGATGAGCACTAAAAGCAAGCGAGATCAGTGGAAATAACAAGCAGAATGCATTATTCAGGGGGTCACAATGTCAATACGCCAAGGACCCTGCGGCCTGAGACCGCGTGGAACTGGGGGAAACCCACATCGATTGCACGACAAGGAGTGAAACCGGCTGCAAGTGAGAAGCCCTATAAATACACTGGTATCTGCAGCCCTAATAAGGTAAAGCATCCCCTTCCCTGCTGTGTGGTGAGGACACGGTGGGGCTGCGGACAGGCCTTGCGGAATGTCGGCCTGGTGACGGCTGCAAGGTCCTGCCGACACGGGGGCAGATGCAGCTCAGCGAACATGCAGCTCAACAAAGACGCAGCTCAGTAGAGACGCAGCTCAGTGCTATTCATCTGTACTTGGGCTTTTCGGCAGACATTTCTCACATGCATAAGTTAGAAAAGAAGGATCTGGCTTGTATTTTCAACTAATTATCAAATCATTTTATGTTTAAATGGCACTGACGAAAAATTATGTTAAGACATGACTATTCCCCTGGGTGCTCTGTCACATCACAGGCCTACATCACGTCCATTGACTCTACTAATGCGCACTAGCTTAGCTTAACCGCTGTATTTCTGGGCTCCAGGCATCCCACTGAATGTAATTCTGGCTGCTCTATATCTCTCTCACTGTCAGCTAAGACTCATTGCTGTCAGTCACTGTTATTTTTGTCTTGAAGGCAAATTACACTGTGACATTAAACAAGAACCACTCACATAAGAACAGTCAACTATACTGCCTACAAAAGCAAAACACAGTAACAACACTTACACTGAACCCCTTCTGAAGGCCTTAAGAATTTTGACCATCCGCCCATTGGTGTAGGTGTAGGTAAATGATGTTTTCTTATAAACCATTCATAGCTGAGCAAAGAGCCTAAGCTTAATTTCCCAGTTTCAGTCTTAACTCAGTATTGATCAAATATACAGTTACAGTGTTTTGTCTTTGTAGGTAGTATAGACTACAAGCAACATATGTTTTTTTTTCTATTTAATATATCACCGGGAGGTTTTAATAGTGTGATACAAATGATCTGAGTTGCTATGGTAACTATCAGCAGAGTCCCAGCTGTGATGGATGAGAACGTCTGCAGCAGGAGGCTGATGGACAGGCATGAGGAGACCAGACCAAACCAAAAGCAACCAGACCAGACATGCTGTAGATGGAGGCCCAAAACCTCCATCACTGGTGTTATATAATGGATATGGAATCACACAGTGGCTTCACGCATACAAAGCGTTTGTCCATGTGTGAGGTGACCTTTAACTTCTGTGCTGTCTACTGTCTCCAGTAACTAATATTCACATTCTCTGATATTGACTTGGGAATGATGAGGTCTGTTGAGTCTGTTTTAGTTAAATGGAGATGCCACTTGTCATATAATCACTTATTTGCAGATGATGAGGAAAGTTTCACACCATGAGCAGTCCAATGAAGGTGAATATTATCGCTTTAAGATGAGGTATCGCAAATTGGTCACATAAGATAGGATGATCTTTCGCTTCTGCATCCTCGCTATACTCCCTTTTTTCCTCAGGATTCCACTCACCTGATTTGATGAAGAGTGTAGCGCTGCAGGATGTCCGACCTGCGCGGTTGCTGGCCATCACTGTGTACGTCCCGGCATGGCTGGCCTTCAGCCACTCGATCACCAGTGAGTGTCTGTCCCCCTCCACCAGGACTGAGTGCGTAGGGCTGCTCTTTATCTCCATGTCACCCTTCCACCAGGACACTGGGGTAAAACACACAAATATCTGACCACTCTTTGCAATCCTGCTCCAGTACTCTCCTACTAGATGCAGTCTGACAGAAGATCAACGCTTTACAGAACATGCTTATTAGTGGTTTTACTGTAGGTTTAAAAATATGTTTTGAGCTGAACAACAAAAAGTGATCATCTTGCATTGATGGTACACCATTGGGAATGGCCCTTAAAAGCCACAGTAATTGTTATCATAAAATCACAGTAATCAAGAGCGTCTTGACTGAGTGCTAGTCCTAACCTCAACATAACCTAAACTGCTAAAACACGGAGGCAGAAAGAGGGGTGGTCACGTGCCTTCTGGCAAAGGGATCCCAGTAATAACACACTTCAGGACCACCTCGGAGCCAGCCGAAGCTACGGTGTCCTGCAGAGGGTACTCGAACATGGGGGCCTCCATGGTGTCCTCCCCTGCTGATTCATATGAGACATCCATGAGTCTGCACAAAGGCCCCACATGACGTGGGGTGATGGGTAATCTGAAATGTCTATACAACTGTGCTACTTCACTGTAACAATGAACTAATGTATTGATAAAATGAAACATATAATACAGTACATATATAAACATAAAATGCTTCAAAGCAAAATATAGCATAACAGAAGACAGAAAGGGTAGAAGGAAAAATATTATAACAGTCACCTGTCCCAGGAGACATTGGCTTGGTATGATGGACCATCCCCCTGCGCGTCCGGGACCACCCTCCCTCAGTAACTTCAGCTTTCTCCGCCTGTTGTTTTAACATGGGAACATCCTCTTTCATAGGTTCTTCTTCCACAATGATAATGGGGATGGGAAGCCTGGGACCTAGAGATGCAGATGTTAGTTGTACCTCCATCTTCTCCTCCTTAGAGAATGGGCTGGTGGTTGGAGTGACAGGGCTTAAAATCCTTGGGGGTTTTGGTGGTGGCAGAGTGGGACGCTCTTCAACATGGGGGGGCTCTGTCTGAACAAGTGATTTTATTGGGGTCTGGTCCACTTTGGGTATGGATGGCTCCACCTTCCTGGGTGGTGACTTTTCTTTTGGTGGTTGAGAAGTGGGTGTCTGATCTTTGGATATCTGTGACATCTCTCTTGATGCATCTTTGATTGGGATGCTTCTCTGTATCTGCCTCGAGGAACACTGTCCAGGTAGCTCAGCAAGTGGCTTCCCTTCAGAGGAGTCTGACTTCTCCCCAAGGCTACTCACTGTTATGCTGCTCACTGAAGATTTATTGGTCTCTGGCCTATGGTTTATTTCTTGCTGAGGATTCAACTGGCTCTGATGCAGTCGTCCTTCAGGTGATGACAATGATTTATGCACCAATGGCTCAGTGAGTTGCTCTTGATGCTTCTGCTGCTGTTGGATGCGTTCTCTGTCTTGTAGCTTCTGTAGTACCTGGGGTGGGATGGGCTCCAGCTTTCTCGAAGGTTGCCGTCCCCGTTGGGGTAGCTGCTCTGTGGAAAAGGACTTTTTCATATGGGACTTCCCCACCAGCTTCTTGATTCGCTGGAGCTCTTCTGTGAATTTGTTCTCAATCTCCTGGACTTTCTGGGAGTAATGGGACCTATCCTCCAGGGAAGCAGCCCTCTGCCGGAAACTAGACCGCCGTTCTGCAGCATCAACCTTCAGTGCGTCTCGTAGGTCCTCCCTGGAGCTGTCTCTGGAGATCCCTAACCGGCTCCCCCCATCATCTGAGTCAATGGACGCAGCCCGGTTGAATCCAGCCCAAGAGCGCCCGGAGATGGAGCCCTCAGTGTTGTCAATGCTCCTTCTCCTCTCCTCAAAGACTCGTACCTTCTCAAAAATTTTAGAGCTGGGTCGACCCACCCTAGTCAAGGGCCAGTGAGTCTGGTCCTTACAGGAGTCCTCGCTGATGGGAGTCTGAGGACGGGAGTCTGAGGCACCAGATAGAGATGCTGCTGTGGCTTTAGGCTGCTTGATCTTATCTTCAAAGTCTCTTGGGACTGTGTCTTGGTAGTTGGCAGGGATGACAGTTTTTTTGCGTGGGGAGCGGGATCTGGCAGGGACTGTCCCAAAACGGCTTTGCAAGGGAGCAGCGACTGTAGGCTGGCTAATTTGGGGAGAGGGCAGAGTGGGAAGTGGGAGGACTTGGGTCTTAACTTCACTTAGTGTGTCTTCAGATTGGCTCCTGGAAGAAGGTGTTTAAAGGGAAATGTCTTGTCAGGGTAAAAGTCTGTCATGGGAGGGAGCCCAGCTGGGTGGCCCAGTTTGGAGCTATATGCCTAGGGAATAAGCAGAGGGGTAGCCTTCTAAAGCCTCTCTGTCTGGGTGCCTGAGGAGGGAGTGACAAACCCTAAATGCTGAGTGAATAGGGGTTAGGGAGGCAGAAGGAACCTCCAGCTGGTACCAACAAATTATAATGGAAACAGTTGAAACAAGGTCTTGGAGGCCTTGATCTTTTGATTGAGCGTAAATGGTAGGTCCTCATGCCAATATTGATCTCTTATCAAATACAGCAGTATAAGGCAGGGTAAGGTGTGCAGAAAAACACAAATATGGGAATGGAACTCATAACTGATTGCTGAAAACATAACATGGTGAGGCCAAACTACCCTTCAAACACTACCGGAGTGGACTATGGGAAAACAGCACATACCGTACGGAAGAACACCCAGCAAAAACATAAGCACAGAGTAATCAGTATGGAATTACTGGGGCAGATACACTGAGGAATGTAAACTGCTAGGACTGGCATGAGGAAAGGGTCCACATGGGCCACACCCAACTGCGGCACCGCCAAAACAGAAAAACCCACACACACAAACACATGCAAGCAGTGGGCTTGAGCCCCGACACCAGAGACACGCATGCGAAGCAGCAGCAAATCAAACTATCGACCGACACAAAATGCAGATGGCTTAGACTTGGATTCAGCATGCTGCTCTGACTGCTGAATCTCAAAGTGTGTCTGCATTCATTGGTGTGTCGGTTGGACATGGAAGAGAGTGGTGGTGGTGGTGGTGGGGGGGCATGAATGAAAGGAGGAGAGAATCCAAGTGATGGAGAACAACAGCACAGCAACTTCTACAACAAGAGACACATCTATTGAATGTGATGATGAATGTGCTTATTCAGTGGAGCCTGAAGCTCAGTGTGATCTGTTGTATGCTAAATCTTCAGTAGAAACAAGTTTCATGATATGAAGATCTGTGATTTCCTTTACATCTGAGAGGGACATTTGACCCATGGCCATCTCACATTGACAGAGAAACTATGACATAATAAAGAAAAAGGCCAACAACAAGCAGGTGGAGAAACATGGCTCAAGACAATAAGAAATAAGGCAGTGGAGGGAAACGCCTGGCATGTATTTTACAAGAGATTTGTAAATCTCCAAATGCCATGAGAAAAATGAATACAGAAAATCTATAGCCTCAATGTTCCAAAACCCCAATTTTATTCATAAAAATAGGATGTAATTTCGCCTGATTTGTAGGTTTAAGCAGTGGAGATAGATGAGATGTAGAGTTTGTGTTGTGTGGAATGTATATAGCTGGCCCTGGAGATAACATAGGCAATGTGATCAACCAAGAAAACTGAGGGATAAGAATGACTGAATCAAATGCAGCAATTAGAGGACACTGTATCAAAGAAAAACGACATTCACAGTATCGTAAAGGTTCCATTTGGACACATTATAATGTGAGGGCTATGGGGTATATGGGTTTCTAGGTTACATCAGATAGCAGCTTGTCTGACGCAAGGTTCAGTTCTTGGCTCCCTTCCCTTCTCCATCTTCACTCCCTCTTTAGGTCTGAGCATCCAGTCACACAGATTTTCCTACCATTACTATGTAGATGACACCTGACTCTAATTCACCTTCCCCCCAGAAGACAATGCAGCCTTGGCTCAGATTTCCATATGCCTCACTGACATCATAACCTGAATGAGGGATCAACACCTCCAGCAGAACCTTTCAGACTGAGCTTCCTGTCTTTTCCTACCATTCTACATGACATCACTCTAAAGTCTGGATCACTGGCAGACAAGTCTGCCTCGAACATAGGAGTAATGATAAATGACCAGCTACCTATTGCTGAACAGCTTTGCTGATGCACTGTACCTGGCACTCCTTCCACAATGTGAGAAGAAATTAGCTATGCATCCACATCCAAGTCCCCCCTCAGACCTTCAAGAGACACCTCAAGACCCATCTTCTCTGGGAACAGCTCACTAGCTTCATCTGACCTGCTCTGCCTTCATGTGGTATGCCTTGCTTATGGTCTCTAGGGATCAGTGGATGCTTTTGTATTAGTAGAAACTCATCCTATTTGATCAGCTCTTCTCTTAGACAGTGTGATGTATTGTATTGCTCTTGTTAACATGCACATATTTCTGCTCATTCGTTGTAAGCCTAGCTACACTTGCACTTGTTGCCCTTTAATAGCTGCACACTTGTAATGCATTACCTGCCTCCCCTCTATGTCATTTTGGACAAAAGCTCCTGCTTAATAAATAAATAACTATGTAAAACAACAGTACTCAGCTACTGATGCTAGTCACAACCGTAGAAGTGGATGGTTACATTTAAACTGACCCATTATTACTAATCAGTTATGCGGCAGAGACCGGAGAGGAGAGGCTTGTTTATTAATGTGTCGTCATTAACCCCTATCCCGTGTTTGGGGTCAGTCTGACCCCAGAGCATCATTAAACGGTAGGCAAATTTCACATGGG
>JAODKL010000218.1:0-14344 GCA_026780765.1 Petrocephalus schoutedeni
GGAACTGGGCCGGATTTGAACCCTGGTCCCAGAGGTGTGAGGCGGAAGTGCTACCCACTGCGCCACCGTGCCGCCCCATTACAAAAAATCCTCAATGCAAATTCTTTTTAGTGTCATGCAAGGCATCCCCTCCCGCTGGACATTGTATGTAGTTACAAACTTAAAACTTAAACGGGCTAATGGGGCATTTGTGGAGGAGAAGGGGGGAGGGGGGTTGAGTTTGAAAACAGGTCTGATGGTGACCTGTGCTGCCTTGTTGATTTCTCCTTTTTACAAGCCATTCCTCATCCTTGGGTATTTAACTTGGGTGTTTTGGAATCCTTGTGTGATGTGCAGCTCTCTTGAGTTCTTGAGTAGTTAATAAACAAAAATTGGCTGAAATAATTTGTCTCTGGCTTCCCCCTTCATGTTGCTCTACCAGGAGCCAGGTAGACGTTTCCAGCTTGTATTCATGCTTCTGCATCATCTGTGCACATTCCCACAGAGCACACGATGTAGGACGGAATTCAGGGCCGCCATTGCACGACTCACACATGGCTCACGCCGAGTGTATGGCTTGGTGTCATGTGCTTTGTGGGTATAGGCATGTCTGTGAACTGATTTCAGCTCAATTGAAGTCAAGATCCAAACATGATGGGTGACTACTGTTGGTTTCTGCAGTGAGCAACAATGGACACTCACAAGCTGTCACGTCCCTCCAGTCCGATCCTCCTGTGTGCCATGCTCCTTAGTTAAACCTTGTGTGGAATTCCTGCTTTCGCCAGCTGTCTCTCGTTGCTTGTCATTAGTCCAGTGTATTTTAGTCGAGGCTATCTATTGGTTGTGGCAGCCTGAGGTCCGCGAGTACCCCGCGGCTCGCACCCTAGCGGCGCACAACCGGGACATACTTGAGAAAATGTACCCGGGAATGGATTCCTCCCTCATGGAGGAAGTCCGTTCTAACTTTCGGCAGCTAAGGAGTGGAGTCGCAGAGGCAATGCTGCGGCAGGTGGAGCTGGACAGCGGAGTGCCCCCAGGTCTGTGTCGGGAGCTTCCAGAGCCGTCCCCAATCCCCCTGCCCAAAGAAATCAGGAAGAAAAAGCGGAAGAACTGGAGACGGGTTTCAGATGGCAGAGGTCTCCTTAGAGGCTGCCTTCCTCTCCGCTTCCTACTCTGCTATGTGTCAGGAGGAGCCCCTCCCGATCTTGAACCCATCGCCCTCGCCTCCCTGCACCTCCCCGTGGTGCGTCTGCGGATAGACGCTGCCGCGAAGCTGCCAATGCCGGCAGCTCACCCCTTCTGGGGATCGCGCCAGGTCCGTGGAGGACGCCATTCTGCGGATCCCCAAGGTCTCCAGAAAGACAGCACCCAAAGTCCCTGCTCTGGTTCCCGTGCTTCCTGCTCCGGTTCCCGTGCTTCCTGCTGCGCCCACTGCTTCGTTACGTGGGGTCCCTGTGCCAGAAGTTCCGGCTCCGAGTGCGCTCGCAGAGGCATCGCTCCTCAGCTGCCTGTGGATCCCATCACTCCGGCTCGTCGATGGACTGCGCCTTCGCTGGCTGTGGATCTGCCGTTGCCTGCCGTGGCTTTGCCTCCATCCTCGCCTCCTCGGGTGCCCCCTTTGCCTTCCTCCTCGCCTCCTTCGTCTCTCCCTCCGCCTGCATCCTCGGCCCCTGTGGGGTCCCCTCCTGCCCCTGCCTGGACGCCTGGTTGCCTGCTGCCCCTGCAGCTGCCGCCTCTCACCTGGTGGGGTTCCCTCGGGCACCCCGTTTTCCCCCACCCTCTGCTTCTTCGCCCCCTGCTTTCTCGCCTCCTGCTTTTGTTCCTCCTGCCTTTGTGCCCTCTGTGTCTGCCTCGTGTCCCTCTGTCTCTTCTGTGTTCACTCCTGGTCCCTTTGTTCCTCTGGTTGGTGTTTCCTCTGTTCTGCTGCCCTTGTGCTTGTTTGCCCTGCCCGTGTTGTGTCAATTCTTGTCCTGGTTGCTTCCATTGTGCCTGTTCTGTGTGTCTGTCTTGTTCCCGGTGCCCCGTTGATGGTCTGTTTTTGTTTTCTAGGTCCCCGTCCCTTCGCCCACCTTTGGCGGGCCCGGAGTGCATGCCTTTTGGGGAGGGGGGGTATTGTCACGTCCCTCCCGTCCGATCCTCCTGTGTGCCATGCCCCCTTGTTAAACCTTGTGTAGAATTCCTGCTTTCGCCTGCTGTCTCTCGTTGCTTGTCATTAGTCCAGTCTATTTTAGTTTGCGTTCAAGTACGTTTCCCCAGTCCTGTCATTGACGTTACGTGTCATCCTTGCACTGCTCCGTGCTCCCCAAAAGGGATCAGACAGAACTTCCATCTTCTTCTCTTCTCTCACCGTTTCCCATATCGTGACACAAGTGCCTAAAGCCCTTTTGAACAGTTTGTTATGTCTTGGTGAACTTCTGTTTGTAGTTTTGTTGCAATGAATACAGTTTTCAAATATCACACAGTTATAAGGCAAGCCTTTATTAGGTACAGTATTTTTTGTAATTTTTTCACTCCTGCATGCATAACTTGAGAACCAGATGTGGCAGACAAAATACACCTTCAGTTTTGACCTCAGCACACTGGATTTAGTGTAGGACACACTATGTATTAGACAAAGTAGCAGATAATAAATTATTTTCTTGTTATCCAGTGATAATCGATAGCTGCAGCCCTACTTGAGTGTCAAGTTTTTGCGAATGTCTGCAGTCAAGTGCAGTCTGGGGGGGGGGAGGGCAAGCTTCAAGCGAGGGGGCGGGCGGCAGTTATCCATGCAGGGAACAGAAATATAAGGCACAAGTACTTCATGGGTTCCGTGGAAATAAAGGAAGCTGACTGTGAGAAAGACCTTGGTGTGTAGGTTGATGCTTCCATGTCCCATGTCCCTGAAGAAACAGTGTGGGGAAGCAATTAAAAATAGGATAGTTGGGTTACATCTCCAGGTGTGTGAGTTTAAGTCAAGACAGGTGATATTAAGACTATATCATTCCTTAGTAAGACCCCACCTAGAATACTGTGTGCAGTTCTGGTTACTTAACCTAAAAAAATCTTTGCTGGTTCAACGCAGAGCTACAAAAATGATTCCTGGGCCTAAAGGAATGTCTTATGAGGAAAGGATAGCTGTGCTCAATCTGTTCAGCCTCAAGCAATTGAGACTAAAGGGAGATGTGATCCATGTAAATAAGATTCTAACAGGTCTGGATGCTGTTTAATTAAATAGTTACTTCAATATTAGTTCAAATAAAAGTACTTGTGGCCATCTGTGAAAAATTGTGGGAGAACATACAAACTGGATTTGAGAAATGACTTCTTTACACAGTGTGTGGTTAGAGTATAGAATAGTCTTCCTGCTAGTGTAGTACAAGCTAAATCCTTGGGTTCCTTTAAACCAGAGCTAGATCAGATTTTAACAACTCTAGTTGAATTCTCCCCAAGCAAGCTTGATGGGCCGAATGGCCTCCTCTTGTTTGTAAATTTCTTATGTTCTTATGGTATTTTTAGCCTCTCTAGGCTTAATGTAGGTGAACAAATATAAAGTCAATTTAACCTGGGGCACCTTAAATCCAGCAAATTATCCGGCTAAGCAAGAAATCCAGCTTTGTACTACAGACCCCTGCTCTCTGTTTAGTTCAGGGTACCTCCGTTTAAATGGACATTGTCACTTGTATTTAGCCCAAACCAGAGCCACTGAGAGGGAGTTACGACACAGATTGATCTCGGCGCCACACAATCACGTGGTTCATGTACCCTTCAGTAGTTCAAAATAAACTGTGAAGTTCTCCTATGGGCAGATAGCAGTGAAAACAAAACAGGTCATACCCCGCATTAAATCATTTCGGCTTATGTCAAACTTGACTTTACGTCGCTTGTCTGTAATAATATATGTATATGATGTCACATACATATTACTTGAAAAGTGCAAAATGAAGGACATTTTCTTTAAAAGAGAATTTATTAATAATAGCTAAAATACATAAAACTATATAAAAATCACAAAAAAAACGTCTTCATCACCCTCCTCCTCCTCCAACTAGATTGTCTACGTACAGTACAAAATGTTTACTGTAGCCACTTTTATTACATTAATTTCTGTTCAGTTTTTTTCTGAATACAGTACTAGGTGAACACTGACTTTTAAGATTGCAAAATGAACACTGACTTTACACTGAATTAAAGGTGCATTTACGTTAATGGAAATTACTACATCTATTTATTAGTCATTCTCAGGTACTTTTAAGGCATTCATTTTGGGTTACGTCAAAATTTGGCTTATGTTGTGGGTCTCGGAAACAATTAATGACGTAAAGCAGGGTATGACTATTAAAATGGTTGCAATCCAGCTGACTGTAATCATGAACCCACTGATAACTAGAACAACTTAATTTGTACTGTTACCCTGCGTCAACAGTAACTGACAATCTCGTCAGTGAAATAAACATTAGCCTCGATAGAACGTGATTCTATTAATGATGTCTGATTCGTGAACAAATCATTCTTTTGAATGATTTTCAGTGAATCAGTTGAACTGGTTTTCAAATCTAAAAGAATCAAACTTTTTGTAGATCCACGCATTGTACAAGTACACATCTCACATTGCAAACTTACTTGACAAATGAAATTTTAAGTGAGTGGAAACGCTAATCTGCTAACATAAAGGTTTGCTTCACTAATCAATGGATTAGCGTTACCCTGCCCACAACTGTTTGTTATACAGTATATACACATTATTTCATGACTTTGTCATACTCGATAAATAATAATATTCTGATAAAAAGCAAAAATGCCATTTCTTATCACCATGCTTGGAAAACAAGATCAAGGTTTGATATTAAGTTCATAAATATATTGATGAGTCTAATCATTTACCTTCACTCCAAGTCAAGGAAATTAAAATTCAAACCTGCCCATTTAGAAATGGTACTCAAAACATGCATTAAACAGGGTTACAAAACATTCAAGATGTATATAACGGTAACACATTGATGTCTTTCACAGAGTTAAATATCAACAAAGCAAAAGAAGTTTCATCCCTCCTGCCAAGACTCAAAACCCCCTGGATGTGGAAAATAATATCTCAACAATCCAAAGGGCTTATATTTTCACTGTATAATATATTAGTATCTAGTTCTAGAGAATCCTCAGAATCTAACTCATGGACAAAGGACTTCAAACTGACATCCCATCTGAGGTATGATAGGGCATATGCATAGATGCTCAGAAACAAACCATTAACAGCCAATTGAAGTAATTACAATATAATTAGATCATCAGAATGTGTTGGTATCAACATTGGTAGGGACCATATCAGCCACCCCCCCCCCTAAATACACAAGGTACTTTATAATATTGGTAAGGAAGTGTCCGTACTGTCCACACCCAAATCTACTGTCTGAATTCTCGAAGGACCTGCCTGAAATAAAATTCCAAATGGTTTCCACAAACCTAGCTTTAAATCCTAAAATCTTTGTTTTTGGTATATTTATGGATGATATTGTTATCAGAAATAGCAGAAATAAACTAATTAATGTATGTATTCTCAAAGCTAAACATCTTTCTTCTACCTGCACTACCTAACCCTCACAAGAAACTGTAGCATAAGAATCTCACTGTATTGCAAAATATATGCGACAATAAAGAGCTTGACATTACTTAACTTATAGCTTTGTTCTGGAAAAGAACAGAGAAACCATCGATCGCACAGTGATTGAAGAATATGTCAGTATACTTATCAATGGATCAACAAATCATATACATAACTAAAGGAAATGCAGTTCCAAGAGATACAGAGCCCCATCTTTTATTTCACATTGACACAGAGATATTGCAGACATATTGGAAGATGTAGCTATGAACCTGTTCTTTTAACCTGTTGTTCCCCCTGCAGTCTTACTTTTTCTTTGCACTAGAATTAGTTATATGTGCTTCTGTATGTACTATTATGGTGATTTGCCTGTACATGTGGTGCTGTGTTTATCTATTTGTGGGCCTACGTATGTATACTGTATTTTCTCCCTTTCTTGTTTAAATGTTCTGTAAATTAATTTATGTTGTGTTTGCTGAACATTTGTATAACCTCAATTAAAACAATCTTTTAAAAAAACACATTGCACCCAAACATGCACAGAAAATGTAAGCTATAGAAAAGATGAGTCCTAAAAACATAGGAAACCAAAATCTGCTGTATATAGAAGGCACAATCCTACACATGCTAGTTGTTAGATCACTTTTAATTATTTATAAAGGAGATGATCAATCGTGAATGTTTTAAAACCTGATTAAATTATTTGTATTGATTGAGCAGTGAAAGACAAATAGGAGGTATACTGAAATCTACCATTTCTTGGCTGTAGGGACTGGTTGGCACAGCAATAATTTCCAAGCGAGTAAAGGAAGCTTTCGCAGAAATACAGCATTATAAGCTGTGTCCACAAGAACTACATTCATCTGTCTTGGCAAGAGATGCAGACTGGCTATCACTCTGGCGATTTTTGTTATCATCATGAGTGACATAGTGAAAATAAATCAACTGCATCAAATACAGATGGAGATTAGCTATATTTTGTTCTAAGATATGAAAGCAGTGATAAGTCATGCCAGTCTGATATCATGAAGTGCAGTTTGGGTTGGCTGGCATATAGCAAACAATGTATTTCAAAAGCATTTCTTGTTCAGTAATTAAAAACAAGTTTTTTTATTTGAAAAAATATTTGGTGAAACAATGTAAAAAAATAACCCGTTCAAAATATTCAGTGGCCCAGATTTTATTGATTCATTAATTTTCTTATTAATCTACTAGATAGATTCAGAAGCATTATTTCACTCACATTAGATATTTGGTTTTACGTTTGATTAAAGCAATAGTTCTGGTTATTTTTGTATGACGCTAGATTCTTATAAAATTCATCGAATATTAATATGGTGCCAGCTAACCCACGTGAGTCAATGCCGCAAGTGCACAACATGTTTTTATAATTGAAATTTTATATAAAATTTTATAATTTAGTATAAACTATTTACCGTAACTGTTTTCTGTAATGTAACCTGTCTATATTTTAGCTGGGTTAAAAAGGATTTATAATGCAGGTTGCTAGATTATCATAAGGTAGTACGTTTACGATATACATCGCTAAATGAAAACTGTGCTAACCAGCCCCGGTCTGTCTGAATCTTCGTCTAATAGGTTATGGCATGTGTCATATCTAACTAAAAGCCGAATTAACAAGTCTGCAAAACGAAAGCACTCGCGTTATGGGAACGAATGATATAGACCTAATATACGAACGAATAATTATAGTAAACAGATTCAACTGGAATACGAAAAATGGCAGGTTACAAAACAAATCAAGAAATTGTGGCTGCAAAGCAGAAATAACCCTAGCAACTCCAATATAATGTAACAGGTCGCATTTTCTTGAGACTCCCCCTGAATGACACAAAATCAAAGTCTGCATTTCTGTAATACGTGTATTCTTTAATTAATACAATTAACACAATGTAGTTGTTAAACACGATATAAACCAGGCTAGGTCAGGTTATCTGCCAAATCAGTTTTTTTGCTAATCTATGCATGGTCTGAAAATGTTTAATATAAATATCTTACCTCTATTAAGCACAGCCACGAATGTATTCGACTTGTTTTTGGAAAAGACGCCCTTCCTTATGGTGAAAATGAATTTAAAATTTTGAGGGGAAAAGTGCTTAAAAAAGATGCATGTCAGTTTTTAGAAGATCTCTCGTGCTGCCGTATGGATTCAACTTCCAAAATGTAAATCAGTCTCTGTGCTTGGCATCTGTGCGTCTTCCCCACATCTCAAAGCAACTGCCTAAATGGTGTTTCGGGTGGTTGGTGCTGGGTGGTGATGAATTCTGCCGTCACTATGAAGGGAAGGGCTTCACCTCACCCAAAGTTAAAGCCAGTGATGCTTGAAAATTCAAGCGGGATGCATATTACATGGTCTGTCATAAATGCATGACAATGGTCTGCGCAAAAAACTTTATTTACGCAATAAGATTAAAATGAATTGCTGATTATACCGAAACAGCAACTAATACAAAAACACATTATTTAAAAATAAACAGTGTCTGTAGCCTAATGACAGTCTATATTCGAACCGTATAAATTACGTAATTAATGGTATAAGCACGAAACAGTTTTTGTTCGCTTGAAATTTAAAACAACGGCGTAGATCTGGGTATAGACGGTACTGACACCGTCCTTACCAATATTGCAGGAATGCCGCGTATGTTTAGGAGGCTGCGGGTCCGGCTGACTTAGTCACTACCAATGTCGCAAACAAACCTAAAATTTTAATTCGAAACATAACTAAATGCAATATCCAGTAATAATTTAACTTTAATTCGCGAGTTACTGAATAAGAATGAACCTGCACAATACATACTGTAAGAAAATCACCTCTGAGTGATGTAACTTGAAAAAAATTGAAAACCGTTTTTATTATACTGTATGACTGAATATTCCCAGCACATTATTAAAACAACAACACCCAATTGTAATTATTTATTTACTAAAACTATTCTTAAATTTACATTTATTTATTAAAAGACAGATTTTGATTGCTTCGGCATTGTAATGCATTGTAGTGCATAGCAGACCCAGGCATAGCTACAAAAATGAATGAAGGCAGCTCTAGCAGGTAATGTCACACCTAATGGTAGGAGTCATGACCCCCAAATGCAGACTGTTTTGCAGGCAATCCCTAGCAAGGGACTTCAATGGCAGGAAAAGAGGTGAAAACAGGCAACAAGAGGCAAGACAAGAGGGAAAATGACTGAACTAGGGATCACATTAGGGAGGGATTAGGGAGTACTGAAATACATAGCTAACAAGTGGAGCAAAAACAAGGCAGCTGTGAGTGATTAACATGAGGGCAGGAACGATTGGGACGATTAACAAGCACCAGGCATGGCGGTTTTAGGGCTGTGCCCAGGAGGAAACAAGCAATGTGGATGGGGCGTGACAGGTAAAACTACTTATTAATCTGTTTTATTAGAGGTTTGTATAGCCAGGCAGCTATCTGAACATCCAGTTGGGCTCCTTGTCAGCATGTGTCATGTGTCTGCTTCTGTTTCATTCCTGCAGCAGTCAGGTAGCTGCAAGTGAGGCAATGGGCTGCCACTAGGTGCAGCTGAAGGTCCTCACATGCTCAGGGGTGGTGGAAGGTTCTGGTTGTAAATCAACCGGCATCTGCAGTTCCCAACCCAGCAACCACAGCAGGCCCACAGGGTCACTGGGAAGTCTTGGTCCCAGTCAGGCTAATGCTGGTTGGTCAGGATTGAGAGCTGGGTAGTTAGGGTCCGGTTGAACCTCTCAACTAAGCCATCACTCTGGGGGTGCAGTGGGGTAGTGGGGGTCATCCGGATGGCCAGCAGCCAGCAGACCTCCAACTTGATAACAGACTCAAAGTTCTGTCACTTTAAAAAGCCGACTGTAACAGGAACCAAACTTAAAAGTTACATTTTACGTGTGATGTTGTTCAGAGGTCATCCGAGGTAACCCAGCATTACCCAATGGTACTGTAATATACACGGTCCCCACCAAATGACACTTTGTCCTCCAGTAAATCCACTGGGCAAAAAGAGATGAACGTACATACATCACCCGGACATTTTGTCTTTGCATAAATCTTCTCAAAAAAGGTAAACAGTAGGATGGTAAAATCAAAAACGGGCACCATTTTCTAAAAAAAAAAAAGGTTAAACGATCACCCTTGTATTAGGATGAATTCACGGACAATTACGTCACCCATGTGGTATTGAATTATTCCTTTTACTATAATATTCTGGGAAGTTGTAATTGTGGATTAACGCAGCACTAAATTTAGTATAAAGGAGGGGGAGATTCCAGTACTGACCAGAGCTCAGCCGTGGGATACCGCACGCATCGCCTGGCATTTTTCAGAACTCACGTGTTGGTCTCCTGCCTGGACTGAAAAGGGCTCCCCAGTCTGTGTGTGAAGGTGGGTGATTATAGCACATCCGAGTGTAGATAGTTTTGCAACTGCTTATGCATTTTTATTGACTAATGTGATTAATTATCATCGCTCATGATAATAGTTTGCATTGTCAGTATTTTATGATTTCTTTTCTATATACCTATGCGTATGATATATGCTATTCTATATCCATTGTGGTACAGGGTTATTTTGCATTGCTTTTAATTGATATATATATATATATATATATATTGATTTTAGTGCAAATTATCTTGCATTACTTGTATTAAAGTATTTTTGAGTGAACCTAAGCGTGCCTGTTTGTTCCTTCGAGAGCCCTATATCCCTATCTCATCCAATTTTAATACAACTCTACAAAGAAACACACACACGGCCTGTAATACGCCTATGGGCATCAAGCAAAGCAGAGTGTTTTATCACGTACGTAAAGGAAGAATTACCCATGAGGTCTACCTACAGAACGGAAAAGGGTCTTTTCTAAAGTGAGTATTATGTTTTATTTTTACTATACATGCCTTTTAATTACACGCCATATAGTAAAAATAAAAGACTATATATTGAATTGTTTTGTTTCTCTTTTATTTATAGAGATTGCTCCAATCGACGGGCATCGGTCCAAGAAGAGCGTCCGTAAAAGAAGAATTACCCACATGGGGGCAGGAGGCCTAACTACTGAATGGAAAAGGGTCTTCTTCTCTAAAGTGAGGTTTATGTTTAATTCTTACTATACAAGCTTTTTAATTACACAGCATACATTAAAAATAAAAGATTATATTGATTGAAATGTTTTGTTTCTTTTTTATTATAGAGATTGCTCCAATCACCTCGAGAGAGGGAGTCGGCGGATTGAGAAGCTGCATTGGAGCGTCAGTCTGTCGAGAGAGAGAGAATCTGTAACGAATCTATGGACGGAGTATCACCCTCACCAATACCCGAAGCGTTATTAAATGAAATCGACATCACTTTCAAATCTTATGGTACGGGGAGGGCGAGCTGACCAACTTCCAGCAATTGTTGGATCGCTTGGTTCTCTCCAATCAAGAAATTGCAAACAATTCCAACCTAGAAGTGATCGTAGATGTAATCGATGTTCCATGCAGTGGTGGGAACAAGCGAAAACTACAAATCAACGCTAGCAACAGATATAATTTCTAAAAAAACTAGACACATGTTTATCATTAAAAATGGCAACAAAGTCTGTTTCGCCATAAGCTTGGTGCATATTCTCAGAGAAAACCTCACAGACGCGGAAGCCGAGAGGCGAGGTTTAGAAATGCAAGAGACGGCAGGATTCCCCCCAAACCATTCTGTCGATCTGACCGACATTGTCAGATTTGAAAAAGTAATCCCCTGCAAAGTCGTGGTGTATTTCCAACAAATATATTCAAACAATCTCCACATTTATCAGACAGACAACCCCAATAATAATAACAGACCGGTGGTAAATTTCTTTTCGCACAATCACCATTTTTATGGTATTAAAAACATAATGGGTTTCCTAGGTGTCGCGTATGTATGCAGTGAGTGTTTTAAAGGGTATGAATCACCTCACTTACATCATTGTGAGAAATACCGCAATGTCTGTAAGTCTAATTGTAGCGACGGGGAAGCCGGTACAGCTACGCTGTGTGCACGTTGTAATCAAAGATGCTTAAATAATGTTTGCTTCGAACGCTACAGCGAAAAAAAGTGGTGCCCCATTATTCAGGAATCTGCTAGCATGTGCGATAAGTTCAGAAAATGTAGTGGTGGCGGACACGTCTACTATTTAAGTCCCAAGAACCCCAAACCTCACAAGTATCAAATCGCAAAATCTAATATTTGCAACGCACCACTGCACCCGGCTGAATTGTCTGACCCCGCCACCATCTCTGTTATTTAAATCCACCTGTGGTGGAAGACGAAAAAAAAAGAAACGGCCCTCTAAAATGGTGAGTAGGCTAGCACAAAAAACAAGGTGACCAAGTATGTGTTTTTTGACTCTGAAACGTCGCAGTCCTCGGGTACCCGTATCCCAGTGTACGTCTGCGCCATCACCGATCAGAATGAGGAGATGACCGCCGAGGCGCCCGACTGTGCACGGCAGTTCCTGCGGCATCGGCTTTGTCAGCCACTATGGAAAGGAGTTCGATAATTACATCATACTCAATGCCATGGTGAAGGAAGGGGTAGAACCGAGCATAGTGTCACAGGATAATAAAATAATTCTTATAGAGGATGATACGTTTTACCAAAGATACATCGATAGCATGCCGCTAAGAAAAATCCCCAAAGCGCTAAGCTGTTTCACCCAATTATCCAAGGCTACTTTCTTCACCATTTCACAGACATGAAAAACTTTGAATATGTCGGACCGTACCCCCCTGGCAATCAATTCAGCCCTGATGAAATGCCCAGCAAAGAACGGGAAACGTTTTATCGGTGGAACAAGGGCATAAAGCACAAGACTTTTCAAGACTTTGCCCAGAAGACTTCTGACTTACTGTAGGAGTGGCCTATTACAGTACCTGGGTCACTCTCTATCATCTTTCTACTGTGTCATTAATACTTAATTAAGACTTAATGCCCAGCAATGTCCAAGCGTCTCAGGAAGTACCTGCCGATCCTAAAAGCATTACAAAGGACCCGGGGAGTGAAATGTACAGTAAACAGATTTTATCAGACTGCTCTAAAGACATAATCTTGGCTGTCTCCGAAATCTGTCTCAATCTTATAAGAGGCTATATACTTTTAACAGTTGCTCAATTTAACAAACTTAAGAAGCAGAAACGGTTCATAAAGCTTTTTGCCTGTAAGACAAACAGCATCACGAAAAAACAGAGGGCCATGCTCCAGAAGGGATTTTTATTACCGCTACTGTCAGTGGCTCTGAAATTCATCACAAGTCTGTTTGCTGCCAAGATGGGCTAACTAGCCCCATCAGACCGGTGAGTCAGCCCAGGGTGAACTTGAAAACCAGATGCATAGTTTACTGGACCAACCCGGTATGAACTCTCACGAAAAAGTACAGAGATACAACCAATTATTACAGAGGTATCGCAATTTAGTCAGGAGAGAGGAAAGTCAGGGGCGTGAGATTGTCCTTACCAAGCAGAAAGGAAAAACAGCCGATGCAGAGATCAGAGAACCCGACAGCGAGTCCCCTATAACTACTGACAAATCTGGGGCCTCGGCTCAGAAAGAACGTAGTCTACATCATGCAGAAGCTGATGGATTCCGACGGCTTAGTGTGTTGGAGCCAATCGGGTGAACTCATCATCAGAGATCGCCCCATTAACGGCTCACATATTTTGGATTTGATTAAAACTTTAGCGCAGCTGCAATCACAGGCCATAGGATATCCTAAGTGTTGGGAACCTTTTTTAAACGTAATATCGGAATTAAACATCCCCGTTGACCATTGGTAATATCCGAGCTGGAAAACAACATAGTGACCTTAAAGACTATGGGGAGCGACTGCGGTGGTGGGTGATTTGGCAGCGATCCCTGTGAAGAAGAAAAAAATGCGTAGGGGGCATACAAAGAAGGGCTCACCTACCCTACCCGTGGGTACCCCTCTCACACCAAGAGATTAATCCCCGGAATATCGTATATGGCCTTTAAAAGGTACACTATATGCGCGGTGGATAGATTACGCCAGAAAAAAAAACGAACGCCAAAATAGATGGTTAATAAAAAGCAATTTTTGATGGAAAAAGTCACGTTTCTTCTTGTTTTTTTTCCTACAACTACGTTTATCTAACAGCTATAGCACTCTTTAAATAGTCTTAAGGAACATACATTTTGCAGCTTTGAAACTTTAACAACGTTAACACAGGTAATACACTTTGAATATTTCTTTATAAACTTGGATACTAGAGCATTGCTCTTCTTTAAATCATCTGAGTACAACCCCGATAGTCTCTTGAAATGAAAGTCCTCTGAAGCGGTGTCTGAGGAAAAATGCCATGTGGGCTTCGCAGGTGGAGGAAAAGTCATCTTGAACTTGACGAGTATTATACCTAATTTCAATGGCATGCCTCCCTAAAAAGCGCATCAAACTTTGGGGGGATAACTGTAAGAGTCAAAAAAGGAGGCTTTTCCCTCTTCGGACTCCAAAATTATCCCGACCCAATGTTCACCCTCTCTATTTCGGTTGTGGGTATTTGCCACCAGGAATGTGGGCCTTCTCTCTATGTGAGAGGGTAACAAACTGCTAGGCCACACACCCCCAAACCCGTCTCCCAAAAGAGGCCATAATATGCATCCCAGCTGAAGCGTGTTCATGACTTAAAAATCCAGCAAAACCTGTCTCTTGGAGTTTACTTCAATCACGCTCACTCTAAAAAATTATTCATGGGGTTAGTAAGTAAAGCTTAAAATCAATAGCTTTTTCTGCATAAAAAATTAAGTTT
>JAODKL010000219.1:0-14337 GCA_026780765.1 Petrocephalus schoutedeni
TTAGCGTACGAACGCTTCGGGAATCGTTCCTTAACGTTAAGAGAGAGGTTAAGGTACAACTTAAGAACTACTTAGCGATAAGAAGGTTTTGGGAAACCGGGCCCAGAGCCTTTGAGCTCTACAATCTGTTTCTAGTTCATTCGCCACCTCCTGGCCAAACAGTAATCTGCACTGTTAGAGTTTATCTGTTCTCTTCATCATGGTTGGCTTTGTGAGTTGTACTTAATCCTGTTGGTTTTTCCTGTTTTGTCTTTTTCAGAAAGAAAAGCAATTTTTTTCAACAGCCACAATGTGTCTAAGCCAGAATGTTCCTCTGATCTGACCTCTGTGAGTGAACTCTGCCTTCAATAATATGTGACCCTGTATACATAATTTCCTGCAGGTATATATATATATATATATATGTAAGGTGTATGATACTGTACACATAAATCACACATTTATGGGTGGCCCAGTGCAAAATGAAATGCGGCCCAGTGCAAACCAAGCTGGAGTTGGTTATTTTCATATAATTGCACACTTCGAAGTGGTTTATCCTGCTTATACCGCGGCTATCCGCCCATCCATTTTCTGAAAAAACTTGTCCTATTGAGGGGCGTGGGATGTCCAGAACCTATCCCACAGGGTATGGGCGCAAGGTAGTGAACAACCCAGGAATGGGCACTAACCCACCACAGGGCACACTCACACACCAGTCACTCACTGCATACTTATGGGCAATTTTGGTTAATCCATGGCTAATGAACAAAAATAATAATACAACAAATTAGTCAAGGTTGAGAAGAAAATTATTTCTATTAGCATTTAATAATGTTCCAATGTGCTCGTGAAAATAAAAAATAAATAATAAATAAGGATAGAACAATGGTCAGGCTACTCACTGGAAGCAGCAAGGTCCTTAAGTTACCAAAGAAACTATCAACAGACAGGCACTTGCATTTCGAAAACCAAGGCAAATTATGCTAGTAAGTGTGACTGCTTATTTATAAGTAAAATGTCACACGTGTTTTTATATTAGCATGTTTAAAAAAATCTGTAGCCAGTTTGCCAGGTTTGGCAGTTAGTCGTTACGATAACAAGTACAAATAATACAAAACGTACAATAAGATAGTTGCATAAGTATGTACCCCCTTAAACTAATACTTTGTTGAACCAGTAGGCATCTGTCCTTATTTTCAGGGGATGTCTTATTTTCCCCATGTACAACAAGCTACAGTACATTTACCGGTGATGTGAACAGCTGCATGAGGGACAATGAGCTAGAGACAGTTAAGATTAGTGTTGCTTTTAATGCTGGGAAAATGATATTTGTGTACATGCCTCAATAGTGTGATCAATGAATAACCGATAAATACATACAAGAAAAGTGCTGCAAACACTATGTGCCGCTCTTGCCCCTTCTTCGTGCAGTATTCCCCAGGCCATCTCTGCTGTCCTGTTAAATCCTTGATAATGAAGAGATTTTGCAAAACAAAAAAAAAAAAAACGCAAAACTTGGTAGTTGACAATTTCGCCATAAGAGATCCGAGGTAGCGCGTCGGGTCCTTTGTCAATTTGTTCGCTGACATCTCGTAAGGGTCGCCAGTGTTGATTGCCGCTAACTAATGCAAATACATCTGCTTGGCAGTGCACTTCAGTTTCTCACTGTTCTTTGCTTTCTCCATCTTCACGTTTCTTCCAGCGTGAAGATCTGGGGTGTGTTTCCCAAAAGCATAGTTGCTAACTACGAATAGTGTCTTATATGAAGCTTTATCGCAGATAGGCAGCGCTCCTGGGCCCACTTCCTCATCTGGGCTGAATTCTCACATACCTCATCTGCCACTAGTCTCAGCCCATTTGAGGTATGCCACAGTTTCCAACCTCCTATGTTAGATCATCAAGAACCGGAGGTTGATGTACCATCGGCCCAACAGTTGGTCCGCTGGTGCCGGCAGCTCTGGACTCTAGCCCGTTATTCCATTCAAAGGGCCAACCATCAATACACTGTACAACATCGCTGTCGGGACCCACCGGGACGATTGTTCAATATAGGTGACAAGGTTGGGCTCTGCAGCAGATGCTGTTGTTGTTTTCATGATATCTGGAAGCCTTATATGTTAATTTGTATGAATTATATATTTATTGCTCTCCACCCTTGATTGCAAATAAAACCGTTGGTATATTTACATTGCGGTACATTAGATTATTTGACCATTTCGGACTGAAACATTAAAATTAATTAACGTAGATCTGTTATTAGGCTGCCGAAACTGTCTGTGTAGTTGCACAACAAAAATAATGCCCAAATGACATCTCTGGACCAATCGGAGAGTGGTATTTACCAAAGCCAAAAGTGGTGTAAGTACATATATATGCTAAACTGCCAATAGCCATTTGGACATTTGTCTGTAATACTTAACTAAAGGGTACAGTAGCAGAGCCACCTCATTGAATCTGTGACTTACAGTACTGTGCGAAAGCCTTAGGCTGCCAAAATTACATTTAAATAATCTTCATGTTGGTGTAAGACTAATTTTATGTCTGTCAGAGTGTGTCAGCTATTTCAAAACCTCTCTTAAAATCACCCCAGTATCTGCAGAAACACCAACGTTTATTTGTTGACTTGACCACTAGCATACCAATTTTGGCCAATCAACAGCTTATCAAGTTAATTAAGCTGGAGTTGAAGTTTACTAAACATGGAATGGCTGGGGTGTCCTTGAGGAGCGGTTTGGGACCTTTGGAAAATATGTAATGTGGAGTTTTACCAGCCCGTTTTCTCGTCATTTTCTTTCTGAGTCTACCCCTATTGTGTGACATTGTAGAGGGTGCACGTGGAGGGCGTCCTTCAGCTTCCCATCCCAAAGGTCATCCAGGAGTTCTCCAGGTCTCTGCAGCAGGCCCTGGGCATCTCTCTGTTTGGCATTGATGTCATCATCAACAGCCAGACAGGCCAGCATGCCGTCATTGACATCAATGCCTTCCCAGGTGTGCTGTTCAAAACATACCACTGAAAAAAATGAAGAACCTTTTCAGAACTAGTCATTCCATAAAAATTATAATAACAATAATAATGAAAGCAGAAGAAGAAATAGCTGCCATAGTTGGTGGTAGCTTCTTTTCTTAAATGATTCTTATGTGTGTGATCAGTCAGGGTATCACCATCGGTCACAAGGTGTCAGTAGTGAGTTGACAGAAGGTGGATTGTGAGTGAGTTTCAAAGTCTACCACATACACGGACAACAGTACCATCTGTGCAACCCATTGTCATTCTGTCCTTTTATAATAGCTTTATATAAATTTTCTTCCAATATATAGATAAGAGAAGGAAGATTAGAAGATATTGCCTCATTCTTGTTAGACGTGATGATCTAATGAAAGCTGCTCTTATATAGACCAAGGTATTCGAAAATGAATATTTTTGGCATGCTTAAATGATCAGATTAGCATGGCAGATGGCGTGATCTGTGTCTGTCTGTGAGGCTCCATGTGTGGATTTGTGAACTGGTTTAGCTGTCATGTGAGAACAGGTTAACAAGTAAGCAAATGTGGTAAAAAGAAAAAAATTAAAAGTGTAAAACTGAGTCAAGATTTAAAGTGAGTTTTGAGTCAAGGAGTATTAATTACATGAGAGTCAATGGGAAGTTTACACAAATTGTAAGAGCTGCTCTTCTGCATGGAAAAGAAACACTTGAGGTGGTTCAGGCATCTGTCTAGGATGCCTCCTGGATGCTTCCCTGTGGAGGTGTTCTGGGCATGTCCATCTGGGAGGAGACCCCAGGGCAGACCCAGGACATGCTGGAGAGATTATTTCTCTCAGCTGGCCTGGGAATGAGCTGGAGGAGGTGGTTGGTGAAAGGGCCGTCTGGGCATCTCTGCTCAGGTTGCTGCCCCCGCAGCCTGAACCCCAATAAGTTGTAGACAGTAGATGGATAGATTTGTGTATTGTATGTCTTGACATCATGGATTGGAATAATCTCTCTGCTCCCAGTGCTGTATACCTCATGCTTAGTAGAGGGCTCAGCAATCTCATTATCCCCTAAGATCCTCCCACATGTGATACCAGGATAACATTGTATTCTCAGGAACAGAGGTTCAGGAAGTGAGGCTCAGGTAGCAAAGCTCAGGACTAAAATCACACAGGGAGTGAGCAAACCCACAGAGACCTGTCCTGGCTGGATCTGCCTATCTATTCACTGCACAGAGCTGTTTCTCTGTCTTATTTCTCTGTTTAGTTCCCCCTGTCTGACTACTCCACCCCTTGTCTTACTCCAACAGGATATGAAGGTGTGCCAAATTTCTTCACTGACCTCCTAAACCACATCACCAACATCCTGGAGATCCCGACCCCTAAGATCTCCCGTGTACCACAGAGAGGCTGTTGTGGCATGCTGGGAAAAGATACCAGCAGGTGGATTGCAGAGGAAGAGGAGGTGCCACGGAAAGTACCACGCAAGAGGCATGGGTGCAACACAAGGGCCTCCTCACAGTGAACAGTCTCTCACTGCTATGGATTAACAATATATGCAGAACAGCAGAAGACGCCTTTTCAGTGATGAGGGTGATGGGAAGGTCGGGCATCATGGTGCTTTTTGTGATGCAATGGGATGTCAATGCCAACCGGAAGAACATTAGTCTAGTTATGCCTTAGATTTGTGGGCAGAATGCCTGGCTGGTCCAGTGAACCCCTACTAGCTGTCCCTGAAACTGAATCTCTAACAGCTGCCATGGTTACTTTTTGGCAATGAAAGCATGACACAGAGCACTGCATGTCATTAATGATGCCTGGTGCATTCATGTTGCCTTGGATACCAGAAGTTATTGGGAAAATTAGAGTTTGTTGAGTAATCACGTCCTTGTGCCCAACATACAATGTCATGTGGCTTTGGTGTCCATAGTAAGATACATTGGTCACTTTATCCCTTTTTACTTCTCTCTCTAGTCCTTCATTATCAAAAAAATCAGTATGCTTTTTTTCTGATCAGGACCTGATCACAGACCTACAATTACCTGCTGATAGTATTTTTGATCTACGAGTACTACATACAAATAATCCCCAGAGGAAATTATAATACAATAAAATATCAGTATTTGCTGATTTTTTGTTTCACAGACAGCCAGTAATATCATGAATATCCTTGAATTTTGACCACAATGGATAAATATATGAAAAGTAAGATGTATATAACATCAATTACATCTTGGACTACATTCCATCTAGGATGTTTTCATGTGCCCTTTGCTGTCTGAAAAAGGCTCTAGGCTCCCCACCAGGATCTGCTGGCTACAGTCTTGCATATTCCATTGGGTGGTATATGTTCACCTCACGGACAGAAAAGCAATAGTATTTCCCATTGCCTTCAGTGCTCCACTGCATACCATAATCTGTTGTATTTGTACTGTGTGCATGCACGGCCGCATGGTGGCTGTGGCTCACTTTTCACGACTCTAGGCAATGGACAAGTTAGTGAGTTCTACACATTCAGCTGAAGCGGTTACTATCCAATTCTTGTGAGACTCACAAGACCCATAGGAGATGTTTATGATATAAGTTACTAAGTTTTGGAGTTCCATTCCCCTTACCCTAGTTTTCCCATTTGATATGTGTATTATTGTATGTGATTTTAGTGAATGCGTACTGGAATTTTCCAGGAGCGCATTAGTCGTGTTGTAGCAGGACTGGATATGTAACATTGCCAGAAATGGTAATCCTTATATGTTCCCAATCTGAACAGCTCATAGTTCTGTCAGCTGAATATGAACACCTGGGTGAATTGATGTTTATATGTCCATATCTGGAAAGGGTGATGTATATCATCCATTATTCATTTAATTATAATTTGTCTTCTAACTAATCTGATACTTGAGGCTTCAACATGTCAAAAGCATGGGACCAGAAATGTTCTCTAAAGCATTAACTTTGTAGGTAAGATGTGTGTAATCATACACACTATATAAGCACATATATTCCCAGAAATGCCGTGTTTGACCAGAGTAGTGAAAACAGTCATATAACATCAGCAGTGCAAAGCCTGTGTGCAGTATGTCATAGGAAACAATCTCTCTCTCTCTTTCTCTCTCTCTCTCTTTCTCTGAGTGTCTCGTCCTGCACAAGCCTGTGTAACAGCACTCAGTATGGCCTCTGGTGTATGTGGCAGCCCATGTTTTTATTTATGACTTCTTGTGTAGCATATACTCAAGACACTGAAACAAATATATGGGGTACCTACAAACACAAAGTCATAGGATAATGTGCAAAAAATAATTTGTATAAATTTTTTTGTCATCAGAAAACTGATACAAAAATGGTGGTATGTTGGTGAACGACACTGTAATTTATTTAGTTTCTTTTGTTCTTAAATAAATGAAATTTAAGAAATGGATGTGGCTCAGTTACATTAACCCGGGAATGGGAACAAGTCATTCCTTGGTGAGTCTGAGTCAAGAATCAAGTCAAAACGTTGCTGTCCAAGTCAAGTCTCAAGCCATTTGTCCTCAAGTCCAAGTTGAGACCAAGTCTTTCCATTGTTTTTGCACAAGTCGTCAAATTTGTGAGTCCATGTCAAGTAATGGGTCAGTGACTCAAGCCCCCACCTCAGTATTAAACTCCCGGTTTTGAAAATACTATGGTAATTCAATATATAAAATTCATATTTGCATAATTTTTTATAGATACTGACAAGCAGACAGATGAAGGAACATTCCAGACTATCTATCTGACACACAGCTACCCCCCACCCCGTTGTTGGGTATCCAAGCTGCTGATCCTGCATTCCTAGCCCATCAGTATGCCTTAGTGTCTTTGCCAAGTTTATATGGAGCATTAAACTGCACAGGGATTGACAAACACAGCCAGAGGGGAATCATTAGCAATCAGCGAGGAGCTGGATTAAACATAGTCATATGTCACCACTGTGTTAATGAGGAGCAGAAGCATCTTTATATAACCTGCTGCCAGCATCACTGTGAGTCGTGGGAACTGTTAGATAGTCATACTGGGCTTGCTGCTATATCATGCGTGGGGTGGTAAATGCCATCTGCCTGATTCCCGCTACTCTCGCTGACCCGTGCTGAGCTATTTTTACCCAGGTAGGGCTGCCTGGTTGTGATGAGTCATCAGAGCTCATTTGCCGGCAACCATGCAGCGCCTCCTCCAGTGGCCTCCGTTGGTCGGATTGACCGTGGATGATGCACCCTAGTTATCGTTTGGAGCCATGGTGACATCACAACTGAGACAGCGTCGGCTGTGGCTGAATAGTCCAATTCAGGATTGGCACTCTTTTCTGCAGTGAATACAGGTGTGGGTTGGGCCTCTCATACATGCCCCTCATACATGCCTGTGATGCCGCCTGTTACTGCTTCAGTTTGGATGTTGTTGCTGAGTTGCTGTCAGTATTCATTAGCACATCTTCTCGCTGTATGCTTTACTTTATTCCTGGCAGCTCTTGGAGGGACTTCTCACTTGGTGATTGCTTGTTCTCAGCAAGGGCAGCACTCTTCGCTTCTAAGATGAGAATCAGCATGCTGAACTTGGTTACAAACCAGTCACAGTTCTTGGAGGTCTTCCTCCTAAAGGTAGCAAAGGCAGTTTTCTGAATAGCCTCTCGGAGGTGTTTCCATTTCTCAGAGGCAGAGAACATAAGAAATATACAAATGAGAGGAGGCCATTCGGCCCATCGAGCTAGTTTGGGGAGAACTTAACTAATAGCTCAGAGTTGTTAAAATCTTATCTAGCTCTGATTTAAAGGAACCCTTGCACTACACTAACAGGAAGACTATTCCATACTCTAACAACTCACTGTGTAAAGAAGTGCTTCCTCAAATCCACCTTAAAATGTTCTCCAGCTAATTTCCACCTATGGCCACGAGTTCTTGTATTTGAACTAATGCTGAAGTAACTATTTGGTTAAACAGCATCCAGTCCTGTTAGAACCTTATAAACCTGGATCATGTCCCCCCTCAGCCCCCTTTGCTCGAGGCTGAACAGATTTAGCTCCGCTAAACTTTCTGCATATGACATTCCTTTAAGACCAGGAATCATTCTTGTAGCCCTACATTGCACCTTTTCTAAGACAGCAATGTCTTTTTTAAGGTAAGGAGACCAAACCTTGGTCTACAGAGAGGACATCTTCAAGGGACTTGGCAAACTCCTCAACCTTCCCTGGGTACTGCATCATTGGCAGTATTGATGTGTAGTACAGTGGAGATTCGTTGGGTCTAGCATACTAGTGTGTGGTCAGTGTTGCAGTCTGTGCTGTGGTATGTGCAAGTGTGAAACACAAACTTGAGGCTTGTGTTTCTGACATTGACCATGTCCAGCAGCTGCCCGTTCTTTGAGTGAGGATGTCTCTATGACAATTTGTGTTGCGGCTTCGTCTGGAAGTAGGAGTTAGGCACACAAAGGCTGTGGTTTAGCAAAGTTCTAGCAAGTGCTGTCCATTCTCATTGATCATGCCAACTCCAAAGTGTACTAGGGAAGAAGGCCTAGTCATGATGAGCACCTAATTCAGCGCCGAAGTCACCAAGGCACCAAGGAAGGTGAGGTGTTCATTACTGGGAATGTTCTTGATATGATGTCACTGAGGTTGGTATAAAACTCGTCCTTTGCCTCAGGTGTAGACACTGACAAAGGTGACTGGGCCATCAGAGGTTTGGAGTCAGAGAGAACTGGTGTTCAGAACCCTTGTCACCTGGTTCAATCATGTTCAGCATGGAGTTCCTGATAGCGAATCCCACACTGTGTTCTCTGCGCTCCTCTGCACATTTCCCTTTCCAGAAGAAGGTGTAATCTTTCTCCTTGAGCATGCCTGATATAGCTAGTCTCTGTCGCTCATTGTTAATGATGGCTTTCTTTCTTGCATTGCTGACAGCTTGAAGGTTCATATCTAGTCCTGTCGTCATTGTGCAGACATTCCAGAATCCTAGTTTGAGAACTGGTTTTGTGTCTGTATTTTCTTTTCGTTCCTTTCTTGCCTGGTGCGATGATTGCAGTTCACTTGTTGGTGTTAACCTAATCCCCATGCACCCAATGAAGAAAGCAGACTGTGGCGGGTCCACACCTAACTGGCTGGGAGTTGCCCTGCTTGTGGAAGGTGGTATCTGTCCAGTGGGATCTAAAAGTCCCTCCCACCCTCAGAAGCAACCCCTGGTGCCACGTTGTATGACAACTGAGCACTGTGGCTTATCACCAGTAAACTGTTGTTTCGCATGTTGTGTCGATGCTGCAGAGCAAAGCGGCAGTGTCCTCTCCAGGGTGCAGGTGAGGCTCAGCTGATAAGGAAAACCAACTGTAGCAGGTCCCCCTTTCCACACTGCTGATAGATCCAAAGAAACTGCAAATGCCACTACGGTGTGGCACCAGCAGTGTTGCAGGGGCTGCCGGAATGTCACTGAGAACAACAGCGGACTACCTTAAGAGACTCCAGCTCAGGATTATTCCCCAGGGTTTACCCATGAAGCCTTTCCCATGTATAGGTGTAGCCGCAAGTTTTACTCCCTTAGCCTTTGTCACTCCCGAGAGCCATAAGGCAGTGGTGCTGTTTGCCCATAGCTGGGGGTTGGTTTGTGGGTACCAGGGTCTGTCCACACACCGGTGGGCCTGCATTCCACACATCTGGGAGCCAACCTCCACAAAATTTCCTGCAAATCTAGCCTGGGGCCACTCAGCGCCCAGTTGACATCTGTCACCACTAGGAGGCAATGCAAGGGGCTTGCTGTGGAGAGACTATGTACTGTCAGGGAAAGATTTATGCACTCGGCTTTCAGTTCGCAGTGCTGGAAACAGCTTTGCTAACCAGTGGCGAGGGTAGAAGTGAAAAACTTCAGCAATGCCCTAGACGCAACACATAGCTTTTGACAGACAGCACCACCTACAGCTTGGTAAAAATAATATCCGTCAGAGAGGGAAGTGTAAAGTATTGCAGACTGCCACTGTGATACACTGTTACCCCTGATGTACAGATAATACGAATACGCTAAATCAATAAGTATTATCAGTGCAGATATGAAACACACACAATTCAATTTAGTTTATTGATTTTAGTAGATAAATTCCATAGCTCTTAAATACAGTTCTCATTCACATATTAAAAATTCTTATTGCATGAGTTTTTCATAATGATGATTTCAATGAATGTCTTCTTAACATAGTATAATAAATAATGTTTTTTAATCATTTGCCTGCCGACTAAATTTATTCCCTACACCCCAGCCAACACATTTATTCAGAAAATATCACGGGATATAAATATGAATTATTACTGCCACATGGTATTTTTTGTAGCTCTGCAGAGTGCAAAGATCATTAGTGAAGCAGACAGGACACTGAGGGTGAGGAGGCACAATAGAAAAGAGCTCAGGGAGTGGGAGGAGCCAAGGCAGCGGGAGGAGCTCAGGGAGTGGGAGGAGCCAAGGCAGCGGGAGGAGTTCAGGGAGTGGGAGGAGCCAAGGCAGCGGGAGGAGCTCAGGGAGTGGGAGGAGCTAAGGCAGCAGGAGGAGTTCAGGGAGTGGGAGGAGCCAAGGCAGCGGGAGGAGCTCAGGGAGTGGGAGGAGCCAAGGCAGTGGGAGGAACTCAGGGAGTGGGAGGAGCTAAGGCAGCAGGAGGAGTTCAGGTGTTAAAGAGGTGCAGGAGAGGGAGGGCTTACAAGTGTATGGAGCAGCGGGGGACAGTACCATAAGCCATCACTCTTTCAGCTGGAGCCCATCTGTAATTGGGCCGCAGAAGACGAGGAGGGCGATGAGGAACAGGCCATGCTCTACTCTCAGCCTCTCCTGAGCTTGTGCAGCTTCTGGGCCACACTCTCCAGCTCCGACTCGATGGCCGCCAGGCTCTCAATCTCCTGGTCCTGCTGGGAGGAAAGGAGGGCAGGGGGAGAGTAGAGGTCAGAGGCTCTGCAGCAGGGGAAGCTGTGGCCGCTGCAGTGTGGCTTTCTGAGATGCAGAAAACTCACTATCAGCCATGACAGCTTTTTCAGTTGGGACTCAGGAGGTTGCTAGTTCAAATCCCATAATCGAGAGAGTGATCCCACCATTGGGCCCTTGAGCAGAGCCTTTAACCTGGGCAATGGTGGCCTAAAGATTACTGAAGCATGCTTGTTATTGGAAGGTTGCTGTTTTGAATCCCTGACCGGTGAGGTACCCTGAGCAAGGTACAGTAGTAATCACTGGGTGCTAAATAATATGGCTGCCCACTCCTTTGTTACCTGTGGGTTAAATGCAGAGGACACATTTTGTTGTTGTGTGTCAACAATTACAATTAACCACTTGTACTTAATCCCAATTGCTCTAGGGACTGGCCGACCCTACTGTACCCCTTTCATGAGTTGGTCTCCTGGGATGCTTGTCCCTCTGTCCTGATAGAGGTCCCACATATGCTGAGCACTCATTGGCCATTTTCCTTAACCTTCTGGTGAAACTCCTCCAAAACCATTTTTATTGTGTCTATATCAGGTTAACTATGCACGACCCTGACTATTAAGTAAGTAAAACATGAACACAATACTATTTCAGTGAAGCCTGAGAGACTACAGGCAGTATGTGCTTCTCAGAGAGACGCACCCCAGGGACCCAAGACAGCTGCACGCAAACAAGCTGTTTGCTCTCAGTCGTCATGGAGACAGAAAGGACTCCTTGCTGCTCTCCTGCTTAAGGAGTATCAGGAGATGCTGGAGTCAGATCGTCACATTTGTCAGAAGCCCACACTCCTGACAAGAAGTCTTTTTCACGTCTGTTGCAAAGCCTGCTAAATTAAGATCTCCAGCACCATGCCATACTGCACATGCACCCACATGGCCCTGCCAACAGGAACGCACCTCTGCTTTCCTACTGCCACTGCCATCGTCTTCCCTCCGCTCCGAGGACTCTCTGCGAGCCATCATCTGAAGCTCCTGGATTTGTTCCTCGCTGTCTTCCTTGGAGTGGTGGAGCAGGTCCAATGCCATGGGCTGTTCTCCAGCCGTGGAGGCTTCATCCCTACCTACATCCTTCTCAGATGACTTCTCTGTCATTTCACCAATTCTGTTCCAGTGTTTGAGTTCCTCTTCCTCATCCTCTTCTTCATCCCTTTCTGCTTCAGAAGACCTCTTCTGTGCATCCTCTGTTTCTACTACATCCTTCTCTTCCTCTTCTGTATCTTTTCCCGCCTTGAGCTCTGCCTTATGACCACTTTCTATCTTGTGTCCTGTGGGAGAAAAGTGTAAACTGGAACTTGACCTATAGCTACCTTTTTAGGGAAGCAGAATCACTAAAGTTCCCCTGAGTTTCACTTAGGTTCTTCTTGTATGACAAAAGCAGTCATATCTATAATCCCTATTCTGAATTTCCTCAGTAAATTATCAACAGCATTAAATGGTAAGACCAGTTCTGAGTATTAATGTTAATGTGGAGCATTCTGGGTAGGCCCGCTACAGTCAACCACAACACCTGTCCCAGTGCTCCTATCCTGGCTGCCAGGAAGATATTGGAGACTTAGCATTTGCCTGATTGAATTGCAGGATTGTATGCCTATTTCACAAGCGTTCTTACCTGGATCTAGTTCAATTTCCATTTATTTAATCAGTCTGGTACCCTGCTGAACTGACTGGAATTATAATGGCCCATGGAAGTGCTGCCTCAGCTTGGATCTCCCTTTACCAAGTGCAACAAAGAGGGCAGCCAGTCGGCCTGTCGATCCAGTAGGCATATTATTAATCTACCCTTTTCTCCTCAACAAGCTCAAATCTTCCTGGGCACACATTCCACATAACTGTAGGAACTTATTACACTAGAATGATCATCTTATGTTTTTATCAGCTTCTAGTCAACTACAAAATATATGGATTATTGCTGTGAGGCCACATATGACTGAGGTTTGTCACATGTTAATCACACTCCTGTAGCCATTGCTCTTATATTGTGCTGTGAGATCCTGGATACAGGTATTTAGTTTCTGCTGAGTAGACTGATTTTCTTAAAATCAGCTTCCTCGGTATTGTTAATTTAATGAGTTAGGTTCAGCTGGCAGGATCAATGTACCTGTGTCAGCTTGCGCCCTGTAGCCCACTGCAGCACTCCTGACCTGATCCTCTTCAGCTTCATCAAAGCCAGAGGTTTTACCCCTCTGTTGCGGCCCACGCTTATACTCCTCTTGGGTTTTGGAAACCAAGTTTTGGTTATCCAGGTTGTGCTTGCTCTCCTGTTCCTTGCGCTTTGGCTCTTCAGACTCCTCGCTGGCAAGCACTTTCTTCAGATCCAAACTGGCCTCCCTCTTTTCAGCTGGAGTGGTCCTCAAAGCGACCAGCATGGATTGGTCTGAGAAGAAGAGAAGCAGTATGGGTGGAGGAAAAGAGCGTGTTGTCAGTCAAGAAATGGAAAAGCTGTGGCTATGAGTCTCTAGGTCACAAAGACAAGACCACAGTGCAGCCTCACCTCACAGCCCCCACTAGTGAACAGCAGATAGAGAGACCAGATAATCCATGTCAGGGAAGACTCTATGAACTACTTCAGGTTTTACAAACTACTTTAAAATTTAAAGGCTCCTATGCTTGGCTAAATAGTTCAGTTCTCTTTGTGCTTTGGTTTATTTCCTTGATTGAAAGACTCATCCAGCTGTTTAACACATGCATGATTATAGGTAACTGATCAATCAGCACATAGCAAGAACTCGTTACATAAGTGAAATTCAGGTCCTTTCAATTGAAATGGTAGTTTACAAATCCTGTCCTAACTCAAAGCCCCCTGACATGGATTATCTGGTCACTCACTGAAGGTCACTGGCCCATATCTTACTTACTGCTTACCTGATAACTCCTTTGAACCCAGGGAATCCCCCAGCATGTCGGTCATATGACCAGCCCCAACCACATTCTTCTGATTGGCTCTCTCGGTGACCCCTGTTGATGGCAGCAGACTGTAACAAGCATGTGGGTATACATCCATCCATTTTCTGAAACTGCTTGTCCTATTCACATAGCAAAAAATTCTGATCTAACCAAGACTTATTGTCTTATTGATCTTGTTTTGAGAATTATATACTATATAAGAGCAGATTTTGTAAGATTATTAAGATTGTTTTAAGAATATTTGCCCTTTTTTCTTAGTTCGTAAATCTTAAAGTTAGTTACTTTACATGTCTTTTAAGACGGCAAAAACTTGTCTCAAGACTGCACAGTAACAAATGCTATCACAAAGTCACATTATTTATTCCAAGAATGTGTGCTGTCAACATCATCACATTTACGTGTAATTATTTACAAGCAGTCAACTCCAATGTTCCAATAGAGTTATTTTGTTCTGTAACCGAGTATCAGGGTGTCTTATTCAGTGTTCAGTAAGGATGACAAAGCAAGTAATATAACACCAAATGGCATTCTAGCCATTATT
>JAODKL010000220.1:0-14276 GCA_026780765.1 Petrocephalus schoutedeni
ACTTGTCCCCATTAAACTTCATCTGCCAGGTATCAGCCCAGTCACTAATTAGATCAAGATCCCACTGTAGCCTCTGTGCTCCTGTTACAGTATCCACTAGACCACCCACCTTGGTGTCGTCTGGAAATTTGACCAATTTACTGTATGTATTGGGGTCAATATCATTTATATAAACTAGGAATAATAGTGGCCCTAAAATTGAACCCTGTGGAACCCCACTATGAACGCAGGCCCACTGAGACATTGTGCCCCTAATAACTACTCGCTACTTCCTATCTGTTAACCAGTTATCAATCCAGGTTGCTACAGTTCCCAAAATCCTTGTTGGTTTGAGCTTAAGTAGGAGCCTCTTGTGGGGGACAACATCAAAAGCCTTTTGGAGATCTAAGTAGATGACATCATAGGCCTTCTTATCCTCAACTTCCCGAGTAGCTTCCTCAAAAAACTTCGCAGATTTGTTAAACAGCATCTATCTCTCCTAAATCCATGCTGGCTATCCCTCAAAATGTTGAGTTCTGGTAATCTACCATTTTCGCTTTGATTATAGACTAATAAGCTTATAGTTTGATGGATTATTTCTATCCCCTTTTATGAATATGGGTGTTAGAGTTTATTCTGGATCAAACTGATTCCGATTTGGAAATCCCATGTTCTGCTAACGTAATTCATCGTGTTTTTGTGCTAGTTTTTCAAAGCAAGATTGGTTTGGATCACCCTGATTCAAGATTACCAAATTAGGGATTACCAGTATTCTTAATGGGACTACATATCACAATGCAGGCTACTAGCTATGTAAGGAACAACAGGTAGAATATCTGTGGCGTCACTTTAAGTGTTTTCATTTCAAGAGACAGAAAACAGCACAATAAAACAATACAGACATTCCTTTCCTCTTCAGTTACTTTTACTTTTTACCGATCTGACCAACAGCAAATAAACAGCAAACAAATATCCACAAACAAAGTCCCCCGATTCACACATTTTCTGAGAAGCCCATCGGCTTTGAGAGAAAATTGAGCCATTTCACTCACTTTAAAAGTCGATGGTCCGATGAGTGAGACGTGACACAGCTGGGCTCCACGTTTCTGGGCATGGCAGTGGAGGTCATTTGCCCGGAAGCTTCTGCTGACACCACTCCTCATGGGTCCTGGCCCTTTTGCGCGATTGGATGAGCCCAGGTTTGCTTACTCTGCTACTTCTCCAATGGCGGCGATTTCGGGGGGTGGTGTAAGCTGAAATGTGCGAAGGCCCCGCTTCATGTTGTGCTTTTTTTTCTGAGTGTGCTACAGCTCCCAAAACTCTACAGTAACCTGCTAATAAACATCTAAAAATGTAATGACTAACTACAGCAAGTTCTAACAAGCTGTATGCAGACCTCTCTGTGTTTCCTGACTGAAGTGCTTAAATTGTTTGTCATTTTTCATATCATATTGTGTTGAGTTTATCTGCATCTGTGGGGCAGAAAAAGGAAGTTTCGCCAAATAATAAAAATAACAAATCTATCTGACATTATTACTTTTTCATTCACTTGACTTACCATTATCTTAGTGTTCACATGAGTAGCTGGGATATATTTAAGATAATAAGCAGTAAAAAAAAATGTTGCTCCTATGCTGCGGGTGCAAGGCAGTATGTGAAATGTATTTTTCTATTTTTAAAATACAAAATACTGTCGTTTATTTTGATTCTTTACTTGGTGGTAATATTTTGTAAACAGCCATATAATGCTGATTAGGGTTTAGCAGATCAGTAGGTTGTTTTCAGGTCTGGGGGAAGATACTCACAATAAAAATCAATGGTGCATTTATACTAGAAAATAATGTTGACTGACCAGACACAATCCAGACCGTTAATTAATTACTGTGCAGTCCTCGTGCCTCTTATATGTCCTCCCCTTCAGTTGTATTATTTGACATTATGAACTAAATCGATCCACCCCACCCCTGTCCTAAATCAAAGTCTGCCAGTCTGCGTGCAAAAATTTTATGCCAGCGTTTTCTCAGGGTGAGCAGCTTAATGTTTTATCCCGATTGCCCCGAAATTCATCCTCGGTACAGCTGGCTCGTCTCCACTCCTCACTCAGCCATTCAGTTTGGTGTGTCACCTGCATGACAGCGCCCGCATTGTTCCGACTGCTTTAGCTTTGCCTGCATTTTCAGCCGCCTCGATTGCTGTCCCGCCCTCCCGATTGCTATCGGCTCTGGATCCCTGCACAAGCTTTGCATTGCGCAGACCTCCCATCTTTCTGATACCCATGAGCCCCACCCCCAGTCTTTAGATCTCGCCTGGAAACCTTCTTGCTCTCCCCAACTCTCTACCTCCCTCCAGTCTGCCTCCTTCACTCCATGCCTTCCTCTCTTCATCTCCTCCACCTATCACTTGCATTCTGCATCATTGAATTACTCATCACATAATACTTAATGGACAGCAGCAGCTGCAATTTAACATTTGCTCCTTATTTAACCACCTTGAATTTTATTTAAACTGTTACACTTTTTTTTTCTCGGAATAACTTTCTGTTCCCTATTTATTGCATTTATTGTATTTATTGTATTTATTGCATTTATTGTATTTATTGCGTTGTTACATTTTATGCCTTTCCGCTTTCATCATGTTCATTGGGGCAAATTGACCACATTTCATTTCACTGCAAGTCATTTCCAAACTGACTATATCACTAATATTGTTATTTTAGCTATCCATTTTCTGAATCTGGTTATCCTGTTCAGGGTCGTGGGGGTCCGGAGCCTACAGGTGCAAGGCAGGGAACAACCCAGGACAGAGGGCCAGCCCATCTCAGAGCACACTCACACACCAGGCACTTACACACACACATGGGCAATTTGGTAGCTCCAGTTAACCTCAGCATGTTTTTGGACTGGGGGGGGGACCGACACTGGGAGAACAAACACCACACACACCGGGCCATGGCGGAGACCTCGAACCCAGGTCCCATCATCATCATCATCATTATTATTATTATTATTATTACTATTATTATCATATCATAAATGGCACTGTGGCCTCTTGGCAGCATCATCAGACGTGGCAAAGATGAGATAAAGTGAAACAATAATGAAAGTTTGGTTTCATGCTCCGCCGGAGAGATGCAATCAGAGACTTTCCATACAGGTCTCCCTCAGTTACGTAAGCGCAGGGATTGCACCGTGAGTGGGAGGTGGCCCCCATTGCGAATTCTGGAAATCACTGACGCTCTATTGTTGCGAACAGGTCTTCTCATGCCGCAAAATTTACGGGTATCTCACCACTCCTGTCATCTCAGAGCTTTTGGGGCGTGAGAGGAAGAGCCTTGGGGTTTGAAACTCAAAGGAACACCTTGGGACCTGTAATCAATTTTTATGACATCAAAATGCACGAGGAATTTATTATCTTTAATTTCTGCTGCGACTTTCACAAAGTAGGAAAATACGTGGAAAATACTGAAAAAAGACAAGCTTCTATTTCGTAGCATGTTTTATCCATGCAAACATTATAACTATATACTCTGGTTGGAAGCACTATAAAAAACACAATCAAAAACTATAATTCATTTGCAGACAGTGTAATTCCTCATCACAGATTACGGCTTTAGTATACAGCATAGAAAACACCAACACTTTAGTTGATGTATCAAACTGGAATTAAACTTGAAAGAGGGATTGCGCTTGTTCAGAGGTGATTAGCTGGCATGTTTTTGCTGGTGGGCTGGTACTGTTTGGTCCCTCATCCAGGGTGTCCCCCTTCTGCTCCTCCCCAATCTCTCATAGGTCCATGATTCCCCCAGGCTTTCTGTGGGGGCGAAATGGAGGGGGTCAGGTCTAGAGGAACGTTCCAGATGCCGTCCTGCCCACCTACATTTACATTTGAAGCTAGGGAGTACACAGGGAAGTGAAATGTGTAACTAAGAGGGACAGTTTAGTATGGACTGTTTACCAGCTTTGTCTCTGTCTCTGCTTATCCAGGAACTTCTGTAACATCCTCTTCACCCAGGTGGAATTGGGATTCAAGCAGACCTTCGCACCTCCTGCCAAGGTAGCTCTGAAAAGCGCAGGACAGACACCCACAGACATCCAGCAGCTTTTTACGGGCCAGGCTTTAATAAGCGAGGGGGATATATTCAGAAAGAGAGAGAGCCATTAAACCGGTGTTTAGCTTAGTTTAGTTTAGTTTCGGGGAACTAAACAGAGGATATTTCATAACGTAGGAAAGCTGAATGGACGGGGTTGTCAATCTGAAACTAAATTAAAATGGGTCTATGAAAAAGTAAGAGATTCATGTATGAGAAGCTTAGTACTCACAGGACTTCTGTGGAGATGCAGTGATGTCCTTTGGGACGGATCTCCACCTTCCTCAGGGCCCTGCTTGGAATGAATCTGGCTTCGTATTTCTGACACACGCAGTCCCTAATGTGGCCCATCCCCAGGCCGTTTGCTTCTGAAACGGAAGTAAAAGTGAAAACTGGCCTGCACTATGGTGCAGGGCCTCTGCCAGAGGAAAGAGTCAGCTTGCTGACAGTGAAGCTTCATAAGCCTCTGAGATGCGTCCAGGGCGCGCCCTGCTGCTCACTAATGCAGTATTTTAGAGACAAGTAATAACATTCTAAGTCAACAAAAAACGAAAAACATACACAATGTCAAAATAATCCAAATGCAGAAATAAACAATGTATCCTTCCCATTTCCTGTATATCTCTCAGCAGATAGTGAAGCCGGCAAACCTTTCTAAATGCACTGAAACACAGCTTGGAATAACGTGGGGTCCTACTGGTGAGGGAAGTGCATTGTGATAGGGAGTGGTTTTTGGTTTGATTCCCTCACCAGTCAGGTACCTGGAGCACGGTGCTGCTCCCTGGGTGCTGAATTAGTTGGCTACCGTAATATTGCATATGAGTTAAATGCAGATGACACATTCACTAAAAATCATTCCCAGAACCCTAAACCCATGGCATTGCACTGGTCCAGCCCATTGCTAACATATGTTATATGGACAAAATCAATATGGAGTTGCCCCCCCCCCCCTTTGCAGCTGTAACAGCTGCCATTCGTCTGTGCACACAATTTTGGAATGTGTCTGTGGGGTTTTTTTTGTACATTCATCCAGAAGAGCATTTGAACACTGAACCACTAACCTCATGACCTATGTTTACATATTCTGGCACTCGTTACTTTTTATAGCACAACGAGCTCTTAGACTTAGACTGCTATTTGGCTGTCTGTATACAGTATATTGTGGATATATATGAAGGGGCACACACACAGATTTCTTTACACAGATTTATATATGTATATGTGAAATGTACACTTATATTGCTACAGTAGCTTAAACTCTTATGGGAAGGCTTTCCACAAGGTTTAGGAGTGTATTTATGGGAATTTTTGACCATCCTTCCAGGAGAGCATTTGTGAGGTCAGGCACTGATGTCGGACATGAAGGCCTGGCTCACAGTCTCCGCTCTAATTCATCACAAAGGTGTTCAGTGAGGTTGAGATGAAGGCTCTGTGCAGGCCAGTCAAGTTCCTCCACACCCAGCCATGTATTAATGGACCTTGCTCTGTGCACTAGAGTACAGTCATGATTGAACAGATTTGTTCCCATAAAGCTGGAAGCATTAAGAATTTCCTTCACTAGAACTAAGGGGCCAAGCCCAACCCCTGAAAGACAACCCCACACCATAATCCCTCCTCCACCAAACTTTACACACAATGCAGGCAGGCAGGTAATTGTCTCCTGGCATCTGGCAAGCCCAGACTGTCAGACAGAGAAGCGTGTTTCGTCACTCCACAGAACACATTGCCACTGCTTCAGAGTCCAGTGGCAGCGTGCTTTACACAACTGCATCTGACACTTGGCATTGAGCTTGGTGATGAGAGCCCATGCCATGAAGCTCCCGATGCACTGCTTTGTGCTGGGGTAAATGCCAGAGGAAGTGTGGAACGTTGCAGTTATTTAGTCAACAAAGCGTTGGTGACTGTTATGCACTATGCACCTCAGCACTCTGCAGCCCACAGTGTTACTTTACCTGGTCTGAGTTTCTGCTGTTCCTAAATGTTTACACTTTGCAGTAATACCACTCACAGTTAAGTGGTATTACTGACACAAACTGACTTATTGCAAAGGTGGCATCCTATGACAGTACCACACTTGAATTGACTGAGCGCTTCAGAACAACCCATTCTTTCAAAAATGTTTGTAAACCTGACTGCAGGACTAGAAGTTTCATATTATACACCTGTCTAACGGGTCTGCATGAAACACCTGAATTCAATGATTACGAGGTGAGTCCGAATACTTTTGCCCATATAGTATATAAATTGAAAATAAAATAGTTTCAAGAAATGATTCTTGAAAAAGGCCACATGTTACTGATGTAACCATCAGTAGTTATTGAGAGTTTGTTGAGTAGCAGCAAGGGGATATGAGATGGAAATTTGAATACTCTTTATCACAAATTTTCTTATCATTCATATATATTATTAAAAAATCACATTTGATTATGAAGAATATAGTTGCCAAATACCTTATGGGACTCATGAGGAGCCTTATAGAAAAATAGCCAAAATATAACCCGCAATGTACAAAAAGCAGTCATAATGATACACATTACACACTATAAACCATTACACACCTTAAAACACAAATATGACTAAACTAGTCAAGTATGATTGTGATCACTGATGTTTTTCAGTCTGATTATTTGACAATGCCTAAGAGTGAGTCATCACAGAGTTGCTCCTTTGTCCATTGTCTCACATAAGCCCATTAATACTGCAGAGATCCTTTACATAATTACAAATGCCAATTCTAGAGAATTCTCTTTAAACTGGGTAGCCATGGCGCGTGTTTTGCACATTAGTGCAAACGTCTGGGCATAAAGACAAGGATAGGATTTAATGTAATTATCAGCGGCTGTGAAATGCGGCTGGAGGCAGGATCATCCTCGCCGGTGGCGGGAGATGGCTCACCGTGCACGAGCAAGGCGGCGCTGACGAGCAGCACCAGCAGCGCGCGGGGGTCCATATTCAGGTCGCCGGTGTCGTCCTTGGGCTGCCCAGCTGTCTGCTTCTCTGCCGCTCTTGTTCTGCCTGTGGTGCTGCTCTAACATTTATATATATGCATACTCAGGTCATGTGCCTGCCAGGCAGCGTGGAGTTTTCGAAAACCCCACTAGCATTTGTTCCAGTATATTGTGTGTGTGCCACAGTGTGTCTATGTGCGTGACTGTGAACTTTTAGTTATCATTTGGTGGTGGGGGGGTGTTTGTTGTGTGGCCAGCCTGGTGGCTTGGTGAGTATGGTATGTGTATTCTGCAATAGGCTGGTGCCCCATCCTGGATGGTTCCCTGCCTTATGCAGCTAGGCTGCAGATCCCCCATGACCCTGAATAGGACAAGCAGTCACAAAAAATGGTTGGATGTGGTATAGAAGACAGACGGATAAATGGTGTTTGTTTATATACTTACCCGTGTGCCTCTGTGTGTGTGTTTTGTGGCGTGTATTGGTGCTTGTGTGCATTGTGTGTTCACGTCATCCATATTCTTCCTTTCCAGCATCTGTGAACTTGCCGTGCATCTGTCCCAATTTCAGTACGAGCCTGTTTTTGCTTATGGCTCACCTGCCCTGTATTCTCCTTGCGTCTCTGTGTGCCTCCACATTTCTGCATGTGTGTGTTTACTGAAAGTTCATGGCTTGTGGGGACAGTCATACGCTTGCCCTGCGATCTGCGTGTCACGAGAAACGCCGTGCACTGGGGGGGGTTTGCGGAGCAGGCTGGCCAGTTCTGAGCCACACATCCCTTGCGGATCCGTGTCCCCATTGGCCAGGGAGGGGTTCAGATGAACATGTGTCATGGTTCTCACTGTGGGAATTTGCTTTGTGCTTACAATAGGCCTCTTGTAAAAATGTCGAAAACACTGCTGAAGTAAGACTGAAAGCAGAAACAGGAAGTTAAGCATCAACATTTCATGACTGGTAATCACATGGCAAAAAAAACAACAAATGGTGGGAAAAACCTTGGAGTTTTAAAAACATTGTTTGTAATGTCATTTCAACCTTCCCTAGAAGAACACCATAATGAAAAAAACAAAGACATGTAAGAAACATTGACCTTTTCATGTCATTTATCACCAGTAAAGCATGCCCATTGTCACACATCAGGCAGCATTATGGAGCTGGTTCTGCAGAGCTTAACAAAGGCCAGGAATAAAGCCAATAGTCTAGTGCTGACAGACCAGGAAGGAGGCAGGTAAATCCGGAAAATATCCAGCTTGTGTGGGTACATACTTCTGTGGCCCCCTTGGTTAGACCTTGCTCAAGGATTCTGCTCTGAAACATAATGATCGTTTATTCGCCATTTCTACACATACTTTGGAATGCTTCTTTTCACATAGCCCCTTTCTCTCCTTTTAAGGCATATGCACACATAACCCGGTGAGAGCAAGCTTGGCGTCACAGGGTCCCACAGTGGACCCCGAGTTTGGTTTCAAGATGGCTGCCCAGTGCAAATACTGCACGTGGTGCTGTGATATTTGACATTTTTAAGCACTTTAGTGCTGTTCGAGTCAACTTCGTAATCTGTGTGCACCGAACAGTGTTATTGTAGTCGATAGATGTGTTGCTACGGTGAATGGCATTCGGTTGGAGCCGTTCGTAGTCCGAAAGAGCCAGCGCAAGAGCCACTTTCATGGAGGCTACCATCTTGGATCAGAGTTCGGCAAGTGGAATGCATTCGACTCGGTTTTCCTCGAGTTTTTACCGGATGTGACGTTGTGTGTCCCGAGTGCCGAGTTCCGACCGCCGAGGATAATGGAACGCACGATAACCATTGGCTGTAACTTTGGGGTCATGATGCTGCCCCAACGCAGCCTAGGCACTCTTGGAAATGTAGAAATGGCTGTGCTCAGGGGAAGGAGGTGAGGCCCCAGGAGATTTTGGGTCAAGTTTCACCGACTTCTGCTGGCACGGGACCCCACGGTCTTTCCGGTTTGTCTCTGGCGTGTTTTGACAGGCAGGCAGGCAGTTCCACTGAAGCTGAGAGTCACCATTGGCATTTAATGATCATTATTTTTCACAAACTCATCTCCCCATGTCTGCCCCCCCAACTGGGTAAACACAAGATCTCCCTCCGGCTTATCGCCGGTTGCGTAACCCTCATTCTGGGGCTTCAATTGATGCCGCAAGTACCTCCTACAAAACTCCTTTCATGTGTGGGCCAGCCTAAGGACGCACTTTGTCTTCAAGGGTGCTGTAGTGCTGTGCGACTGCGCTAAGCTTCTGTGCCTGTAATCGGAAGGTCATGCTTCTAGTCTTGATAATTTGAAGTGTTTCTCAATACCAGGAATGCAAAGCTCATACTTGCTAACATGTAACAAGTATAAACTCGGGTTGCAATAAATAATGGGATTGGTCTCATTTGGCAAGGATGCGTCCGATTCAAGTATAGGTAGTCCCTGACTTACGATGGAGATGCGTTCCGATGGCCCCATCCTGACTTGAAAATATCGTAAGTCAAGATGGGCTTTGAAACACCTAAAACAGAGTAGAGAAAAAAAATGCACTCTAACACTGATACAACTGAACTCTGTCGACCACTGGCGAGAGTGAGGCATCTCTTTGCCTGCTTTGAGACGACACCAACAGCAGCTCCATCACAGCCGCCTGTTCACAACAGCAGCACACTCACGGTGGAGGAGTGCGAGGTGAGGCGGGTGACTCTTTGCGGACTTTTAATATGCGGCATTTAATATCATCATTCCACAACGACTGGTGTCCAAACTGGCAGATCTGAGACTCCCATCACCCATCTGCAGTTGGATACTAGAATCCCTGTCAGGTCGCTCCCAGAGGATCAGGCTGGGTCCCCACACCTCTCAGAATCAACACCGGGTCGCCACAGGGTTGTGTGCTTACAACCCTGTCATATGCCCTCTACACATATGACTGTGTCCCCACCCATCAATGCAACAAGATCATAAAGTATTCGGATGACACAGCGGTGGTGGGACTCAGAGGACTCAGAGGACTCGGAGGGCGAGCTGGCATACAGGGACGAGGTGGAGCGGCTGTCAGAGTCATACAGAGTCAATAACCTGCTACTCAACAGCACAAAAATGGAGGAGCTGGTTATTGACTTTAGAAAAAATAAAACTGACATCCAGGCACTCACTATTGGTGGGGCCTGTGTGGAGAGGGTCCCAGTGTTCAGGTTCCTGGGTATTGAGCTGGAGGATGACCTGACCTGGAGCGCCAACACCAAGGAGCTGTTGAAGAAGGCCCAGCAGAGGCTGTATTCTCTGAGAATCCTTAGGAAGAACCGGCTTCCCAGAAATCTGCTCCATGCCTTTTATCGCTGTTCCATTGAGAGTGTGCTCACGTCGGGACTGTGTGTGGGGTACAGCAGCTGCACTTCCTCGGAAAGGAAAGCACTCCAGAGCGTCGTCAGGACAGCGGAGAGAACTATTGGCTGTACCCTCCCCACCCTGGAACAAATCTACACCTCCCGGTGCCGCAAAAAAGCAATAGACATTTCTCAGGACCCATCATATCCCGGTCATTGCCTCTTCCAGCTATTGCCATCAGGCAAGAGGTACAGAGCGATGAAAACCAGGACAAACCACCTCAAAAACAGCTTTTATCTCAAAGCAGTAATGGCCCTGAACTCTAAATAAAACTGCTCCATATCATTCTTCAAATGTGCAATTGAAACAGACCTTAGGTCAATTAGTGCGACTGGTAGTCAGTGGGACTAGTAGACATAATCAGTGCAATCTGTAAATATAGGTAGTGCAATTTTGTAAAATATGGGTAACTTATTTCATAACGATTCCTTTTGCTATTTATTTTCTCATTTATTGTCTCTTATGCCTCACACAGAGTCGACTGAACCTTCAGTTTCATTGTTCCTTGCAAAAGTGACAATGACAATAAAGATTTATTATCTTACCTTATCTTATCGCACAAAGCGGGAGACGCATACATCCCAGCAGTGCCGCAGCGTGTCGTATCGCATACGCTGCTATGTTTAAATATGTTTAAACTTAAAATATTTTTACGATGTTGTCGTATCACTATGGTTATCATAACATTGAAAATTTTTTTATTATAAATTATAAATTGTAACTCGGGGACCATGTGTACTGCAAATCGAGTACACATTGCAATTCACCCATGTTCCATGGACACAAAATAAACAGCTTGTAGTATTCAAATTTCAAGTTTCACTGTCAGCTCTGTGTTTGTCCGCAAAGAGAGGCAATCCAATGTAGCTGTGTAAATAAAGCATCATTTCTAATACTGCTTTTCCTTCAGTATCGTTTTTTATGCTTCACACAGAAAAATAATTCTGATTTATATGCACCCCTCCAGATTGAAATTGGCGACCCGAGTGGCCGCTGCAGACATTTGATCCTGTTAGCGATACTTGCCGGGTCTTTTTCAAACTTTGTGAATATTTGGAACTCTTCAAATTTGAGACATTGCAACAAAGGGAAGGGAGACTGCTGTAGACACTTGAACTTGTGAACATGATAACTCAAAAAGTATTTGATGGATCTTATTACCATTTCACAATAGCATTATATGGATGAAGACCTGCACCTGATTTAATTTAGAGACAATTCACACCAAAATTAAAGCAGCAGCACTTGGTGGCAGCACAGGAGGGAATGGGCAGCTGTAGAAGACAATTGATTATACGCACACAGTAACTCTTGAAGTATTTTATGGATCTTTTTTTAACTGCCCAGGAACATTGTATAGATGACGTTTTGAAGACTATTACTTTCTGAAAGAATTCACACCTTGCCCCATGCCATTAGTCAGCTAAAAGGTGATTGCCATCTGTTCCTCCATTACATTGTGCTGTTATTGTGAAAATTCCACCTGTACTTTGTGGGTAGTTATTCCTTTATACTGTGGTCCATTTGTTATATTGCAAACATTTTGCTCCTTTATGTTACTCATTTCTGCATCCCCGAGCAACCTTGAACAGGATAAGCAGTTTCTGAAAATGGGTGGATGGATGGATTTCTCTATCTTGTCTAGTACTGCACTGCTGTTTACCCCCCCCCCCCCCACCCCCAAATTTCAAATTTTAATAAAAGGGCAGCCACACATGCAGATCTGGTGAACCTGATTGCATTGATGCAAATCACACAGAGCTGGGCTTTTAAAAAAGGTTTTTTATTGGAGCGGCATGGAGAGTGTTTAGGGGGGCTGGAGACCGTAGGGGTTAGAGGTTAGGGGAGGAGTGGGGATTAGCTGGGGTGAGAGGTGACGGAGCTGTCTGAGGAATACATTGATTGAAGAATACATTGATGGTCCAACAGCATCTAGTTTACATACTGTTCAAACTGACCATATGTCTATGGACATGTCAGTCATCGCTGAGTGCCTATATTTGTGTCAAATCACTTTTCTCTAAGCTTTTATTTATGTATTTTTAAAAATATTGATACCTGTAGAATTTCTTTTATCGCTAAAAAATAGTTGGGTGCCCTGTTCTCCTGTTACACTCTTAGGGATCCCCTAACTGTTCTTTTGTGTTCTCAAGAACAGGAGCATTGTTTTTTGGGGCAGGCAGGTGGTGTAGGGGTTAGGGACACGACCCATGTAGTTGAAAGATTGCAGGTTCGAGTCCCTGACCCACAAATAGTGCTGAGGTAACCTGAGCAAGGTACCGTCCCCAAGCACTGCTCCCCGGGCGCTCACGTAGCTGCCTCCAGCTATGTCACATGGGTTAAATGCAGAGGACACATTTCCTTGTTGTGTGCTGTGGTGCGTCAACAATGGCGATTAATCACCTTTCACTGTGCTCATCCAGCACTGTACTCAGGCCAGTTTTTTTTTCTGCTCGTGTTTCCATGAAATTCAACTTTTTCCCTGGTAGGTGGCTTGCGCACAGTGGGATGCAGCTTCAGATGCAGCGACCAGTAGGACTAGCACTGCACCAGATGTTTCCAGATGTTTTCTTCATTCAACAAACCCCAATGATGAACCCGGAAGGGCATATTCACAATGGGGAATGTGAGGTTTGTACATAAACTAGGGAGTGACTATGTAATTAGGCATTGGCTTGGTGTCTGCCTCTGGAGAAGATGTGTTATGTGAGCTGTCATATTGCCTTGAATTGATACGGGGATGTCGCCACAAAAAGCAAACAAGAAGCCCAGAAAGTAAACACTGAAGACATGGGAGTATGCGGCGATACCAAAGGATACATGCTTCAGCACAGAGTTTCTGGGAAAACAGGCTTGTCAGAGAAGTTACAGCCCTTCAGACCTATGACAGCTGTTGTGTCAAAACATCACAAGTCGCTGCTGGATTCATTGCACCTTGCTGGACCCGCCCCTGGTCCCAGGCCAGGTTCCCAGGCTGCTAATAAGAACATTGTTCACATTTGCTTTCTCTCTTGCTGATAGGGTTTGGGTCCTCTGTCCTTCAATCACCCCCCCCCCCGCGCCTTTGTGGTTACTTTAAAGGTTAGCCCGTGTGTGAAGTGCAGCATTTCACTGGCGGTCACATGACAGGAAGCATTTATGACAGCAGCTAGGATCCGAATGCATAATCTGAAGAGCGTTTCCAATGAAACCATCGGAGCACAGCTTCTTACAGGGGTAATAGAGATCTCTCCCAGCAGCCTGAGATTCACAAAGCAACAAGCCAGACCAGTAATTATTTGAGTAATTTTAATCTTCATTACATTATTGCAGTTCCATAGTTAGAAAATGTGAATCAGTATAAAATATCCATAAATATCCATAAATAATCCAATGACATAGTACATAGTGACATAGTATCTGCTCAACAGGCATATATACAATGTATCCATTCATTTTGCATAACCACGCAGTCATCCAAAAGCCAGGGTCATGCTAGTGTTCCTTCAAGGGCAGATGAAGGATGAGCAGGGGATGCTCTGAATGGGAAACAGTTAATTGATTGTGCGTGTGCACACAGATACACACACACAAACCACCAATGGGCTGTTTAGGCACAGCAGTCCTCCAATATAGGCCATGCATGGAGTGCCCATACAGGTACGTGATAGATGTTACATGCAGCTAGGAAAAGGTTCAACGTGCCACGGGCTCTGTAGTCGGCCTCCCAGGATTTCTGCAACACAAGACCAGAGCAGGACAGGTATGAGTATCTTTCAGGAGCCACGGCTGGTGGGTCTAGGTGTTGTTCCACATTCAAACACACAGAGGGTGTAGAGAGCTGAAGGACACACTTACTTGTGCGCTGTCCTCTTAAGGAAGCTCTCCAAAGCTGGGTCTTTCGG
>JAODKL010000221.1:3609-14261 GCA_026780765.1 Petrocephalus schoutedeni
GTGCAGTGATGCTTATATCAGGTGTTTCCATAGGCCATGCTAGGAATCTGACTGCATCCTGGTCTTCATGAAACTTGTTCTTCAATTTAACCACTTGATTGTAATATAGGGACATAATGGAGGAATAATTGCCGTTCAGGGCGACCATCGGCTCCCTCCTACTTTAAACGTTTGTATGTAAGCAAATGGTTAAAAGATGACTCATCAGACCATATGGCTGCCCCCCCCCACTCCCCATTGCTCTGGGGTCCAGGTTCTGTGCTCCATACACCAGGTCGTGCGTCTTCATGCTCTGGCCGTGGATATGAGTAGTTTCTGAATGGCAGCCTGGGTCGTTTGTGGTGTTTAGTGACTATCCACATGAAGCGCCCGTCTCTCCCTGCCGGCGAGCTCTGTCGTGTGAGCCCCGTGATGCCGGTCCGTTCCCCATGACACCTTTAATAGCTCCAAAGAGCCTGTCGTTTGGGGGAGCTGCCTCTTTGGGACGCTGATGCGTCCCGTCGCCGGCCAATGAAAGCGCTCATTGTCGGGCCTCCTCATTGACTGATACTTACCACTAAATGCATGTCGGCCGCGCGGCGACGCACGGCGCCCTCGGCAGCGAGAAGGGACGGGCGCCCAGCCGCTTGATTTATCGCTGCCCGTTCTGGCTGTGGCGCGGCGCGGCGCCAGCCTAATCACATTCCATTCATAAAGACACATTGCTGAGACTCGGGGTGTTTCCAGTTGCCCTAAATTCAATTGACTCAAGCAGCGAAAGGGAGGAGACATGAACGAACGACATGAAAGGCCCTCATGGAGGGTTGTTGTCGGTGGAAAGTGTAGGACAGAGCATATTAAATATACGCATGGTGCACAAACGCATACCTATTCCTCAGCCCTTCATATACGGCACAACGGAATTAACCCCTAAGTGGCACAACTGTATGAATGTCAACACTCAGTGTTTATTCACTTAAATGAGGCCGATAGCCTCGTCTTGATCGCTGTATGATGTTTTTTTTAATGACCACTGGGGGCAGAAAGGCCCCCATTATGATTCTGTACACAAATAATTCTGTAACCAAAAGAGATATATCACATTTCTGTTAACATGCTTTGTGTTAGCTTCTAGCTTTTTGAAGCACACTTAAAATAGGACTTCTATTCTTACGCCTCGCACCGCCTGTCCATCCATCCGTGGCAATTTCTCACATCATTAGTGTGACATTTTTAGATTTTTCTTGCTGCGCTTTTCCTTTCCACGTGTCTGACGTAGAAGCGAAACTCTGCAAGTCATGAGCGCAGCATCTCCGGCGAAGGACGCCTAGGATCCTGTCAGAATACTGTGCACACTGCTTTTGTGCAGCGACTCCCCCATAATGATACCCAGTGCGCATCTTAGCTTCTGCCTTCTTCAATGGGCTGACTAGCATAGGTCGTCAGCAGTGCTTCACTGCTGAACAGGCAAGTGCTCCTATTGGTGGCCGTCTGGCTGGGGGTTGTGGGGGCTGGTCCATGCTGAAGGTCATGAGGTGAGGTGGGGGGGGGGGCAGTCCTCACCATGCGGTTTGTGGGACGTGCTGGCTGCCTGCCACTTGCCACCGCACTACCGGTGCCTGAATCGTGACAGAGACCCTCCTGGCTGAAAGCATTCAAAATCAGCTGACCGAAAGAATCCTCAGAACGATCACGTGACCAGGAAGTAGGCAGCTCTACCTGGGCCCTTAATGGCATCAGACCATCTATTCTGTGCTACGTGGCCTGAGTAGCAGCCTCAGTGCAGAATGGCGCGAAGGTCACATTAATGGAGTCCTACGGAATTAAAGCAAAAGGACAGTAAATGTATAAATGAAGTGTAAGGTGACATTTCGGCCGCTGCTCGGTGTGACGTGCACGTTCCCGCATCGTCTGCCTTTCGCCGCCTCTGTGTCTTCGCCTGCTAGCTGTCCTCGCTGTCACTTAGCTACAGGGCGCCCCTCGGGATGCCAGGTGGGTGGGGCCCTGGCCGACGGCGGGGGGTGGGCGTGGGAGGAGAGGCGCGGCGGCGGTGAATCAGAGCCGGCGCTGGGGCCGCGCCTGGACCCCTGGCGGCCAGTGCGCCGCATGTCCTTGGGGTGACCTTTGCTGTGACTCACAGCCGCGGGTGCCTCACTAGTGACGCCGCACGGCGCTCTGTAGCGGAAACTCCTCCTCTTTGGATGGGGGGGGGTACGCCGCACGGGGAGGGGGAGGGCTTCGAGGTGTTTTTGTTTTTCAACACTATTTATCCTTAATATCTCAATAAAAAAAATATATAATAATGACAATAATATAATAATGATAATCATAATGACAATGATAACAATAAAGATACTAAATACATTTCATAGTACAAATTATGCTTTATTGCCATTTTTATAATACAGTGAACAAACCTTTGAAAACGTGAATTATAACTGCTCATTGTGAATTTTAGAACATTTTCTCTGTCGTATGTGAAGGATAATTATTGTTATCACCAACAGAAAGGACAAGGCGTCTGCAGGTAGTATATCAATGCTCCCCTGTTTTTATTGCACTTTTAAATGACTGCGTTTCTTTGCCGGGCATCCTGGCCGCTAGCGTGGGCGTCTCGCGTGGACTGCCCTCCAGGTTTCCCCGGAAGAGCGCAGAGCGCAGATCGGTTGATAGACTTTTTCTCTGCTTGTACTTCTTTGGCCAAACCATTCTCAGCACCAAGCACTGACCTTTGACCTTAATCGACAGCATAATCTCCGCAGAAAAAGAATGTTTCAACAATACATTGAGTCAGATTCCATTATAAAGATTTAACAGTTAATTTTGTCATATCCACTTGTTAAAAGTACATAAAGTAATTAATAACAAATACATTTTGTTGCTTGTGGCTGACTGATATTGCCACAGGTAGACAGCTGTGATTGCTTTGCCCGTGCACGTAGACCTGCAGCCGATGTCGGAATTGAATCCCCAAGGACTACAATGCAAAGGTACAGGTACAACGCCTCCGATGAACACTGGGAAGTACAGAAGCTTAACTGGCAGGATTTTAATTACCATCAAACGCTTCGTTTCTCTCCCATCTCACAGGAACCCACTGCAAAGCTCGTGTGAAGCTGCAAACTCCCATGACAATACAGTTAAGCCCTGAAAATCCTTTAATATTCATACAGGGGTTTGCATGAGAACAGGTACCTTCCAGAGCATCCCAGTCACACTAAGATTACTGTCACTTTTACAAACTGCCTGCATAGCATTACATTTTAAAAATGCCATATTAGCCAAGTTCTTAGACATGTTTCAAAAACTTGTATCCCTTCCTGCATGGTTGGAACCTCTCCTGGGGATCAGATTCTGTTGGTCGAGTTCCTTTTCTTATTTTCGGGATGGATTTTCATCCCGGACCAGTGAACAGGAACTACGTTCCGTCAGGTACCTGCCTGCCAGCTCCTTTCACTGTACCTACAGTGCCTTGACATACAGTCTTCTTATGCAATAATCAAACAGGTACATTAGGTGGGCTTTCAGCGTCCGCAAGAGAGCTGGGCGTCTCTAAGGATAACATGTGCAGTTGAAATAGTTTTATTTTCTGATAAATGCAAAAAAAAAAGTGTTAAACTGAAAATTCAGTTCTATATATATATTTATATGTAATGTACAAGTTTTCATTCTCCCTTTGCCACGTATTGCAATGAATCATCACAACAGGAGGAGGAGGAGTTTGCATTTCATACCCACACAAAGAAACACCATGTAGAAAGTAAATATACTAGGCACTAGGTATGTACAGTACACCTGTTGTGACTTAGACAATGAAAGCAAACCCTGATTCACGTAATACTCCATAGTTAACGAACGAGGACTGGTCCGATTTCGTGGTTAAGGTTTTCGGATGGGACGAGATACAGAAACGTCGTAAACACTCTGGGGACAGGAGCTCCCCGAAACATTCCTGTTTATAACGCTTAGCCCCTCCCCCAAACATTTAGATCTGTACAATTTACAGCAGCTCAGAGTAGGGCAGATTTAGCTACCAGCATAGGAAAAAACAGCAGAGGGTGAGTGCGTTACACAGAGAGAATTACAGTTGGCATATTCATTCAGTCACACATTCACAATCATGTTCTATTCCCTTTCTTTCCTTTCTGAAAAACCCAAGGATTTGTGAAGTCATCGAGGTGACTGGTCCCACAAAAACGCTGGTTTTTAATTAAAGAGGGCTCTCCCGGAGGGACTTAATGTCCTTTGAACCATTTATATTCCCATTCTGCAGTGTAAGGTGGAAATCTGGAACTTTTTAAACTCTGAAACATTTTTTTTTTTGTGTCTTCAAATTCTCTAGAACATTTATTTGGCAGTATAGGAATATGAGTGCCATATTGGCTTGAGGAAAGTGGAATGCCATTGATGTAAAATTAACAAGTAAATAGTACCGTAAATCTGGAAAAATAAATGCTTATCGTCCATCCATGTTCTGCACCCGCTTGTCCCAAACAGGGTCACATGGGGTCTGAGGCTATCATGGAAGCTATGGGCACAAGGCAGGGGATGACCCAGGACGGGATGCCGACCCCTCACTGGACACACTAAATGCTTTATCACACCTGGGCAAATGCCGATCGCCACCATGAGTCACGCTGCTTTTTTTTCATTTTCTTACAGTGGGAATAAAAAAAACGAGAAAAGGCAATAGCCAATAAAACCTCGAGAGAGGATCCAAGATGGGCGGGATGTCCTTTTGAAGCAGGAATCGAGCTTTAGCGACTGACAGATCACTGGGCCAATGGAAACCTACCCTTAATCAGCCCCTCGCTTTATTATACTTCTTAGAATAACGATTATCAAAATGCTTTGGAAAAAAAAAAAACAACTGACATTCAAAAAAGAAATTAAAAACATCTATCGGAAAACAATACTTAAATTACCCAAAAAAGCAGCAGTAGATTTCAAATGGCAAGTGAGAACGTGGGCCGGCAAAATCGCTATTCCCCGTAACAGTCAGCTGTGCAGCAAAGATCTCAGCGCGGACTGAGACGTGACAGAAACACTGTGCTCCATGCGACGCTTACACACTTGTTTATGATGAGCAGAAACAAAATTACACAGAGGTTCACTTTTCACGGAACAGAGATGCATTTGCAAATGCAGTCGTCCTTTCAACTTGCTTCGCATCTGCTTGTTCTGTCTTTTCTCCTTTCGTTTTACAGTGCTTCAGGTATAAGTTTAACGTTCACTATCCTTCACATTCAACATAAAAAGCTACAGATTAGCTGTAATCATTTTTAAAAACTGTCATGATCTTCATATAATACAAAATATTTCACTTCTCCAGTTACTTTTCCTAAGTAGTACTTTAAAACAAAAATAGGAACTTATTGGGGGATCAAATTTAGGCCAAATCCAGGTATATCCCAACATGCCATCTGATCTGAAACTAGGTTCCTTATACTGCCTTCTGCTACAGTGAAACCTTACTTTTCCACTACATAAAACTATCATCACCATTACGGAACATCAAGTCTTTCTGGAAGCCATGGTTACGCACAATGACCCAGGATGATAACAGTGATCTGAAAATATACCCTGGGTGAAGAAACTGGGAAAAAAAGAAGCTGTTACCTTGCCTCTGAAAGGATGGTGGAAGTACAGTCGAAAACAGTGTATGTGTGCTTTGCTAGTTACACCTGCACATACAAAACCAGCCCAAAGTTGGATAATAGACTAATCAGGTTGTCATTGTAATTAACTCCTGAGATATTTTTATTTAAAGTAATTTCAAGAATCACATAATAAGCCCCAGAATGGGATAATCGCATTGGAAATACAGAAGCCATCAAATGCTGTTATCAAGAAACCACCCATTCGCCTCTCCTGCACAGATCAGGAAGCCGTTTCAGGAACGGCTTAACTCCTCCCCGCCCGTGGGGTATCACAAGGTCACTCTGATTTATCTGTGCCCCTTCAATCCTCGTGACGGCAAACCAGGCAACACAAAAGCACCAGCTGCCCCTGAGGAATGTAAGTCTTTGCAAATTTTCATCTCCGGGACACCCTAGCTATAATGCTAAACTTGACAATGATCCACAGCCCGATTTGACAGCTCCTCCTCCAGACCATATCCAGATAGACACATAGACCATGGCAGGGGACACTCAAGACGGCATGTCAGCCCAACACAGGCTTACTAAGAAACAAAAAAGAATTGACATTATTAGCAATATTAGCAAGTGCAAATATATCAGTTGTAATGTCCTGCTGTGTATGACTGGGCATACTAATTATAGATTATTGCAGATATTTAAATATGTGCAGACATTTTCAGACAGCCTTTTAGGGCTTTCAGTCAGACGTATCTACAGTTACTTATTTGCTGTGTAATTTTGCCAGAAATTTTCAATCACTTGTCTTTCAGTTCTATTGCTTTTTTTCTATTCATTGCTCTCACAGTTTTCACATATCAGATTATTGCATCTGCTATTAGTCCTAAGCTATCTTCATAATGATAAAAATGATAATGTCAGGAGAGAGACCAACATCTTACTCTATCCTGTTGATTGGCAACACAGAAGAGGTCGAAGCAGAAATGGTCATTGAGTAGGTTGGCTGACGATGATGAGCAGGAAGGCTATGGTGTTATCCACCCATACCGGCTGTCTGATTCTACTAGGGACACATCCTGAGGCTGACTGAAGCCCCTCACTCTGACCTCCTTACCAGCATCTGCCCTAGGTTGATAGATCCAGTGAAATCTAGCATTTAAGACCTTGCTGAGATCCAGAACTGAGTTCCTTTGAAGTTTTTCCACGGCTGGATCTCTCCAGAGTAAAGGCTACTCAACTATTTAGCATCTTACTCTTCTAGAACTTCCAAAAAACTGAACATAGAGGTAAGTACTACTCTTGGAAAATGGCCTTATGAAGTCAACAAACGTGAACATAGCCACAGAAATGTCAGTTTCAGTTCACTATTTGGGACACTAAATTTGTTTACCAGTGCAATATCACATTCATATATTTGATATCCCGACCTGGTGGTATCAGTTTGCTGCTGTATGGATGCAAATGGAGTAATTTAGCTGAGAGTGTGAATCATTAATTGAGCTGTGGGGTCGTCTAAGTAACTTCCATAAGTCAGGTGAAGATATCTATATCCCAAACACACAGGCAGGTTATATTATATCAATGGTCCCATGGTATCATACTGAAACACATCAACCCTACAGACATGTCCAAGCACACACACACATACACACACACAATGTGCTTTCTGGTAACACTCTATCCTAACTCAGCAAAGACTCTGGGTCTGCATTTCATCATTTCTACAGTGTTCAGCAAGAACCTGAAGTCAACGTGGGTTGTAATCCAGACAGCCAGTGCCAACTAAAGATTATTATCGACACAAAAAATTCAGTTCCCAAGCTCGCCAAGCAAAGCAATACAGCAATATGAAGTGATACGTAGACTTACTGCTTACTGCTTATCTACGGATTCTCACCTCTGGTGGATACAAGCACTATCGGCCTGTGTTCTGCATCCTGCAAGATTCCATTAAAGCTGCAGGTCGATTTCACCCACAGTAAGATAGAGTGAAAGTGAAAGGAAACTCATCAGGACCTAAACAGTGGTTACAAAACCAGGACTTACGGTTTATTAAAGGATAAAAAAAAACTGTCCCTAAGATCAGCCCATTAGAATGCATTCCAATCCTGTGCAATTGTATCAACACTGGTGTCCATTTCTATTCTAACGTTCAAATTCCAATTTGGTTCTTCTTCCTTAACAAAATTCTTATTCTAGCTTGGAATCACACCTGATCACCCAGAGTCCAGCTTACAGAAGGAGCCGGGAATCTTGTTTTTTATGAAGGGCACCAGGAAAAGTACAGGATGTTACAGCTATAAGATGACAACCCCTGGCAGTCAAACATCTGGATATTTTAAAATCAAAATCTGAGATTGCTTCAGTTCGTGAGAATGGGTACACCTTTCACAGGACAGTCCTGTATAATTCCATCCCTTCATCCATTTCCTATACCTGCTGTGGCGTCAGGGGGGAGCCTATCCTGGAAACTACGGACGCGAGGCATAGAATAACCCTGGACGGGGCACCAACCCGCCGCACTTCTGTATAATTCGACTTCTGTTATCCTACATACAACAGCTGTTCATCCGTGAAGCTACATTTCAACTTTGTGCAAGTTCCAGGACAATGACAAACCTACTAAATATTTTATCCATAAAACAGAAACACGCCACTATAATGTTTGCATCATTTTTTTTTTCTGTAAAAACCATGAGAAATGGGATCGAGAAAAAAAAAATGGAACCAAATCGTGTGGGGGGAACAACTTATGGATGTAAAATCATAAACACATAGGCTGAGTTTAATTATGGCTTTAAAAGTAGGAATCAAGGCAGTAAACTGGATCGTGTTTTTATATTATTTTCAGGATTGTTTTTGTTTTTAGTCTTTTTCCCCCTGTTTATAGACACACATCACCACTGTGTTAAAGATCAACTTTGGTCTGAAGAAATTACAATGTAGCTTAAACTGCCAGGAATGCGCTTTTTTACATATTCATTAAGATCGACCAGCGGTCTAAGATACTATAAGCTTTTTTTTTTCATTTTCTTTTTTTTTTCTAAAACAATACTAATATAACAGCATTATAAGTAGAACACCTAGTTATATAGCAATTTCATACACAAAAAAAGACACCCAAAAACCACTTCTGCAAAGCGTTAAGCTTCATAATTGTCATCCGAAGCAGGTCCCTGATTTTGTCTTTTGTTCCAGCTCTCGCTAGTTTGCATTGTTTGGATTTTGTACAGTGTGTGACTTATACATTATGTTTTTTTTTTTTATTTTACAGTAAAGAAAGCAACCAAAGGAGGCGTTGAAGGTGGGATTTGAGCAGGTACTACGGCTATTCATCTACGCGGGTCTATATTATACGCGTGTAGAGTACAAATATTCCACTACTCCGTTCTAAATTGTTAGGTACAAGTTCCCTCTTTGCACCCTCACCAGTCACTCATTATACATTCTTCTTGTGAGATTCGGGGACTGACAGGGACAGGGTGACGTGGGACGAGGTGACGTGGGACGAGGACCCGGCCCCTCGAAGCTCACACAGACACCGGCTCCTCAGAACACGGCACTCTTCTGTGTCACAAGTTGGAGGAGAGCCTGGATCTGATGGGGTCCGTTTCGGGGAGGCTGACTATCGAATCTTTCTTAGGCGCCCCCGAGTCCAGCTGGCCTAGTCCGACGGCGGCGGCCGCCCCCACCGCGGGCGCTGCGGCGGCGAGGGACGAGGAGGGGAAGGAGCCCATCGACATCTGATGGGGCAGCATTACCCTCTGTGGTACCGCGCCCCTGTACCCCGAAGCCCCCGGCGTGCCGGGGTGGCCCTGGGGCGGCCCGATGGATGTGGAGGAGACGCGGGTGGACTGTGGCAGGCTGGGGGCCGCAGACACGGCGCCCTCATGTGGCAGGGAGGGCTGCGATGCCGAGAGGGCCCGGGCATCTTGGCTCAGACTGCTGCTGTGCAGCGAGTGGGTGCTCTTGTGCGTGGCGGGCCGCTGTGTGGGACTAGGGGCCCGGTGCTGGACCAGGGAGAGCTGAGAACCCGAAGAGGCCCCCATGGGGCTGGAGCCGTACTGGAAAGTCCGCGCCCCAGTGGCGAGCGGGCTCTGGACAGGGGGACTGGAGATGGCTGAGGCAAAGGCGCCGCCCGCGGCCTGGGGCTGTACGGCCTGGAGCGGGGACACCGAGACGGGGCTGGACAGGCTCTGCACCACCTGGAAACGGCGTACCATCCTGGGGGACTGCAGCGCCATGGGGCCCACCAGCGGGCTGGCCACCTGGGGGCAGAAGCTCAGGGCCACAGCCTGCTGCAGCGTGGCGATGGCGGAGGGGGGCTGTGAGGGCCCCGGCGGGGCGAAGATGCCGCCGTGCATGGGCGGGGTCAGCGACATGGCACGCGGCTGGTCCACCGGCTGCACCATCTCCCGGTCGTACTTCACGATCTCCTGGATCATCTCATTCTCATGGTTGTTGAAGACGCCGGAGTTGAGGTCGTGCTGGACTTTGTGCATGAGGATGGAATTCTTCTTCCCTGGGAAGGATCGGAGGAGAGAAATCTGGTCACAATGACGTCTGACCTTGAAGCTAAGTGGAACCCAGCCACATTCACAGATTCAAATGAGTATTCCACCTTTCATTTTTCATTTTCCATTTAAAATATTACAATGTTCTGATCTACAGAAGCCAATATGTGCATCAGTCTTACTATTAACATGTTACTGGTATTATAAAAATAAAAATATCCAAATAGTAATGATCACATAGTTCATTTAGCTATCAAGTTGGCTTACATAAGAACATAAGAACATAAGAAATATACAAACAAGAGGAGCTCATTCGGCCAATCAAGCTCGTTTGGGGAGAACTTAATAGCTCAGGGGCTGTTGTTAAAATCTTATCTAGCTCTGATTTAAAGTAACCCAAGGATTTAGCTTGCACTACACTAACAGGAAGTCTATTCCATACTGTAACAGCTCGCTGTGTAAAGAAGTGCTTCCTCAAATCAAGCTTAAAATGTTCTCCCACTAATTTCCACCTATGGCCACGAGTTCTTGTATTTGAACTAATGCTGAAGTAACTATT
>JAODKL010000223.1:0-14231 GCA_026780765.1 Petrocephalus schoutedeni
CCCGGCCCCCCCCCCCCCCCCCCCCCCCCCCCATCATTGTAATACATATTTTTGTTTAAATGAAATGCACTTGACACATGACTCACTAACACTAATTTTATGGGTCATATAGTTGACCTGCTTTGCCACTTTATGTGAAATTCCTGTGCAAAAGAAAACTCTTCCCAAGTGATGTGCCCTCTTTCAGATTCTTTGATCTGAGATTCTCCCAAAAATCTCCCAAAATGTTGCACTAATACGATATTCCTCTGTTGGAAGTGATGAGCACTCCACTGCAGGTGCTGGTGACTAGCATATTTTGATGTCTGGTCTTTCATCTCCACATGTTAATGTTTATGTCCCATTCCAAATATGGACAAGAATATTGATATCAGTAAATGCAGACTGAGTACAATAACAGAAGTGATGGCTTATGTTAAATGCAATATTCCACCATAGTGTCTTGTTGTTGTTTTATAAAAAGAATCTGATAAGGAACCATGTTTATTGACACTCAGGCTGTACTTCATTTTAATATCTTCTGTGGGATACCATTTTTACCTTTAGATCTAGGTATGTATGTATTTTTAAATTTGGTGTGTGTGCCTGTGCGTCTATGTTTGTGTGTTTAAATGTTGCAGAAACGGGTCACAGGGCTGATCTGGATATAACGAAGCTCTCAGAAATGCAGAATGTTCTAGGCCAGTTTCTTCTGGTGATGCAGTGGTCTGTAGAAGTAAGCCCCCTGTGAATTTCAAGTCCTCCTGCTCAGGTGGGCGACTTTAGGCCCTGGCACCCCCTGTGCAGTTAGCTATCGAAAGTGTCGCTTATACGTTTTTTTGTCAGCAATACTATATCTGAAGAGCAGTGCCCCCGAGGGTGGTGGCGGTGTCGTCACATAGCTGTGATGGATATGAGGATAGTGTCCGCAAGCCATGAGTGTTCCATGGAATCAGAACATTGGATGATTGTTTTGAGTCTGTTAAGGTGTTCATACTGGTGTTCATGTGTATTTGTCTTGTATTCATACCGAGCTGTTCGAGGCTGTAATTTTAGTCAGGGTTTGTTTTATGCGACTTCATCATTTGCCCCGAAGCCATAACCCAGACATAATCGCATCCTATTTCTCTCTGGCTTCCTTTGGCTTTGGCTGCTATCCCCAAGCCGACACCCCAATCGAGGAATTCACTCCCACCCCGGCCTTTCCCGCCCTTCAGTACCTAGAGTCAGTGGACGAGGGTGGGGTCGCCTGGCAGGCTGGGCTTCGAACAGGAGACTTCCTCATTGAGGTAAGAAAGAGGCTAAATTTCGTGTTAAAAGTTTTGGTCACTGTTTCGTCCTTTAAGAAGATGTTGGTTGTAGTTCTGTATATAGACAGGCAGATGGTAAATGATTCCAAAACTCTGTTATGAACTTGGACACTAGCATAAGATCATGGATATTTTTACTGAAAGGCAGATTGTTGAGGCTTCATTTAGCTTAATTTATGTAAACCAAATGTAGTGTTGTAGCTGTATGCAGTTGTTTAACTGTAAGGGATAATTCTGCCTTTGAGGCATGTCAGGTTATCTAATTATGATTTGCTGGGGCAAGGAAGTTGTTGCTTTTGAGACATTCCTTCGGATGCAGGATATAAGTGTTAGTTCACTGGAAGGCACCTAAGGCACAGACTAGCACACATTAGTTCATTCTGCTGGCTGTGTGACTCGCCTAAGGTCACACTCCTGAAAGTGTGCTGACTCCCAGCATCTTGATCAGGTGAACCTTGACTATTGTACAGTGTGTTGAAAAGATTTGGGGCAGCCTTGCATTATTTGGGCTGTGAATGACTGTCAGGCTGACTTCAGCTTGAAATGTACGTCACACATTGATAAGCGTTGGGACCCGCTGGGATTCAGTATGCGTTGTTTTATTGATCATTATTTTGCCGCGTCGTCATAAATGAGCTGCTGTTCTGTTCACACTAAAATTTGGGTCAGCAAATGACTGTGTCTCATGTATTATATAAGGATGCAATATAAAGACAAATAGCTTTGCTGTGTTTGTTTTATTGTGTTTTATTATGGTTTTGATTCTTGGTCGAGTTTCCTGTTTTACTGTGAAAAGGAAGATGAGTATCAGTGTTTAGATGGAATCTCACTGACATATTTGCAAAAGCATTATATTAAAATAAGCATAATGGATTGGCTGAAATGGTCATTTAAGGTGAAAATGGCTATTTGTATTGATATTGTCTTTTGGTTGCTTGTAGCGTGAGTGGCTATGGGCGTTGCTTGCATTTACTTCACTGAACATGGATTCAAGGGATGTTGATGTAGATCTGTCACCTGCTTTGTGCTAGAGGCGAGGAAATACTGCATCTATGACTTTGACAGAGTCTGAAATGGTCAAATTGAGAATTGTGTTTGTGCCTTTGGTCTTTTCCTTTATTTCTTGTTCTTTTTGTTTCTAGTAACTAATAATAACTCAAAAAGTTCAGAGCACAATGTGTACCCTGTCCTTAGTCATGGGCTAACGGGTTAGTACTGTAAAGGTATGTGTTTTGGTGACAACCGAGCTATGAGGGCTTATAAGCGGATCCTGTGGAAAGGCCCAGCCTGGCTTAAATGACCCACCCAGAGGCTCAGCAAGGGCGTCCCACATATTTATATGTGTTCATAGAGAAGTGTGTGTTTTTCGGTGTTTGTTTAGCTGGGTATCATTTATCTTCCACTTCCCATCAGGGGTCTTTTTAGATGTTTGATTTTCCTGAGTCTTACTGTGATACTTAATATGCTTAGTTATGCACTATGAATGGTTCCACAGAACTAAAATGCAATTTTGATGTTTTTTTTTGCAAATATTTGCAACCCATCTTATTATGGAGGGAAGTTGTAATTTTCATCATTTTGAAGTACAGTAGCACCATCTGCAATGCTGTGTGTTGGTTTCTGGATTAGGGGGGGAGCAAAAGCCTGATTGTATGTTAATGTTGACCGTTCTCTAAAAATAGACTGGAAAGCTGGAGCTTCTGTTCTTGCCCGGTTACTGCGTCAGCAAAGCACCTAGATTTGCATGCGAGATTTAAGACGCCACTCACCTCAGCTACTGTACGTGCATGATAGCGGAGAACTGAGTGGGAGATTTGCCTGTGAAGTTTCAGAGAGAGGAGTGGTAGTCAGAGATTAGGATGGAACACGTATGACACGTAGGATCTAAGTGCGTTGCATGGAATGCCACTGGACAACCAGGGTGATGATGTAATTACAAATACTACATAGACAGCAGCTTTATGTCATCAGTGCTGTTGACAGCTGGTGTTGGAATGCATGTTTATATATGGCGTAGCTTTGCATAGATAGGCACATTCAAATCTTTTCAGCATGAATTCTGTCGAAATAACATTAGAATGAGGGAAGTGGAAGCAGTCTGCCCCATCTCCTCAATTCTGATGAAGGTGGATGTCTTTCGGCAATGTTTATGAATGCTTACCACTTTAGTTCTTACCCCCTTCCTTTAAATGTACTGAAAAGAGTAGACATTCCCTCACTTCCTCCCTTTATTTTCTGGGAAACCTGAAGACCCATATCCAGTGGGCTTGCTGCTGTTTTGTGCTTCATCATTCAAACAATTGTGCTGTATGCCAAAGCTGTTTGATTGCTTAATCAATGTTTATTGATTGGTTGGTGATATTTGAGAAGTGGGTTATACTAGTGAGGGCATGTGCAGCAACCCAAATTCAAAGAAACACTCCTTCAGTTCCTCCCTCTGGAGCAAAACACTTTTCTGCACATCTCTTCAAACATCATTAATCGGACCTCAGACATAACTCTATCATGACGGGTATTTTCCGGAGGCTGGAGTAGACCAGATTGTAGCCAGAGGCTGCCAGCATATTGCCTCATGTAGTAGGCAAGGTAGGCACAGATTCCGGTGGCTCAGCCGAGTGCTATTTGATAATATCTGAAGATGTCTTTGTCTTCTGTGTGGTCTTCAAACTTCCCTTTGAGCTGACGACTGGCATTTCTCTCACTGCTGCTTTTTTATAATGGAGAGCGCATTAGTCAGATTCAGAATCAGGAGCACTGACTTTTTTTTTTTATCTCTTGTGTTGATTCTCATACCTGAGGTGACAGTAGTAGGTCTGAGGAAGACAAAGCAGCTGTGTTTTCATTAGCCTGCCTTCATTTTGGGCCTGATTGCTGCCCAGCAGTTTCATCCTGCTTTCCCATATGATGCCTTGATGCTCCCTGCATCTGATTTCCCCCAGCAGTCCCCAGGCCCCCATGCCAGGCTGCCTGCCGCAGCACACCTTCCCCTGCTCCCAGCATCCCGCACCTCCGTCACACACACAGTGAGCCAGAGGGAGGGAGACGTTTCTATTTTTATTCCCGCACGGTACAGCTGAAGGCCACGAACGGGTATTAGAAAAGAGAGCCATTCAGCAAGCCACGGCGAGACCCGGGTCCCATGGTAGCTGCTGGGCATAACTGCTACAAGAAGTAAAAAATTCAATCTCGCTTGGGAATGCAGCGATTTGGTGTATGCTAGCCAGCACAATCCCCACCGGATGCTGCCCTGGGAGTGCCCAGCCTCCTTCACACTCCCCCTTTTACACCAACAAGAAGCATGAGCCTCCTGCTTGTCAGCTGACCTAGTCACTGCCGTTTTGTCATTTAGGAGATGAAGATGAGCATATATATGGTCACCTGTACAAAATCAAAAGCCTCTGCCGAGGCTGAAAACATTGGTTATACATTGATTACACTTCCATTCTTATGCTTTAGTTGGTTTGACTGCGAATGAAGAAACACAATTACATAATACCTTCCTGGGTAGCTCCTGGCTGATGCTGGTGGGTAACTTTGTATATAAATGGCCACTGTGTGTGTGTGTGTGTGTGTGTGTGTGTGTGTGTGTGTGTGTCAGTGCTTGTGTGTCTTGTCGTCTGCTTCCCCTGGCATTTCTTTCCCTCTTCAGTTGCACCCTCTCGCTGTTGCAAACCTACACTGTTTGCTGCATATAGCGCTAGCCTGTCTAAACGTTTAGGCTCATCTTTGTTTGTTTGTGTCTGTCTGCCTCATCCCTGTTCATGTTCCAATCCTTGGTGTTCTCGTCTCACGCTTTAAGAGATGTTCAGGTCTGCAAACTCAGTGTAGGAAACTGTCTGATTCTGGGTCCTAGAGAAGCCAGGGCTACTTCATGAAATGCTGGTATTTACAGCTGTAGCGACAGCACCCAGTTAGTATATAATTTAGAAAAGTGGTTATGGTGATATGCTTTCATCAATTTTGCTTTACTGCCATTGTCCTCATGAGAGTTATTATTTGGTTTAAAAGATAGCATCAGCCCCAGTTAAGATATCTACTTTTCTGGAGAAAGGTAAATGCCAGAACAGGAGGTTTTACAGGCATAATATAAACATGGCGGGTCTTGATCGCAATAAGGATCTTTGCACCGTATACTTTGAAAGAGTGAAATGTAAATGGAAAAGAGTTCTTTGTGTTTCTGTGTTCCTGAGAACAATACAAAGGCCCCTCATGGAAGCCCTCAAATGGCTTGCTGTTGAAATACATAGTGAAATGAGCTTCCACGCCTCACTTGCTCTCAGCCCAACAACAGAATTATTTGATGTCAGTCAGGATGATGTACAAAACAAAAACAGGATCTTTATGAGCATTATCAATTTTGAAGAAGGGCCTTTTGTCCTCAGTTGGTGCTCATGATATAGAAAATGCACAACACACTGTATGTTTTGATCTTCTGGGTTTTACTGAAGAAGTCAAGTGCTCCTTTGCCTGGGTATCCTATTTAGTATGGTGAAGTGCTGAAGTCTAATGTCCACTCCATTCTGAGACCTGCTATGCAGACTCCCCTTTCTTCACTGTGTGGGATCCAAGTGTGAGGGAAAAAATGGCCTACATAGCTAATTTTATCATGGAAACATTCACCCCTTATAAAGACTCCTCTGGAATATCTGTGTGTTAGTTTCTTCAGTTGATTAAAGCCACGAGTGAGATGGCAGAAGTGCCCCCTTCATCCAGAAAACTGCTGAAGATGTTTTAAAATTCATCCACCTATAAAATGATTCAATTGTTGCACTCATTTCAGCACGGATAACTAGTTTACTCAACCGAATGGCAACACAATCATCTCTTTAAAATGGATACATGGTTCTCCTTGCTGTATACGCCACATTTTTACCACAGTGCGTTAAGTTGTAACACGGAGCAACAGTCACCTAGCAACCGGCAGTGCATTGTCTCTGTGTGATGTGTTAGAAGCGGGACAGCTGCTAGAGCTTCTTCGGCACACTGTACAGATGGATGATTAAATCTAAACATGTGCCAAAACATGGGCTGGAGTGGACCTGGGTGGGGGCAGGAGATGAGAACAGATCCGCTGACCCTGCGAGTCTGTGTCAGCGGGCGGCATTTCAAGGCTGGCTGCTCACAATTGTTGTGTGTTGCTAGAACAATTTTGCATTGCCAGTTGTCTGTTGTCAGTTGTCTGCAGCTGCCTCCCAGGTGTGTGCGACTAGTTTGCCCAGATGCAGACAATGACTGCATTCCAGGGGCTCGGATCTACTGTTGTATTCCTGCTGAACCTGCGATACTGAAAAAACAGCCTCCCCCGTTGATGTTTTACTTGGTCATGTGATCATCATGGATGACATAGATGGTTATGTAACATGGGGAGAAAGAAGCTTCTGTAACAGAGAGATGTCTATAGAGTTTTTTGTAGGGTGCACACAGGTGAGCCCTGAGGGCCCTAGGTAATACTGTGGTTTTTCCTGAGGCCATGGACTTTGCAAAACTGAAAATGTATTGTTAAAATTCTGGATTTTTTGCAAATTACAGTGCCTAATCAGACCTCCCTCACGTGAAAATAAAATCTTGCTAAATGATTATATTATTTTTCTGTTATGTAACTTCTCTTGGTAAAAAAATATGTGGATGTTTAAGCATCTGATAATTGTGTAAAGGGTACATTTATAAAGCATCAAGGACAGTACAAGAAAGTACAAGAACGAAATTTAGAAGGAAAAAAAGTCCATTATAAAAAAATAGAAGTAAAACACAAGTGGAAATAGAAGTCATATTAGTTGCTAGGGGGTTACTGCGTATTATATGTTGGTTTTAATGCAACATATGACACTTGAATGCTGTGCCCTTCTTCAAAACTTGCACATACCTTTCAATATCCTTGCTGGAATGCTGACACATCTTATGTGATTGCCTGGCCCAGAATATGCAGACAATTCTGCCCGATATACAAAATTTATTGAAATTACTTTTCGAGATGTTCCTTCTCCTGGGTTTCCATTCTCATCGCACAATCAGCAGAACACCCATGAAGGTGACAATCCGAGTCAGTAAACCTGTAGGCGTGTTCATGCCGCCATTCCTGTTAGACTTTGCAGAGGCACATCAACGTACAAATCTGACCATGGATTATAAAATGATCACTGAAGATTCTGCATTATAGATTATTGCATGAAAGACACTCCCTGTTTCTACCGATGGATCTCGGTGGTTTCAGCCTGGCCCTCAAAGCCTTTTTATTGTTCCCCAAGCATATCCTGACTGCCTTTTGCTTTCATGCTCATTCACGAGTGAGATGAATTTGAACATGGAGGGTATAAACAAAGCAGAATAATTAGACGTCATCATATAACTAAGGATCTAACTCGGTGATGCCACTTACAGCCTGCAAATAGACCTAATGGGCCTAAACTTACCTACAGTGGCCAACATGCTTGGAGGGTTCCATTTGAGTTAAGGATGGTACCTGATATCGTCATCCAGTGTTACCTTATATATCATATGTATATGTATGCATATCATATACAATTTGCACACAGCACTTAAGTCATCATTAAATGTATAGCTATTAGGGCTTCCACTAATGACTATTTTCTGTTGATTCATCTATTGGCTATTTTACCAAATAGTCATTTAATCTAAACAATATATTTTTCTCCAGAAAATAAAATTGACAGTTTCATTTTGACAGTTCATTTTATTTTGACAACAACAAACTGTATGTTAGTAGAGGGGTTTATATAACAGACACCGGCTTTTCGGCACTATACAGACGTTACTTACGCCCACAATTAAATAAGCTGATTAGTAGTATGCCTAAAATATTGAGAGGTGTATTGAAATGCCCAAAAGTTATAGTAATCTGTATAAATTCGGTGCGTCCTTATGTTTATTATATTCGGTTAACGGAGTGCACCGCATGCAAAGACTTTGGTATAACATGGAAGCGATGAGCACTGAAGTGGTGGTGAAGAGAGGGACAGCTCAGCACAGTGTCTTATATATATATATATATATATATATATTCTTTTTTTGGTAAGTATAGTTTTCATTTTTACTTCAAATCATGGATTATTTTCTATTTAGGGTCCATTTTCAATTCAGTTTTAGTTTACGATAATAACACTAGTCCCAACAAGCCCAACCACAAACACACACTGGCACCATCAGTCGATGTAGAATAAGCCCAGATTTTTGGCCTAAACTTTTTCTCAAACACTTATTTCAATGGAAATTCTAAGATAGCAGGCAGACAACTTTATGGGTATAATAATGATTGTATTTAGGAGCTACATGGACGAAAGATACTATAAAGCTCTCCACACTAATAGTAATTTAATAAACACCAACAGACAACACTTACAGTGGTTTTGCTTATTTTGGCAGTGCAGAATAGACCTGTGCGTTTCCTCTTCAGGTGCTTGTGCATAGCACTAGTGCCACTGTGGTATGCCATCGAAACTTTGTATAGTGTATAGACCATCTTTTTGTTTTGTGATAATTTGAGCTGCTCCTATTGAAGGAAAACATTTGTTATAATGAATTGAAGCGTTTTATCAAAAAGGTAATTTCATTAAAATAAAAAAATGCGTTGATTTAAAATATTGATGTTGATGCATTTTTATCATCGACGACCTCGACTACGTCGACTAATCGCAGCAGCCCTAATAGCTATAGATAAGATATTGAAAACCGATAAATTATATGATTTTTTTGTAACAATATGGTACTTTGTGGTTGTAATCTGTCCATTTTTCAACCACTTCTCCAGTTTAGAGTCATGGTAAATAGTAGTAATATTATGGAATTATACCCTGGACTTCCCTGGGAGAATACGTATGGTTTTGGAACTGGCCCTTTCTTGTTAAGATGATGACTTAAAAATGTTTAATGGATCTTTTTAAAACTTTGCAATGGTGTTGTATGGGTTATGGACTGGAACTGATAAAATTTTGAGAGGGACCCCCCCCCCCCCCCCCCAACTGAAGCATCGCTGCATAGTGATAAAAAAAAGTTCAGCTTCAGATATTTGATCACTTTAGCACAATAACTCAAAAAGTGTTTCACAAATGTTTTTCAACCTTTGCAGACACTGTAAGGGTGAAGTTCTGGGCCTTAACTTTTGAGATGAATGGTAACAAAATTATAGATACTTCATTGGAAAACTGCTACGACAGAGGTGAGGCAGGGGGAAAAATGGAGCCTTGCCCGTCTCCACCCAGTCATGGCACGTGTTTGGGTGGGTTACTTATGGTTAAGGTTAGGGCTGGGTAGCGGTTAAGGGTGTTGTGATTGGGATTTTACCATAGGAATGACAGTTACTCGGGTCTGTGTTTGTGCGTGTGTGGGTGTGTTTGAAAATGAGAGCGGCTAAACTGTGTTTAACCATTCAAGATGAATTCAGCCGATAAGGAAGATAAAGTAACTTTTTCACCAATATTGTTTATTCATTTATAGGCGGAAAATTAGTATACTCTTAGTGAAAGAGCCAAGAGTCAAAATACTTTGATTTACAAAATCAAAATACTTTGATTTTCGTTTATGTCGATTATAGCTAATCCCATGTATTTATTGTAAATAAGAATGCCCGATTTTTTTTCCCACGTTTTTATTATGCAAATGGAACGTATCAATGTAGTCATGCAATTAAGTCTTTTGGGAAACATGAGGATTAGCGTGTGCATCCATAATTGTGTATTCCATATTGCACTATGTCTACCCGTAATGAAAAATTAAGTGCTGCATCCAGTTTACAACTGATATGGGACATGGCTTTTCCACCCCATTGCAACCTTACTTCCCATGGAATGTTTCTGGAAATTTACTGTAAATATTCCACCCCTTTATAACCCTAATTCAAATGCTGCCATAGAATGAAGTGTTTTATAGACAAGTGGCAGGTCTAGCAGAATAATACCAAGTTGGATATGCAGTAGAGATGGCATGATATCATTTTTTTCAATTAATCTCAATACCAATATAAAAATTTTGAGTATCTGCCGATACGGACACCAGTCCGTTATGTTTTCCTCCTTATCAACTACTAAGCATTAAATGAGACAGTCTCCATTTAGTGTTGTTGTGCTAAGAACTGGAAAGTGTAATGGTCATATTGCTTAATGAAAAGCTATGCCACTATGACACTGGAAAAAATTCATGGTCAACATGGTTTACACAAGTCAGGTTTTTTGTTTTATTCCGTAACATAACTTCACAAAAATGAATAGAAATTAAAAAAAAAAGTTGCCAACCATTTCTAGTCAATAAGTATACAGATGACTTCAGTAAAAAATAAACAGTGAAGCAAAGATAAAACTTTAAAGTAGTAATTAACCTAACTTTGGAAAGAATGCATGTCTAGTTTGTAATTTTACTGTGTTCAGCACTAGCCTTACATACACTATTTGGACAACAGGATTGGGACACATGGCCATTACACCCACAGGAACTTCGATGACACCCCATTCTAAATCCATAGGCATCATTGTGGAGTTGGCCCATATCAGCTGCCACAAGATTTTGGAGTGTGTCTATAGGAATTTTTGTCAATTCATCCAGAAGTTTGTGAGGTCAGGCACTGATGTTGTACTGTACATGTTGTACAGGCTTAGCTCACAGTCACTATTCTAGTTCATCCTAAAGGTGTTCAAACTCACCAAACCATGTCTTTTTGGACCAAATTGTCTTGGTATGTGATTTTTCAGGTTAGACCCATGGTGCATTCAAAACAACAGTAAACCCAACTTGGGAAATCCCACTTCTGAATAACATTCCCATAATCAACTCGGAAAACAATATGGAAGCTTGCAGTGGCATCTCTCTGCTTTGTTGTTATCTGTACAAGGCACACAAATCAATAGGCAATTGCATCAATAGCCAATTATGTTCATATCAATGAGCAGAAGACTCTACGATTGTAGTTTGTTATAATGTCTAGTCAGGTAAATTGGGGCACTGAACTTCCAAGAAAAAAACATGCGATCCGACCAAAACGTTTTATCGAGTCGGAGCTTGTATTTTCACAATTTCCAACATGTTATGACTGTAACACTATCACTGCAGGAAAATTGGCATCATGTTCTTACTTTCTCACCGGCCTGATGTCCGATCCAATTTTTTGCCAGTATCGCCCCAATACTTATATTGGGTATCGGATTGGTGCCATATCTGATTGGGAGATATTATGCATTATTATGAAAATTTACGTAAAATAGTCGTGTACTACTCTCCAATTTTTTACTCTGTGGTCACATTTTCTTCAGACAAGAACACAAATGTCTAGAACGTTAAATATGATTAAGCTAATTGAAGTGCTCAAAATAGCAAAATGAGAACAGAATGGAAAATGAAATCATGTACATTTTAGGTATTTTGTGAGCTCAATTTAGTATTTTGTAAGAAAGTTAAAGTGCACAGTTTAATGCATCGTGGTCACGAACAAATGTAAGAATTGTCCTACGCAAGGTCACAGAAGTACATTGCATATACCAGAAGCTATGGATGCAAGGTGTGGAATAGCCAAGATGGGGCGCTTAACCCATCACAGGGTTCTCACAAACACTTTCACACCTATGGATTATTTGGTAACTCCGCCTTAGAATGTTGTTGGGCTATTAGGAAACCAGGGTACCTAGAGGAAACCCCATGACAATACAGGGAGAACATGCAAACTCTCATGGAAGCTTTATTTACAAAGACATGTTCTGAGGGCAGAATGAAAAATGACTTGTACAGTGAGATAACCGATAAGATCTTGTGTCAAATGTCAGACCAACCAAACAGATGTTTTGGTCCCACCTCCTCTTGTTCCTTGGATGGGCCTCCTCAGCAATCTGATTGCTTATCTCTCTGAACCAATAATTTTTCATTCTGCCCTCAGAATATTTCAGTATAAGTAAAACACAAGTACATGGGGGGGAAATGGCAATGTCTTCACCCCTCCAACATTCCACACTGTCACACACCTGCACATTCTGTAATTCTCTATCACACATCAAAAGAACTTTGTCAAATGTTAATGTAAATGTCATCCATCCATCTTCTAACCACTCATCCAGTATAGGGCTGCAGAGTATATTGCCTTTAGATGGCATCACTCTTGACCTCTTTTGTGCAATGCCCTTGAACCATAGGAAGTCTTGTTTTCTTTTTTCCTCCTGACTCTAAGGCTGGGAAAAAAAACGATAGTGATGATTATCATGATATAATTTGGTAGTGATGGCCAAAATGACGCATTATGAACCATTTGCGATATTTGGCGCTCTTGGTTGATATTGGTTTCCTTATTGGTATGCTTTGAGCCCTTTTTTGAACAGAGAGCTCCTTCTAGTGGGTTCACTACTGTTTGGCAAGTGTTTGTCACGTTCTGATTATAACCAACTGGTTTCTTCAATTTTAACGTGGGAGTAGAAATCGCCATTAAATTAGAAAGAAATAATGAGTCGACATTTGCTCCGATAATCATTGAGATACACTGACATGAAAGAAAAATTATCGCAATTACATTTTGGGCCATTACGCCCAGTTCTACCTCACATGCTTTTTTGTAAAATTTCTCCCAAGTGCAACACGCTGACAGAGTCCAACAGCAAGGATGAAAACTAGATTTGGTGCTGTTTGAAATGGCAGCATTTTATTCCTTAAATATTCCTCTCATTTGCTCTGTCCATCTAATCCACACTCACAAACAATTTCTAGAAGTACTGGATGGATGACCTGAAAACGTGAATTTGAAGTAAAATGTGTAGAAACAGAACGCAAAATCTTTCCCCACCAGTTAGGTGGTTGCTTGTATTCTTTTGTTTCTTTTAAGGAATGTGTTTGAAAATTTCTCAAAATGTGTATATAATTCACTTTTCTTGTGTTTGATATTTTAAATGTAACCTTTTTTGTTATTTGTTAAATAACACGCGACTGCAAAGCCAGAAGCTGGAGTGACGTGCGCCAAATACCAGGGGTTGTATTGTAGTATTTATTTATTTTTTGCTGAAAACTTTGTAATAATGGATAAGATGTCTCCCAATCCACTTGGTGTTATTCTGCTATACATGACACTTGTTTAAACAAAGATTCAGTCAATTATATAGTGGAAATTAGCAGTTATGGTCATCTAAATCTAAATACTTCTCTTTGGGAATAACCAATATATGTATATATCTCTGAGCCAAGATCTTTATAATTACAGTGGTGGCCAAAATTATTAGAACACCTGACAGATTTGAACATATTGACATTTTTGCCTCCAAAACATGATTTCACTTCGTAATGTTCATGAAATATGCAGACGGTTGAGCACAACAAATATCAGATGAAGTGAGATTTTATCTACTTTTAACTTTAATATTTGGTATGTCCACCTTTTGCAGCAATTACAGCAGCACATCTCTCTGCTATAGAGTGAATATATTTCCCGAGAACTTCAACACTAATGTTATCCCATGCCTTCTGCAACTCAAGCCAAAGGCTTTCCTTTAAATGTACAATAGATCTGTTCAGCTTATTTTCCAACTCATCACAAATGTGCTTGATGGGGTTGAGGTCTGGACTCCTTATGAAGGCTCTATTCTATCGTTTATAGAGCATAGTCATCACTTTGTAGATAGTTCATTTGTTTTATGGGTATTTTAATGGCTAATTCAACAAAACCAACTGAAACCTTTTAAATATGCAATATAAAGTGTTCTAATAATTTTGGCCACCACTGTATGTATAATACACTATATTGCCAAAAGTATTGGGATGTCTGCCTTTACACAGTTGGCCTATAGTTGGTTAGTTAGTTAGCCCACCCTTTGCAGCTATAACAGCTTCAACTCTTTTGGGAAGGCTTTCCACAAGGTTTAGGAGTGTATTTATGGGATTTTTTGACCATTCTTCCTGCTAGTGTAGTGGAAGCTAAAAGCCTGGGTTCCTTTAAATCGGAGCTAGATAAGATTTTAACAACTCTGA
>JAODKL010000225.1:0-14210 GCA_026780765.1 Petrocephalus schoutedeni
GCCCCACGGGCCCCCTGCACCCCAAGGGCCCCTGGGCAGCGGCCCCGCTGGCCCGGTCCGTAATCCGTCCCTGGCTCATCGTCACTTAAAAATCTAAAACAAAAGTGTAAGGCAGGGCCAGAGTGAGGCAGTTTCCGACCAGTAATGTAGCACCCATTTAGGAGTGGTGGTGGTAAAATGTGGCCCTGATACAACATTGACATAGAATCCTTGCGTTTCCCTACCCACGTCACCGGCCCTCAACCAGGGTGGCCTTCTGGGGATTCTCCCGACTCCCCCAATCAGCCACTGTGGCATTGGTGTATGGTATGAAAATACCGTGAATGAAATAAATAATCCAAGCTGTGGAGACGCTCACTGGGGATTCATTTGAATTGTGTTCACCTATGGGCACAAACACTCCCTATTGCCCAGCAAGTTTGCCGCATCCCCCCAACCTCGTGTGACGCCATTTCTCTCAAGCAAAAAAGAAAAAAAATATTGTGAGTGACGCGAATGTCCAAGCTACACTATATCACTTCCACTACCCCCCCCCCCCCCCCCCCCCCCCCCCCCACACACACACACACACAGCTCCCAGCAACCCCCTGGAGGTTCTGGTGCACAGTCAGCTCAAGGACACTGCATGGCTCTTGCTTGTTGTCGTGGGGATGTATAGGGCTAGCCAGCAGAGCTTCTCTAATTCAGGGGACTTGTGTTTTTAACCGCGATGCCATCAGGAGAATAAACTCTGAGGTGTTCATTCACAGAGGAGAGCTTGTTTGTGCTCTGCTGAGGGCCTGGGGGAGTGGGATCACACAGGGTTCACAGTTTAAGGCCAGTTTTTGTTGCCATTCAGAAATTGTATTTCAATTTATTTAAGTATCTCTACAGCAGTATAATAATGTAGAACTGAACCAGAAAATGGCAGCAGAATAAATCTGACCTTGAAGCAAACATCTTTGAGGGAGCAGGGTGTACTGCATCTAACCTCAGGTGTCTGTCTCACTGGCTTTCATGTGCCCGTTTGGCTTTTGACCACCTGCCCGTCTGCCTGTCTGTCCACCCGCCTGTCTGAGGAAGACCAGGTCTGCAGAATCCACGCTAGCTAGGTCCTTAACTGCAGGAATTTAGGTGTGCTTGGAGAGTGGGTCTATGAATAGCTCTCCTCGCCCTCATCTCTGGGACATGGGATCTCATTATCACAGTTCTCACTGGACCACTGTGGACCTCTAAAATACAAGCGGGCCAACATACAGCCTACAGTCACACTGCCTGAGCTCATGCACAGCTAGAGACAACAAGCATTGTACTAATACAACACAGGTCATACCAGAATTGACTTGTATTTGGAGTAAACTTATGTCTCACTTCGAGGTTTTATTCTGTAAGATTTTTAAAATAGGCCTCTCTGTCTATTTTCATGTTATCTTTGTGAATTTATATTTAAGAAACACCAGCTGTATTTTAAATTTACCCTCTGATAATACACTTTTAGAACAGATGGCTATGTAGCCTAATATTTGCAGAGTATTGTTCATTTTCCTGCCTGTATTAAATAGAGAGGAAAACTATATGAGCGTTGGAACAACTTGCCTTCATTCAACACACTGTGTACTATTAGTTCAACATTTTAAAATACAGTGAATGCCGAGCAATAAAGACAGACAGAAAAACAGACAGAGGCCTATATAAAAGACTAAGACTTTAATCATTTTCTCTGTGATTATTTTCGATTTGAATTAGATGTAATTTCAAAATTTTTAGCAGCACCATTAGCTTCAAAGAATTAAACCCCCTTTAAAAATGTGTGTGTGTGTGTTGTTCCTTTAACCAAACTGCTTATTAGTTTTATCCATTTAAGGCCGTTTGAACGACCAAATGAAATGCATAATTAGTCTCGCACACCAAAGTCAGCAGACCTGCAAATACCTTAAACATAGCTTAAATAGCTTAAATCTTCGGTCAGTTGCCTGGCGTGAGATTTTCAATTGGAGACAACTCAGCAAATGCATTTACATGTATGTAATAGTTTTATCACGTGGTAAAATAGTCTGTATGGCTTGCAGACTTCCCCGGCGCTTTTTATGTAGCTTATTTTAGGTTTATAATGGAATAATACAGATTTGCCGTACGATTTGCGTGATCACGAAAGTCAGAAAGCATGAGTGTCACGCCAGATGCGTGAGAGCTGGCAACCCTGGCCTAAATAAGGAATGGACGTTGCAGGCACAAAGACACTGGCGCCTAGCTACAGTAACACCATTTAAAAAGAAAGGCTGCGAAGAACGCGGCACCGGAATGCTCTCGCGCTGTCCTCGCGCGCACACCGCTCCGAGCCGCACGCGCACGAACCCGCCGGGAATCGGTCGGGGATCCTCCGAGGGCTCTCCTGCCTTTGCGGGCTGCTCTTATCTTCTTGCCATAATGGGGCTAATTTCTCCGGCCAGCTAGCCGGTATGCTGCCAAACTGCTCACGGTAGCTTAGTTTTCAGAACTTCGTGGGAACTTCACGAACTCCACGTATCTGGTCTAAACTTTATAATCTTTCGGTAATTCCCTTTTCGTCTGCTACCTCATTACATGTAACTACCACAGAGAATATGTATTGAATTTTATACTTTCCTCCACTGCACTTACTCACACCGGGTGGGATGAGGGGACGACATGTATATATGGTATTCCTAATGCTTAATTAATTGTTGTGAAATTAATTTATCGTTTAATTAACACGGTGCAATGCACATTTCTGTCTCAAAACAAACACACTTGCCAAACACGCTCTTGCATATTTGAAGGCTAAATGAGGTTAATTATTAATTAGTGAAACTTACAAATGCATGAATGAAAGTAATTAAAACTATCACTGAAGGAACTGTGAAGTGACTCTGCACTTCTGTGAATTCATGTCGTTTGCCATTGCCATGTGAAAAAAAATGTAAGGGAGGGCAAATTAACAAAACTGAAAGAAACCAATGTTCATGGAGATATGGTTAATTGGAAAACTAGTTGCATTTATGTATAGATACCTGGCATATGGAAGTGTAGTCTGCATTGTTCACACTTATTTCCTATCTAACTTAAGATGGTGGGAAAACTAAATACAGTTTAGTTGTATGTAGCCTGCAGACAAAGGAAAAATTCCTACCAAAATGTGCATATTTGCCATCTTGCAAGAAAATTTTACAACTTAATTCTGGAATTTTAATTCCAGAATTTTATGGATTTTTAATTTTATGGGCCAAGAAAGAAGAGCCGTGAGAATAATAATAATAGTAAACTCTTAATATTGTATGGCAATTGCTAAAAAAAAAAGTAATTCAAGGATGACTTAGTTATTCATCATATCTTTCGTTGAAATGAGATCGGTATGGAGGATAAAAATCATGCGCCGCAAAAAAAAAAAAACCTGCATGTTTCCAAGGACAGTACCTATGTATTACAGTTCCCTCTGACCAAACTTTTCAATCCATTCGTAATAAATCGGGGAGAACAAAACCCCTTCTAGCTAAGAGGTAGCTGACCGGTAAGCTAGAGCAAGTGTGTGCCAGCAGCTGAATTTAATGCCATGTTACCCAGGAGGCGGGACGAGTGGGCAGAGGAGACAGGACAGAGAATTACTGACCCATGTACTGGAGGCCACACGTCGTACATCGTTCAGTCACCGGAAATGGCAGGAGGCCTTCTAGCTGCTCATATTTATTCGTGGCCTGTCGGGGGACTCTTGCGGCAAGAGTGATGAGCATTTCCAAGTGTTTTTATTTCTCCTTAAAAATGGATTCTTACAATGATGCGGTGCTCCTGTTGATGGGGGCGGATAAAGTGGTTAATGGGACAGCATTATATTTGTCATACTTCAGGACGTCTAGTTGTGAAGCGTTATGAATGATGCTTCTCGAGGAGCCCCTGGTACTTTTTGCTTCAGTGGGGTTGTGGACATGTTAATGGCTGACTTGAGAAATAAGCGGAGTGCTGCATTAAGACAAGAAAATGCTGCACGATGGCAGAATGTAGCTCATTCCCCTTAATGCTGTCAATCCTTTATCAGATCACTTGCAGTCTGCTTTTTTGCTGTAAAAGACATTCTGAATAGGTCTATGGAAAAATTAATACCAGCACAGGGAGAAAGCTTTGGTTCGGCATGTGAAGAAACTAGCCAGAAGACTCTCAGAAACACTAACTGGCAAATGCTTATCACATCCACCCGAGTTTATGTTTGTGGTTTTCTGTGTCTCAAAGAACAATCTTGACCCCTTGAACATACCCCTTCAAAGTGCTTGTGATTCATCTTCCTAAGCCCCCCCCGGAATTTAAAAGTGGTAAAATAATTGGTAGATCACTGGCGTGTGCTAGACGGCCATGAATGAAAGAAATGTAGGGGCTGCTGTGATGATTCACTCATGGATTTCAATTCTGCCAGGAGAATCAATGTATCACTCCTAGTTTTTATCCAGAAGTTTACTTAGCCTTAGTGTGCTTGTGTGATTAAATGTAACTGCACATGTTTATGCATTTCTGATGCATAAGAGTTGATACTTTATATTTTCACTCTTTATAGTATGAGTTTTATATATAGTACTCTGCTGGTTGTTGTATTTTTATTTTATCTAATTTTCTGGCTATAAAAAGGCTTCCTTTTAAGTTCCAGTAAGTCAATGCTAAATTCTTAGTTATTAATTGATTGTGTTTTTATATAGACTGCTTTATTGTACAGAATGAGAAGCTCGAAGCATTCTTTTTCCCTTCACCACTTATCCTGATAGTTTTTTCTCTTCTCCAGAGTATCTTAATATTCAAATTAAGGTGCCAGAGAAGTCATCTTGCATAATGAGTTTTTTTTGCAGTGTGAAAATAATTAGCTAATTGAAATTGACCTGTGAGTTAATACTCAAAACATTCTTATGTTTTAACATTATTCTATCACCAGGAAATAGTTATTTTAGAAGTATGCAGTTTTTTTTCATTACACCTATAAGTGCCAAATGTGTTTCCTATTTACAAAACCACAAAATGAACCCCGTAAGCGATCTATTTGATTTCAGTAAGTGAAATATTTAACCATTATTTGTACAGGAATGATACTGTATAAGTGGTTGATCACTATAAGCAGTTTCCACTGCGCCAGGTCCCATGACCCTGTCAAGCTCAGGGTAACAGTGAGGGCTTCAGACATGAGGCTGCACAACAGAACCCCATCAAGCTACCCTGATGGATTATCATGCTGATTTGTATTCTCTATATCAGGGGTGTCAAACTCCAGTCCTGGAGAGCCGGAACCCTGCACATTTTTGGGTCTACCCTCATTTAACACACCTGATTCAACTCCTCGCAGCTCCTTGTGCTAATTACCACCCAGCTTTTCAGTTCAAGGAAAGAGCTAAACTGCACAGGGCACCGGCCCTCCAGGACTGGAGTTTGACACCCCTGCTCTATATACTGCAGTACAGTGTATAAAAAACTATATTCTGCACTAAATAAATTGGCTACTTAGCTGAACCACTGGAGCAGCTGTGAGGTACCCTGCAAAGTAGACTGGACTAGATTTCGTCTCCAGTAGTCCATGTTTCACGCTTTCTCTTTGTTTTGGTATGTTTGGTATGTGTGCTTGTTTAGAAAATTTTTTGGGGTTTGGGATTAAGTATCGCTAATGTGTGTGGATGTGTTTGTATATGAGCATCCTGACTGGCATCCCATGCAAGGTGATCTCCTGACTCTTGCTGTACGCTGCCTGGGACAGATAAATAAATACAAGAAAGCTGAGGGCTGTGTGCAGCATGGTATTCATGTGGATCCAATTGATGAAAACCTCCTATCTGAGTGCCATTGACTTTCACTTTGCTTGATACAGAATGTCAGTGTAGTGGAGTCAATTGAGTCTGCCGATTCCTTATTTATGACACTCTGGATGAACAGTTACTGCTCTCTTTTCTGTCAAAGACAAAGTTCTTAAACGAGAGAGAAGTAAATCAATGCATTTTTTTTTTAAACCCTGGTTGGAGTCTGCTTCAGGGGATGACAGGGTACTTATCACAGTAGCTGAGTCTACCTGCTAGAACAAGATTTATCAGTTTACATTTTGCTGAAGGTACTGTATACTCATGTTACTCTTTTAGTGATATTTTCTTTTTTAAAAATTATAATAATTTAGACAGTGAAACAATTAAATGACTAAAATGGACTGCATGTATTTTTTTATACGGTATAGATAATGTATTTAATAAAAAATCCGACTTGCAGTCTGATGTTACTGTGTATCACAGCAGAAGCACTGATTTTTTTGCTGTTTGTTCTGGGCTATTGGGAGGATCCTGAGGCCCAGCTCTGCTGACAGCACTGCACGGCCGCTTTTACTGGCACTGGCGGTTCGCTGTATTAGCATTTCTTTCCCTTAAAATGAATTAAACAAACGCTATCTCTTCGAATTCCTGGACCTTCTCCAAACTTGATTGCAGTGTAATTCTGTAGAATGCCTAATATGCTAATGTGTAATATATTACTGCCAGAAATAAGCGATCATTTTAAAAAACACGCCTTTTTTAGTGGTAAATGTTTTAGATAATAACTTAATTACGTGGCCATTGCATTAGGAATGAGTTGTGAATGCTCCAGTCGTGTCTACTCACTGTATTATACCTCTTTATTCATATTTATTCAAAGGAAATTGCACAAAGCATTGTAAATCAACTGCTTGATATATGCAGCGTAACCCAGTTTAAGGCTGGGCTTTAAAATTGGATTCGTAGGGCTCCAGTAAGCTTTGTCTGGGCTGATCATTACGGTTCTCTATTCTAAAGTTTGATATCGGCACCGTGTCAGGACTGAGATGAGACTGCTGCACAATGTTACTGTAGTTTTCCGTTTTCAAAGATGGCTGTGTCATTGTACAAGCACTGCAATTTTAGCACTTATTGTAAGCAGTCAGTTTGGGAAAATATTCATATCTGGAAATTACATTGTTCTTACATTGTATTTCTCATAATAGCCAATACTGAGATGTTAGTTATTGCTCTGTGTTGCTCTCCAATGTCATTCCTTCTGAAATAAATCGATGCACAGTAAAGGGCAATGTTGTTATAATATATCATGGAGGGTACCAGTGTTGTCTATATTCTCATTTCCTCTGTGAAATCTCATTGACTGTTCAGTCAGTAGGGGTTTCTTATTTCTTCTGACGTCTTTATACACTGCTGCCACCTGAATCAGTTTTATAGCTAAATCAGTGTTTTTCAACCTTTCCTAAACCAGGGACCACCAAATAAAAATAGACCCTCTAGCAAGAATATATGATTTTTAAGTAAGCAAGAACAAACAAAATAATATGAAAGAACCCCCCCCCCCCGCCTCGAATAATTGAATAATAAATAGTACTGAAAACAGATCACCTCCCTCCTTCTACCATGAAGAGACCAAGTTAGATCCTTGCTCAGTGAGAATCCTGTAGTAAATAAATAAATACTGGTGCAGTGTTACAGTTCAGGCTTGGACCTGTCTCCCAGCTGGAGGCCGACAGTCTGATTTATTTGACTCTTCCTAATAAGGTCTGTGCATTTGCTGAATAGGTGTGCACATGTACTCCGTGTGTCAGCTCTGCAGATATATTGTTTAAAGCAAAACATATAATGTAGTGCAATATAGTATACATAAATATTATTGGCAGACAGATTATGGGCTAATAATGATATGCACTGTATAGTCTACCATCTGTCTAAATCTGTTCCAGTTTCAGTGATTTTCTATGTTGCAGCTTATACGGCACTAATATATTCTGTCCACTGTGAAGGAAATTAATGCAACCCACATTTAAGCAGTCAACGTGCCATTCTACTTGGAACATACATTGTGCATTGCACACCGCCACAACTCAGTGCTGAAAAACACATTTTTCTATGAATGGTTAATAGTAGTAAGTCAGAGACTTGCTAAGAACATTAATGCATATGCCAGTTAAATTCAATACTTCAATATGCAAATATCAAAATAATTATAAACTGTAAAGAGTCTCTGGGTTGTTCTTATTGGACTGTCAATCGCGAAACAAAAACTATTTACGAATGAAAAAGGCCACTTAAATATGCTTAGAGTTATTTTATTGTGTAGGTATTTAAGACACTGCTATTATAGCTGGGAAATTTGTGTTAATGCATTGCATTAATATTAAAGTCATAACGCATTATTTCTTTGATCACGTTAATGCATGTGGTATACTGTTATGCAAATGGAGAACAGTATGAGCATATATTTTAGTTGAGACTTATAATATTCCTTCCTGGTTGTAAACAGAGTGAGAATTTAGATTGTGATGTTGCACAGAATCCCAGAATTCATAGCTAGCTTCAAAATATTCAGTTAGCATCTCACAGGAAAACTGGTATTACCTGGGTTGTTTCTTAAGGTACACATAGGATAAACATATCTTAATTTTCATTATTTGTTTTATGTTATTGAACTGTTATATGCTAAAATCTTAAGATCTTTCATGTTATAAAGTGTACTTTCAATGGTTGTCAGAGTTCTCTTTTTAGAGCCACTTGCCAAATTGATTTAAGATTTTAGATCGATCATGCGGGAATAAATCATGGTTTGATCCACCTGTTGAGTACCCGCGATTATAGGTGTGTGATTCAAAAAAATCGCTTAATATCCCTTGTAATACAATACCCTCTCTTGTCTTATTACGAACTGTTCATCAAGCCTTTGAAATTCAGCTTGAATTTACTTGCAAGTAGTATTTTAGTTGTAAATTAGTCATTTGTACAGCACAAGTTTAAATTAAACCATTGAAGAAATATTAAAATATGGCTCATTTTCACAAACTTGAGAATTTGGGAAAGAAAATGCTATGGTTAAATATGGCGTTGATTTAGTGTATAGCAATTGAAAATAACTTTTTAGGTATAGTAAAAGTATGGCATTTCTTGTTCTGATTTGATAACTTTTTTAACCATTGTCCCCTAATAAGTACCCAAAATCTTTCAACTTTATTGCATATAACCCACAATAAATAATCCATTTGTATGATAAGCTGTATTTTTTTGCTCAATATTTGTTGCTGTTTTTTCATCCCAGTAACTCTTACCCTGGATTGGATGAAATGCATTTGTCTATTAAAAAAATAAATGGTAATTTAACAAAACTGATTAACTACCGTAGTTGACAGTTTAGACAATGAAGCTGTATAGCTGTATAGTTGTATCTGTCTTCAAACATTTTAAAAATTGGAGAAAAATATGTCATGGTGCGACTCATGTATTCCCCTTTGTGTTAATTCGTCATGAATTTGGCGATTCAATATTTATGATTATAACTTTTACTATTAAGTGCGACCAGTTTTAAATCAGTTCCCAGCCCTAAGTAATATATTTAACGGATAGTTAGTTTTCAGCAAATGCTCATGCCGCATTGATAAGGAGAGCATTGGCACCACACCTGCACAGGTGTTTAAGCAGGTGTAAGACAATATTCTGAGGCTCCCCAGGCCGCCAGCATTCCGAATCGGTGCGGGAGAATATCAGTTATTCTGCTAGAAGAGAGTCATGGGTTTACAACCACCCCCCCCCCATCCCCCCCACCAATTTCCTCTCTCCCTTCCCTTCGCTTCCCCAACCCAGAGCATGCTTTAAAGCAAAGGCCACTTCAGCAGTTTATGAACTTCAGGATGAGGTTTATTGATCAGACTTCTGCATAAGTTAAAGAATGGCTGCTTTACTTATGCTAGAATTGTCATTCCCAGCACCCTCCCCCCACCCATCAAGACAAAATCAATTACTGGTAATGAAAAATAATAAGACCTTACCATAACAACAATAATAATGGTAATAGCATTAATAGACCAAATACTCACCTTGATCATAAAGCTGAGCATGCAGCCTGTAAATACCTTATTATAGCAATAAAATGATTTTAAGTAAGAATCCTTCACATAAACTTTAAGCTGGTGGAAGAAGCAAACGATTGATGGACATCTTGCTGTGCTGAAGAGTCTTCCTGGGTAATTTATGTGGACAGGTCCAAGGCTGCTGTGCCACCCAGTGAGGTGATGCCGCTTGTGGATCTGTTTACAGCCAGAACAGGGGGGATCAATGCACAGCTACAGCTGGTTGAAGGGGACCAAATCCATTCAACAGTTGATTTGGTTCCATTTTACCAGCTTTAGCAAAGCATTTGAGGTGCCTTGGCCCAGACTTGGCCTTGCTCCATGTCCATGCTGGTTAGGGAAGTTTAAGTCTATGAGAGAAGGGAAGGAAAAGGAAAAAGGAGAGGGCACAGGAGATTAGTTACTATTAATCTTTAATTCGAAGTCTATGACAGCCATGCAAAAATCATGCTTACATTATGAGTTCAGGTCATATTCAAGGTCAGTTTTTTAGGCTTTACCTTCCGTAATCAGCTGATGTCAGAGACATTGTGTCACTTTTTTTTTTTAAATAATGATTGTGTGAATGTAGCTGCTGAATATAAAATTGTACTAATAAATACACTGTCAATAAAACAGGACAAGCGCAAAGGATCACACACTTGCTTCTGAATGGTAAACATTTTTAAAAAGGAATTTTTAACACAGAACAAAGCAATATTTTTGAAAAATGACGTGTCTTATGATGCAACAAAAAAGGTTTATGGAAAGAATTCATTTTGCTAGTTACAAATTGACTGCCCAGTGCAGAATTTGTGCAAATTGGCACCTGACAGCCCCTGAACACCTTTTTAATGCACTTATCCTTCATGCAGTATCGAGGAGGAGGGAAAGGCCACCAGGTGGGATCTCTAACAGCTGATAGGGCACTGTTTATTAATGACGGCTGCAGACAAACTTCTGAAAACAAAGAATTCATCACAGGCTTGTCAATATTGCTAATGAACCAGGAAGCTCCGACGCTGGAGGAATTAACTCCAGTTGACCTCTATCTTCTTTTCCCCTCTCTCATTATCTCCATTCATGGCCTCGTTTTCCTTCATTCTTTCTTTTGCAATTTTTTTTTCTTAAATCAACTGCATTAAATAAGTTTATGCGTAATTACATTTTGATCCTTATAAATATTTTATGTTTCACTATTAATGATTATATATTTTTTTAATGGCTGAAGAACCTCTGGTGCTCTTTATGGGACTGTAGCTATCTTGATGGCATTTATTAAATTCCCGCCTCCCCACCATTGCCACTCATTCTCCGGTGCCCTTGTCTAACCCGCAGAAATCCGTTGCTGTTGTGTTTGCTGTGATCCGGTCTTTTTGATGCACAGGCAAGCACAAAAGACATTTTAATACATCCCGGAGAACCCAGTCAGCTCCGGGGAGAGGAATGGGGACGTCCCAGCTGCACTAAGACATCACACGTGGTTACGGCAAACCAGCTGCTATCAGCAAAATGTGGCCCACACCGTGGCCCGTGTTTACCGCGTCCATCAGAATTGGCAAGGAGTTTTCACAATGACCCCGTGTTCCACAATAGAGAGATAACAAGAAATAATGTCTGGTTTGTTAGCGTGCATCGCTGTGCTGACGCTTCAAAATGGCACCATGGTTTTCTACAGTATGGCGTTTCAAGTGAATCTGGAACAGATGGGCACTTTTCACCCTAGAGTGGGAAATGTGGGGCATCTCCATGTCCTTCTCCCCATGTATTTTTCAGACAACGGCCGACCGGTGTGCATTTAGTAGAGCAAAACAGGAATGGAAAAAAGAGAAAGGCTTCATGACCAGAAAAGTAGTACTCCACAGTTCTCTTCTGGCTGGCTAATAAACTTGTCATCAGAGTACAAAGCAAACTGAAGTACAAAGCAAATTTGTGGCTGTACTGCAGAAACGTTATGAATGGATTTTTGTCCTTACAGAAAACCAGAAAATCAGTGGGATGGCTTATGATATTTTGATGAAGCTGCTAGGAAACTAGGCGGTACCTACAGAATCTACAATGTCTTTAAAGACAAAAGTGATTTATACCCAGTCATAATTAATAGCAACATTTTTCCTGTATTTATTCTGTGGGGCTCTCTCCCTGGAATTCAAATCCATTTTTTATTAGCGATCCGTCCGTAGATTGAAGCATAACGACCGCGATGCCGCGATTCAGGCCGCAGATGATCTGCATTTTCGCTAAACGTGCGCTGTGCACAGACACAGGAAGCCAGTGGAGCATTGTGTATTTTTTTTTCTTGTCATGCTGGCATCCATATGACAGCAGCTTGAATAAAGACTTTAAGGGCTGATTGATTTCGCTGCCTGACATGCCCTTTCATCCAAAGTTACTAACGAGGTTGACAACACTGTACTGCTCTTTTCCCATTCGCTTACCATTGGCCCCTGTCAGTAGATTTGCTATCTTCAAAGTGTTACGGCAAGACTATGCTGTAGTGGCAGTCGTTTAAGGGTCAGAGGGAATTTGGCAGTGCTTCTAGGGGAAGGGGGGGCTGGGGGACGTGTCCCCTCTGTCAACCGGAATGGTCGGAGGGGGGAGGGTGTTACATCTATTCCAGGACATTGGCCAGGACAGATCCCACATTCTGGGCCTTATTGTGGAATGATGGATGGACGGGCACTGGGGACAGCTGGGCACCTCACAAGGTCCCAGGAGTGGTGTGGACAGGTGTTGTTTTTGAGGGCCCTGACAGCTGGGAACGGGGCCACAGTGAATAGTCCCGAGGTGGCCTGCCACCTTGACTCCTGTCGCACCGCACCGCCCTGATGTCTTTTTTATTATTTTATTTTTTGTCGTGACCTTTTTCCTGCTCAGCTGTCTGGTGAACTCTCTCCATCTCTCACTCTCCCATTCGCTCCTTATTGGGACAAGGCGACACACGGGCCTGCGAGGGCCGGCAAACCCAGCCCCCCGTGCACCTCCTCTGACGCAAACCCCGGTTCGAACGTAACCATCACCTTTTGTGCCCTTTATGTGTTTTATGAGATGAAAACATACCAGCCTGTCAGCATGTAAAAATACACATGGTGTCTTCCAGGCCATGTAAGCTTTCCTTAAATTATTTTTGCTTGTTTTTTTCTGATTTTTTTGTTCTGTAGTTTTATTATGGCTGGAGAAAGAAAGTTCATTCACAAGAAATGAATATGTCGTAAAACACACAGCCTTTCATTCGAATTTTTACATAGCCCACGTATTAATGAATGGTTTTCATGGGCTGTGCCTGTCACTGCAGTGGCTGGCGCAGTACATGCACACATTTCTGAAAATGCAAGCTGTGCGTTTCCTGTCTTCCCTATTTGCCCTATTTACTTTTTACGAGGATAATCTGCAATTTAAAAAGTCGAGAGTACAGAAGGCAGTCTGATGGCAAGATCCTTTGTGAATTCTCGTTAATTAAGGAGTTAATCACATTAGATTACTCCCTGTAAAGAAAAACATCGACATTCGATCTGGCCATAAACTTTAACAACATCTACAGGTGACATTGAGCAGCTTTGTAAAGTAATTTATTTATTCCCGGTATCAAACTATTGGAAAGGGTTTCATGAGAGGGACTGGCAGCTGGTGGGGAAAGCAAGGCAGTAGCTGTTATGGGCAGAGAGGGTCCAGGGTGAAAGGGCCTGCACTCATTAAAGCCTGGGGCTTGAGTATGGATGGAGCCCACCTAAGGCCCCTTGGTGTCAGGGGAAAGAGGAGTGCTGCTGCAGTGCAGTGCCAGCTCCTCTCTCCTGCATGCGGACGTGAGCTGCACCCTGGCCCTGACTCAGCACTGCCTTCCCTTCTGATTGGTTGATCTGGGGGGGAGAGGTAGGCCGCCGTACCATTAGCGTATACTCTGTCTTTGGATGTTGGGAAATTCCCTTGAAATGCACATATACCTAAGAATGTGCATACAAATAAATATGGAAAAATAGCTCCTTGGTCACATTTTAAATGTCACCTGCTGAAACTCGATACCCCTCTTCTCTGCAAATATAATCATCGCTCAAATTAAACGATGCAGTTTCTTTAATTCATTCTAGTAATTAATTAAAAAATTAATTAAAATGGTGACACCGGTTTAAAAAAATCAGTTGATATTTAATATAAATAAGTGGATTTATTTTTGTTAGTGCGGAGCGTAAGTCAGAGGCTGGGATCGGCTCTGTTTTTTGTGCATGCAGCTGAATACCCTCCTATGGGTCAATGCAATCTTGCTTAATAGCAGTTTAGTCTTCGATGCAACATTTTTCTTGTTGGGCCCAGTATTGACTAAATATAAAATAATAGCGACACGAGCGAAGCAGTGACTCATACCAGTTACTCAGTGAGATCT
>JAODKL010000226.1:0-14208 GCA_026780765.1 Petrocephalus schoutedeni
GAAACTTTTATTTTTAGAACACTGAGATACTAGTGCTGGGGTGGCACATGGGGTGGCAAGGCTTTTTCTCAGGGTGGTAATTGCCACCCCGTGCCACCCCGGTAGATCCGCCCCTGGGGCAGGGGCCTCCAACTCCAGTCCTGGAGAGCTACTACCCAGGAGGTTTTCTGTTCTGTCCTCAGGAAAATCCCAGGAACAGGTGTGGCTCATCAGAAGCCCGGTAGGACAGAAAACCTCCTGGGTAGTAGCTCACCAGGACCGGAGTTGGAGACCCCTGACATAGGGTGACCAGATAATCCATGTCATCCCAGACACTTTGACCTACGTCAGGTTTTTACAATCTACTTCAAACCTGAAATAGTTAAGTTCTTTTTGTGCTTTGACTGGTTTGTTTCATCGATTGAAAGACTCATCATGCTGTTTTACATTAGCATCAGTGATACATGCATGATTATAGGAGACTGACCAATTAGCATGCAGCAAGAATGCAGCGCTTAAGTGAAATCCAGGCCCTGTAAATGGTAATTTACAAATCCTGTTTTAGCTCAAAGTGTCCAGAATGACATGGATTATCTGGTCGCCCTAGTATAACGTATATAAAATACGTATACGAATACGTATTTAGCTCCATAGCAAAATGTTTGCTGTGCCGGCATGAACTGAATAATTATTACCTTGAAAAATCTACAATGTTAGGAATTTTACTTTACCGATATGCATTTGATTGCAGGGCTATTATGTAACACGTAATTGACATTTTCAGGCACAGACTGAAGCAGTAGCAATGAAATTGAAGTTAGTGTGTTCATGTGAGTGTGTGATGTAAATGTGATAAATTAAGAAAACATATTGGTAAATCTGAGTATACCCAGCAAAGAGCAAGACGTCCTTAGGATGTCCCCTTTCATCCTCAAAGGACGAATTATGGACATCCTGATGGAACATTAATAAAATGAAGTACTTAAGATAAAATTAAGTATTTAATGTTCCATCAGGGTGTCCAGAACTCGTTCTTTAAGGATGAGTTCTGGACCAAAAGAGAACTGTCATGTCCTGCTTTCCTGCCCCTCCCAGTCTCTCCCCAGTGTGGATAATGAGCCACGCCTGCTGCCTGTTTGTCTCTCCTCTCGTTTCAGCCCTTGTGCGGATCACTCCAGCTGCCGCTTATTTGCCCCCTCGTCAACCCAGCATAAAAGTGTCTCCCAGTCCTGTGCTCCCTAGTCTAGTTATTGATGTCAACCCCTGTGTATGCCCATAGTGTCAGGGTCTGCTCGTGTGATCCTTGTGTGCCACGCCCCCTTGTTCTCCACGTGCGTTTCCCCGATCATGCCCAGCTGCCCGATCATGCCCAGCTGCCCTATTTAGTCGGTCTGCGTCATGCTCCCAGTGTCGGTCATTGTGCGTATGCTGTATTGTCAGTGTTCATTGTTGTTGCCGCTACCTGTGTCTACTCGTCCTGTTTCGTTGGAATAAATGCCCTTGTGAATCACAGCCTGCATCATGGGTCGTCGATCCCGCTCCAGCCGTGACACATAGTTTCCCTTGTCCTGAGTGTCCATATTTTGTCCCTGCGGGGTCCCTTTGTTTTCCCCAGTTTGCTTCCTAGAGCGGAATAAAGCTTCCTTTGTTTGCCCCAATCCTGGCTCTTGTCTCTGGTTCTGTCTGGCCTTGACAAGGGCGTCCTAACGATGACCATGTTACTATGAAAAATAAAGAAATCATTCAAAAGCAAGTTGTTATAATAGCTTCCAGGAATACCATTTTAAGGACACTATGTTGTGATCACTACTGCCAAGTGGATCTAAAATCTCAAGCTTTCCAATCCTATCATGGTTATTAGAGAGCACAAGATCAAGTATGGCTACTCCTCTGGTAGGGGATTTAACAAACTGGGTAAAAAAGCAGTCCTGTACCAATTACACCATCTCCATTTACTGTACAGTAGAGCCAGAAATTATGTTCCATTGAATCCCAGGTTAATTAACCACTACATCATTTTTGTTACTCATTAGCCTGATGTCATTGTATAAAGTTCTGCTTTTCTCTGCATCTACATTAGGTGCTCTATAACAAACACCGACAATTAGGCCATTTAAGTTTTTAGCCTCTAGTTTTGCCCATATCGCTTCTGTAGCTGTACTTTTGTCAGTTAGCTCCCTAGCCTGCAAGTTTTCTTTTACGTATACTGCAACACCACCTCCCTTCCTGCCTACCCAGGCCCTACGAAACAGTGTGTAACCATCGATATTGTACTCTTCACCATCGTTGTCACTCAACTATGTTTCTATTACTCCTATATTATCATAAGAGTCAGACTGGATTAAAGCCTCTAAATCAAATCATGGATTTTGTTTGTAATGCTCCTAGCGTTTAAGCACAGACAGCAAAGGGTAGTCTTTTATATCCCCCACAATCATTATTATTTAGGGCTTTCCGTCTCGCCCCGCCTCTATCCTTAACTAACCTCCCTACCCCCCAAGTCCCTAGTTTAAACACTCCTCGACTACTATACACATACACCTCCCCAACACACTGGTTCCCCTCCGGTTCAGATGTAACCCATCTGGCTTGAACAGATCCCTTTTGTTCCAGAAGGTCCCCCAGTGCCCCATAAACCTGAATCCCTCTTCCTTACACAACCCTTTTAACCATGCGTTACATCTCATCTCCGATAACTTAGCCTGGCTATGTTTTTGAGGAGAACAACACTTCCTGGCTTGACGTTTGGATGACTGGACTGCCACTTCTTGCGTGCTTGTAGTGTCGGGAGGAATTGCTTCCTCCATCTGTCCCAGAAGGTGTTGGACAGGTGCTGAACCTGCCGTCACTGACTCTTGTAGAGGTCCAAAATTCCAAACTCGCCTGCAGGAGCAAGAAGAACATTCACCTTTTGAGAAGAGCTGCCTGTGTGAGTATAAATGAATCATCGGAATCAATTGTCACAGGCATAAGAGGCCTGGCATTAATAATAGCTGCCACTTCCGCCATGAAGGTCACCAGTACTTCATGGCTAAGTTTCTTTCAGCTGGAGGAATATGGAGTCCAGAATTCTCCTTGCAATTCCAATCATTCTTTGCCGGGTTCCGCAGCAGTGTGAACTGCATGTGGGGGGGTTAACGGTCCAAACGCAACCTTGGTCTGATAGGTAAGTCTTTCACAGATGTGCTGTCAATGTTTGATGGTATTTTCAGGTCTTTACAGGCGCCAACAAAGTTAGTGCCTCGGTCTGAAGGAATATGTCTGACAGGACCTTGCACAGCAAGAAAACACCTTAGCGCATTGTTGAAGCTGGATGTGCTGAGGGATTCTATGACCTCACTATGAACAGCTGTTATGCTCATGCACGTAAAGATCACATCCCACCACTTGCTGTGTGCGATGCCTCCTCTGGTCCGGCGTGAGGAGGCACTCCAAGGGCCAAACACATCTAACCCAACATTTGTAAAAGGAGGGACAGTTGACAAATGATCTGTTGCAAGGCTGGCCATTTTTTGGATACTAAATGGAGCTCTGAGCCGTCTGCAAGTTATGCAGTGGTAGATGATACTGCTCACTTTTCTCTTTCCACCAACTATCCAATACCTGGCTGAATAGACAGCCCCCTCTGTAAATTGACGTCCCTGATGGTGAATCTGCTCGTGGTGATGTCTTATGAGTAAATCTGCAATGTCATGTTTGCCAGAAATAATCAAATCAGTCTTTTCATTCAGACTGAGACTAGAATGATGGAGACGTCCTCCGACCCTCAAAAAGGCCATGTATGTCAATGAAGGGATCCAAACTCTTGGGGGACTACCTCTGGGAATCTTCTTTCGTTCTTAGATACATCTAAGACCAAAGATTTCCTGTTGTACTGCTTGGAAGATGATAGCTGAAACTCGACTGGATTCTTCTACAGTGAGTTCCGCTCTGCAGTAATGCCAACCCTTACAAGAACTGTTCTTTTCTTGGGTTCTGCTAAAAAGACGAGCTATGTGAACATAGCACGAGTTAGAGACTAAGAAGACTTGGAGAATCGGTGGGAACCAAGATGTTGTTTATGTCTGTGATTTTCATGCATGACAGTGCAGAGATAGCTTTTGTGGATGCGTCAGAAAAGATGCTCTCAGTCAGTTCTCTTCTGACTGTCGCCGAAGGGGAAGTTTCAGTATAGGGTCTGGAAATGGAAAGATTGGACAGCTTTCCATGATGTCCAGACTTCCTTCATTCCTTGAGGTAATGGCGTGTCCCAGTCGCCCTTCTCCGAAGTGAGTTCTCTTAGAATAGCTTTGCCTTGGATTGTGATCGGTGCTACAAACCCAAGCGGGTAGTAGAGGCTGTTGACGAAGGTGTAAGGCTTTATCTCATCAGAGACAATGAAACAGAAAGAGTCAGTTTGGAGGTCCAAATTTAGTCTAAGACTGCGTTGCATTGGCAGTATGTCTGCATTGAGGTCTAAGTCTTTGAAATTGCTTATGTGATTTTTTGACAGGAAAGCTTCCATGACCGCTTTGTTGTTTGCTGCGATCTTATGCAATCTCAGGTTTGTTGTAGAGAGTATATCCTGTGTCCTTTTTTAACAAGTTGACTGCTTCAACTGTAGGCATGGACTTCAAACCATCATCTATGTAGTCGTGAAGTCGTGCATCACAAAGTGTGTGAGGACAGACTGATGTAGGCCATGAATAGCCACTGGAGGCAAGGGGCTATTCCCAAAGACATGGACCCTCATCGGGCAATCGACAATGTCTTTGGGCATTGTCAGACTTTATTGGGGGCTCATCAGTACTATGAATGGCTCTGGGAGATATCTTTGTTTTGTGAACAGAGACTTCCTGATATTTGTTTGGCTTCCAAACTGGTTTCTCAGTTCTGGGAGCTATATCTGCGTGAGAGATTAACTTAAAGTTTGGATCATTCCGTATGTGTGCCTCCTGGCTAACAAAATCAATGAAAAGGGAGGATAGGAAACATCGTCCTGCAGCTTGTATGCTGTACCAACTGACGCCTAGTTTTCCTGCAAATGAAACTAAAGCTTCTGTACTACTGGGCTAATACCTCGTGCTATGTCAAGGAAGGAGAGACCAGGCAGGTCTCCTTCAGCCTTAGCTGACTGTAGTTCCATTAGTAGATCACTCAACTTTGTTAGCTTAGCATAATCTCTGTGGGTTATTTTTGGAAAGGCGTCATTTCATTTGAACAACACATCTTCTATTACTTCTATTGAACCATAAATTTGTTAAAGCCTGTCCCACGTCATTGCCAGCCCTGCTTCTGGATGGTTGATATGTAGAGATGGCCAAATGAAGCTTCATGAACCATTTGTTGCATTTTCTGACCCCACTAGATGGTGCTCTCTGTTCAAAATATGGCTCAAAGCATGCCCCAAAGCAAACCAATAGCACCATCTAGTGGGGACAAAAGATACAGCTAATGGTTCATGAAGCTTCATTTGGCCATCACTATTGATATGTATTGCTCTTGTTTGACGTGTTCTGCAGACCCTTTGCTAAGCCATTTAAGCAGAAGATCCATCTCTTCACTTGCAGTCAGGTTCAACTCACCAGTTGCAGCCTTAAAGGAATGTTTCCAGGCTCTGAAGTTCGGAGGTTTGTCATTAAATTGAAGTAACCCTGTGGCCACAAGCTCACGACGAGCAACATATCTTACACAATCTTTTATGTTTGAGCTGTCATTTTTTGAGTTTTGAGATATGGGATAAGATAAGGGAGTGAGACGTCTATTGTCATTTTGAGGAGTGAAACATTGGCCAGGAGTAAGCAAAAAGCACTGGTCAAAGCAAAAATGGTTTTGCTTCGGGTTTGAGATTGGAAGGTAAAATGCTGTGGTTAGGGCTTGGTTCTAATTTTGGTAGGACTCCACTTTGCTGTAGTTCTCCGGTTTGGTTGGTGACATATTGTTCAGTACATTGTGTGGTCTCCACAAGAACAGAATCTAAGTTTCACTTGCACAGCGGCTTCTGCTTCAGCAACGGCTGCAGCTGTCTCTTTCCTATGCTGGAGCATTTCCATGGATGCTTCCAACTTAGCCTTTTCTAACTTTAGTTTAATCTCCTCTTCAGTATAATAGTGGCATGCTTTTGCCGCTTCTGCTCTTGTTTTCACTGCAGCAGACACTGTTGAAGACATACTTGATTGTCCTGAGTAACATGAACGGCGGGAGCATGTCTTTAACGAGGCTGCTTCCTCCACCATGCTAAGTACTGCTGGAGTATCTCTGCTCAGACACTGCTTTGCTGGTTGCCCACTGGCTGCACGTGGCGAAGTTATCATGTTACCTTCTAGCTTGCTCTACATTACCTTGCCAGTTTGAAAGCCGTGGTTTCACTGTGCTGCCCTCAGTATATGTGCAGTATACACTTTGACAGCCAGATAAACGCTTTCCTAACATCAAGACTGAAGACAGCTGACCCTTCATCCACAGGTTTATTGAAATTGCAAGGAAAGGTGAAGCTGAAATGTACAAAAGGCATAAACAACTCTATACTCATTTTAAACACACACAGGTATACACACTCAGTCTTAACAGCAGTAAAATTTCACTTTTTCCGTTTACTATTACAGGTTGTATTTTATATTTAACTCCAAATGTAATATATATTTTACATGTAAACAATTATTTATCTGTTTGCTTATTGTAATCATTCTTATATGAACTTCCAATTGCCTAGAAACAATGTGGTCGTTACTGATAGTATCTCTGTAAATTTAACGTCTATCCTGACACAGAAAATCGCATTTTTCCCAAAATAATTATCCGCAATTATAGGTAAAAAATTAAAACAGGTAATACAAACCCATGATTCTGTCGAAGACAAAAGATGTATGTAGAGGCTACTGTATTAACTCACAGACAACAGTTCTCCATGCTGTGCTTGCCCGCCTCCTGATTTCTGGTCACGTGACTTATTTTCACAAAAAATGCAATAATATCCAGTCATGCCTAGAAACAGACATCGCACTGCGATCACCAGGAATTGGGTAACGCTGCACAACAGTTATTTTTGCCATCACTGGAAACACCTGGCCCCTTCCAACAACATGACCTACATATGTAACTGTGCCCCTTAGCGAGGCTGATTGTAAGATTGGCATTTGACAAGCAGCAGAAGAGGTCACACAGCTGTTGCAGATGTTCCACCCAGGTTTCATTATGTAGAAACCACATCGTCAAGGTAGGCTTCACACCCAGACATATCTGAGAGCACAATGTTACTTAGGCTTTGGAAAGTGGAAGGGGCATTTCTCATGCCAAATGCAAGCACTTTTTAATTCAAGAATGAGTTAAGCATAATAAGTGCGGAGATCTCATTCTTCGATAGATTGTAATTCCCAGCTCGGTAGAGTGTCCGCACATTCCATTCTCCAACTGTAATTTCCCCTTCCTACCCCTATGGACAAAATATTGGGACACCTGGCCGTTACACCTACAGGAACTTCTATGACATTCTATTCTAAATCCATAGAATAGATCATCAATATGGAGTTGGTCCCCCCTTTGCAGCTATTCCAGCTGCCACTCTTCTGAGAAGGATATCTACAAGTTTCTGGAGTATGTATGTAAGAATTCATCCAGAAGAACATTTGTGAGGTCAGGCACTGATGTTGGATGTGTTGGCTAGCAGTCTCCACTCTAATTCATCCCAAATGTATTTGAGGTCAGGGCACTGTGCAGGCCAGTCAAATTCTTCTGCACCAAACCATATCTTTATGGACCTTGCTTTGTGCACCGGAGCACAGTCAAGCTGGAACAGAAAAGGGCCTTCCCCAAATTGTCCCCACAAAGTTGGAAGCATAGAATTGTCCAAAATATCTTGGTACGTTGAAGCAAAAAGAGTTTCCTTCCTTGCAACTAAGCGATCTATCCCAACTCCCGAAAATGTCTTTATACCAGTATCCCTCCTCCAGCAAACTTCATAGTTGGCACAGTGCAGTCAGCCAGATAAAATTCTCTTGGCATCTGCTAAACCCAGACTGACACATCTGACTGCCAGGCAGAGAAGCGTGATTCGTCACTCCATGTTTCACTGGTCCAGTCCAGTGGTGGAGTTTTTTTTACCGCTCTATCCAATGATTGGCATTGCGCTTAGTGATGTGAGGCTTGCATGCAGATGCTTAGCCATGGAAGCCTATTCCATGGAGCTCCCAACATGCAGTTTTTGTGCTGGGGTTAATGCCAGAGGAAGTTCGAAACTCAATTATTGCAGTTATTGAGTCAACAGAGCATTTGCAACTTTTACGTACTAAGCTTCTCAGCACTCAATGACCCCACCCTGTTAATTTACGTGGTCTGCCACTTTGTGTCTGTTGTTTCTAAACTCTTCCACTTTGCAATAGTACCACTTAAAGTTAACAGTGGAATATCCAGCAGGGAAGAAATTTCACTAACTGACTTATGCCAAAGGTGGCATTCCAGGACAGTGCGACCCTTGAATTCACTGAACTCTTCAGAACAACCCATTTTTTCAGTAATGTTTATAAAACTGACTACATGGGTAGGTTCATGGGTCTTCAATTTTATACACCTGTTGCAATGGCTTGACAACAAGTTCTCTTTTGAAGTCCATATAAACAGTTTGTTAAAAAAAAAACTTCTATTTCAGTTTAAAGAAATTTCTCCTTCATTACTAGAAAAAGACTAGTACAGAGCACCTTCCTATCAGTATTAGATTATTGTGATGTAATATACAGTACATGCATGCACCATCTTATTTGAAGAAACTTGATTTTATATATTATGCAGCACTGAGGTTTATAACTGGTGCAACCGCAAGAACACAAGAACCGTGGGCGCCCCACGAGCCCCAACCAGGGTGACCGAGGGCAAGTCAGGGGGCAGGGCGGGCGGGAAGCAACCCCGCCGCAAATGTCCACGTCCCTTCCGAGAGACGGAGAGGCGGGACCTCTGAGAACTGCGCCGTCGTGGGACTGCGGGAACAGGAACTGGTGCAGACGGGACTGCGGGAACAGGAACTGGCACAGACGGGGCTGCAGGCGCAGACGGGGCTGCAGTGCTGCGGCGTTACGGGAGAGACTTTTCCGCCGGCGCAGTAGGTCGCCCATCATTCTCCGTACGTTCTCCTGCTCCGAGGGCAAGGAGATCGGGGTGATGGCGGCCAACGCCCGCTGTAGGGAGTCGAGGGACTGGGAGGCTTTGGGATCCCCGCGCAGCGTTGGGTCTACCGCTAGCCTCCACCGTAGCTCTTGCAGGGTGAAGAATTCTTCTGCTTGCATGGATGCAGAGGCAGAAGCGGAAGCGGTGTCCGGGGCAAACACTGCCGGATCCAGGATTGGGAGTGGGTCTCCCAAGCACGCAGTGGAGCATACAGAGATCTCCGGTGTACAGCCTCTGGGTCGTTGGTTGCGGTCGGTTATTCTGTCACGGTTTGCGCGGGATCGACGACCCATGATGCAGGCTGTGAGTAGCAAGGGCATTTATTCAGATGGAACAGGACGGGTAGACACAGGTAGCGGCAACAACCATGAGCAGTGCGTACGTACACGCACACACATACAAACAATACACAATAACCGACACTGGGAGCATGACGCAGACCGACTAAATAGGGCAAGGCTTTAAGGACTAACACAGGGGCAGCTGGGCATAATCGGGGGAAACGCACGTGGAGAACAAGGGGGCGTGGCACACAAGGATCACACAAGCAGACCGTGACACACATCACTGTAAGCTATATGAGATGGTAGAGTGAACATCATTACAACTTAAAAGGAAAATGCATTGCCTGGTTTTTATTGCAAAGGTTTTAATGGGCAAATTACCTCAGTACATATGTAGTTTGCTGAATAGAATATTAAGGACTACAAGATCATGACAACCAGCACATCCCTTCACTGTAATGCGGTTGTCATGCCCAGCCCGTCCGATCCTCCTGTGTGCCATGCCTCCACGTTAACCTCGTTTGGCATCCCTCCGTTTACCAGCTGTTACTTGTCAGTTGCTATCAGTCCTTTGTATTTTAGTCCACATTTGAGTTTGTTTCCCCAGACCGGTCATTGAAGTAACGTTACATCATGCTGTTCCCTGCTTGTTTTGATTCCCGGAATAAACCCTGTGTTACCCTGACACTTTGGACTCCTGCTCATGTTTCCCGTGCCCAGCACAAATCAGGACAGCTGTGTCTCATGCGTGATCGCGCATAACAGTCAAACTGATGTCTTTGTGGCTGTTCAGAAGAAAGGACAACCATAGAGTTGCGATGCATGGAGAACAACAAGGGATAATCGTAAATCCACCCAACAGACTGAACTGAAACAAACAACCAGTGTTAGTAAATTTCCCATGCGGGTAAAGCATCCAGCTAATGGACTATTACAATCTTTTTGTAAAAAGCCAAATTTTCTATACTTGTGGAATAGAGGAACATACAAAACCAATCTGTCCTAGAAATTTGGTCAAAATAGCACAAATATGCTATCAGCAGTTGACTGAGTTTTGTGGACGGCCGGACCTCCACAAAATGCCCGGAACCATAGATGTGTGTGTAGTGGGGTAAATTCACATCACCCGCCAAGAGACTATTGTCCTTTGTAACTCCAAATTTGCTTCCAAAGTTTAGCTGCTTTGTTCTCCACCACATGGAGAGAACAAAGGGGCTGTAATAGTGTGTTCCATTTTCCTCTGAGGTCGGAACTCGGAATGACGTCACATCCGCTAAGAACTCGGGGAAAACCGAGTCGGATGCATTCCATTTGCCGAACTCGGATTCAAGATGGAAGCCTCCAAGAAAGTGGCTCTTGCGCTAGCTCTTTCGGAGTACGAATGGCTCCAAGAGTATGCTGTTCACTTGTTTAACCTCGAGGAGGATCGAAGTAGGTATATGAATGTTTTTGTGTATTTATATGTCGTTGTTAAACAAACTGGCGCTACACTTTTCACAGCACCACTTACAGTCATTGCTCCGAGGAGCCATCTTGAATCTGAAACTCGGGGTACTCTGGGCTGCTCCAAAATATTTCTCGGATTTTCAAGAAACGGGAGCGCGCATGTCGTCACTTCTGGCTTCAAAACTTGGAATCTGACTCGGATTCCGAGTTACAAGGGACAATGGAACGCACAATCAATTCCCAGATTGATTGCGGAGACGCAGGTACTGGAAGAGTAAAGTCCAGACGCACTGGTAAGCGCTCCCCCCCACGAGCACACGCATTCACACTTACATGACCGCAAACACACCCCCGCACCTTCAAAGACACCTCTACAGACACACACACACCCTTTTCCACCTTTAGATCATTGATTTAATCAGGAACCAGACGCCATTACTCAATTGATTGTTTTACCATTGTTGCTGGTCTGTATCAATAAACACCATCTGATTCAACCCTGTGTTGGTGGTATCACTCAGATATGGACTGAAGCCAATGTACTATCACTGAACTCCTAACCTTCAGAATTTAAGTAATTATTATTAACTTTAATTAAAAATTGGAGTTATAATAACACTTAATAAATCTATTAATTATTGTAAATTAGATTTTGGTTAAACTTTCATTACTTTTTAGGTACAAGTAATTTTATGAGACTGATTACTTTATGAGAAATTATACCAACAGCACCTACATTGGTGAAAAACGAGATGCTGGATTCAGCTTTATGGTTGTTGAGTTGATCATTGTAGCAAGAGTTTTCAATGCTCACATTGCTGCAGATAGGACTGGATGGAAAGAAACACTGGGAAGATTTGGTCTTGGCAAGATCAATGACAATTGACTGTGCCTGCTATTCTTTGATGTATCAAACAACCTGGTAATAGCCAATAGCCTTTTTCAGCACCCTCGCAAACACCAGCTTACATGAAGCAACCCAAGGGATTCAACCATTCTGTACTACATCCTGATCAGCTCCCAATTTCAGTCAACACTCAAAGATGTGCGTGGACTGAGGATCCAATTGCTACCTCATCCATGCCAAGGTACAGCTGTAATTACAATGGGAAAAAGTGCAAGGCACTGGCAGCATCTTGCACTCAAACAAGAATTCCAAAATCGCCTTATCCAACAAATTCGCAACAATAGAACAACTGGATATCAATGCCAAAGAAAAGCAGCTATCAGCGTCCATCCCAGAATGTGCATCCCTTCTGAGCTCACCCATCTGCCATCAGACACAGCCTTAGATTTCGGACGACTGCTTGGAGCTAGTGGACAAATGGAAGCAAGCTAAATATATCAGTACTAGCAACTGAAAAAATGCATCAGATGGAAGATAAAGGGGGAACAGGAAGTCTACTGGAATAATTTCACAGCTGACCTAGAAGAAGCAGCATCCAGGTGACCAGACTCTTTATCAGACACTTGGGAAACTGAGTGGTAAAACAACAGCAACTAACAACAACATCAAGAAGGTGGATGGCACCTTTATGAGCAGCCCTGATGAAACAGTGGAAAGAATTCTTCCAACAACTATATAACAACTGTTTGTCACAGGGACCACTGCTACAGCCACCACCTATTGATCTGGTGGAGAATACATTCCTCGATTGAAGAGCCAACAGTTTATGAACTGAAGAGTACAATAAGATCACTGAAAAATGGAAAGGCACCCATTGTGGATCAAGTCATTATTGAAATGATCAAAGCTGGAGAAGATGTTCTGCTACAACAGCTCCACATTCTTCTGACAAACATCTTTCCATCAGCATGGAAAAAGCCATCATTGTGCCAATCCTGAAGAATGGTGAGTGTCAGGAATGTAGGAACTACCAAGGTAAAAGCCACCTTTCAATCATTGGCAAGATGTTCATGTAGGTCATACAATTAAGGCTGCTGAAACATTGTGAACAGATTAGCCAAAAAAAGCAAGCAGGATTTAGGCCACGTCAAAGATGCATTGATCAAATATTTGACATTTGCCAACTAGTGGAGGAAAGGATCAGGTGTGGAAAGAGTCATCATCATCTTTATTGACTTCAAATCTGCATTTGGATATGTTCACTGGCTTGCCCTGTGGAAGGCATTGAAAAATGAGGTCATACCATTGAGTATCACCCACCACTTAAGTCTATAGCAGAGTCTGCCAGACAGAAGGAGCATATTATCTCCACTAATACTAAAATTTGCCTTTTCTGAACACTGAACCTGCCAATTTTCCTGTGTGTATGAGAGACATGGACCTTGCTCAACTGAGACATGAACAAGCTTGAGGTCTTCCAAATGCAATGCCTTAAACTTTCTTCCATCATGAGTGCTGTCATAACAACACTATTCGGATGACGTGTGATCAACCTTTCATCGAAGGACAATTCCAAAAAATGCAGACTGCAATAGTTTGGCTATGTGTGCATAATGAACACCAGTCGATTGCCACACAAGCTCCTCAGGTGATAGCAACCTAAGAAAACAAGACCTAAGGACTGGCCTGACCAGTGACTGACCATCGACGTGGCTAGAAATGTTGCCACTAATCGCCAAAAGTGGATACGTATCGTGAATAGCACACAGAATCCAGTGTCACCTACAGCAGCATATTGGTTGAGAAGACGACCTGGTCCCCAACAAAAAGACTAAGGAAGAAGAAAATAAATTCTCTGAATTTGCATTTTTTACTGTTTGCTTCACTTTTCCTCATATCATTATGGTTGTGCCTGTGAACTCTTTTGTAGGTACTGCATAGGTACTACACAGGCAATCACAGTCAGCAAAAGTGTATAGCAATGATATTCCACCAGACCTGCAGAAGGCAGATTTATTGCATCAGACAAAAATACAAGCAGCATAGTGAAATCTCAAAAAAAAAACTGAAAAAAAAATTATCACCAAGACTTCAAAATACTGGAATAGCGTTGCTTTTTGAATACCGTTACAATACCATATACCAAGTACAATTGTTAGCAAGCTAAATATGGAGGAGACAGCAGATCTTTGTTTGTTTCTGTGTTTTAAGCCAACTAATCCAGAACTCAAGTCACAGAAAAATGAAATGGAATTAACAGTATGAGGCAACCATAACAAACCTGAATGGGCGACAATGTTTGGCATTTCAGGACTGCCATAATTTCTAATTCTTGTTCACAGTGTAGTCTAGTGCCTCTTAGGCAGGTCTGAATTCTTATACAGATAAATGGAAAAGAACATTACCCTTTACAGTGCATAAATAACATTAGTAAATTAAGATATACACTCACCGGCCACTTTATTAGGCACACCTTGCTAGTACCGGGTTGGACCCCCTTTTGCCTTCAGAACTGCC
>JAODKL010000229.1:0-14115 GCA_026780765.1 Petrocephalus schoutedeni
ATCTCTGCGTCTCTGTGACAGGACAGCAGGCAAAAGTTCAAACAACGAACTACTTAGAAAATAACGAATGGGTCGGATCTCTCGTTATCTACGAACAAGATAACAAACTACGTGAGCTACGAAGGGTTTCGGGAAAGGGACGTTAATTAACGATCAATCGTACGTCCTAGATAACGAACTACGTACCGCTACGATGCTTTTGGGAAAGTCACCCCTGGTCAGTTTTAATAAACGTATGATTTTATTAAAATGCTGAAGCGTATATAAGCCCAAGTAGTTATAGTAAAAGTATATGGAATTAAACAACTGCTTTTACTTTCATTAATACTTGATACAACAAATTAAAATGAAGCGTTTCGATTTATGTAATTCAACGCCGTCCAACAAAAAACATATTCGGCAGAAATGGGGCGTGGCCATGCACAGCGACAGCCGGGAGACGTCATGCCGTTAAACGTATTACGCAAGACGCTGCTACGCTCGTTTTGCTCGGCAGCGGAGTAGCGGGAAGGAATATGAGGGATTTGTGGTGAGTATTATGTACGGACGAAACCAAATAATACTAACGTTGATTTCCCGATGGCAATATTCCGTACAGACCCAAACATCTTCGGGACTCTATACAACATTTGGGTAGCTGGCGCGTTAAATCTGCGGTGGGGAATAAACGCTGAACCGGGCACTAAGAGACTATCACACAAATCCAAGATGCGCCGCACCACTACTTATTACCACATTTATGCACACGTTCTTTGGCCGTTTTGTGCGTATTAATTACATACTGCGTTTTGTCTTCTGTCTCTGTTTGCCCCGTTCTGGGAATTGCTGACTCAGTGTCGTTGTGCTGGCATGCACAATGACGGTAATAAAGAACTGACCTGAAATTTGCCGAGGGCATGAGAGGGGGATGTCGCCGGGCCCCTGAGTGTCCCCCTTCATTACTTTACCCCTTTCGGGCGCCACTATCTGGCAGGAGTTCATGTCCTGGGGTTATATTCCAAAAATCGAGTTAAAACCTCACTTGAATGCGCCCGAAATGACCTAAACATAATCATCGGTTCCAGAAACGCGACAAAAGTTCCTGGAAAAAGTTACTGCCGTGTGAAATCGCCTTATGCATAACCTCACACAACCTAACCTTTTTATACCATTATTATTTTTAAAAATATATTTATTTTGTTAGTTTGGGTTTTCTCTGCTGGCCCCGGGAGGATGGGCTCCTCCAATGAATCTGGTTTCATGCTATGAGGGAGCTACAGTCGCCTTTGGCTTACTCTCTGCCAGCATTGGGTAGGGATATTGTAAAATGCTTTGAAACGATGTAATATTGTGAAAATGGGTTAAACAACAAATAATTAAGTCTTGCTATTAATGCGTTTCATTCACTTTTAACGTGAATTGCTTGCACACCGCTGGGGCTTTCACTCTCTTTCTATTGGGACCTTTGTGCACTATGCTCTGTCATCTTTCAGCCATGCTGTCAAGTGTCTAAATGCAAGCCATTTAGAGTTCCCTTGGCTGGAAATAAGGGGTCTCTCCCTCCTTCAGCAAACTTTTTATAGCTGGCACAATGCAGGAATGAATTCAGTTAAGAGGTGTGTCCCAATACTTTTGTCCATATAGTGTATGTGGTTTTGGAAACAGCCATGGCAGACATTTATCCTGTTATTGTTAACTCACAGTATTCCACTGATCTTTTGTGAACTTTGCAGGCGCAATGTATAGATGAAGATCTGGAAATGAGATTTTGAGACGAATCGCACGAAAAGCAGTGTCACTAGGTGGTCGCACAAGAGAAGACCGCTAGAGACGCCTGTACTCTGCTGAACCTGATTGCACTGAGGCAAGTAACACAGAGTTGGGCTTTTGGTAAAGATTTTTTGGGGAGGTGGGCAGAGCATGTAGGGGAGCTAGACATAGTAGAGCCTGGAGGTGTGGGAGGAGTAAGGATTAAATCGGGGAGAGTGGGTGATAGTGCTGTTTGGGGAATAGGCCTACACCAGGGCTGCCCAACTCTGCTGCTGGAGATCTACCATCCTGCAGAACTTAGGTGCAGCTCTGATTTAACATACCTGACATAGATAATTAGGTCCACAATCTTATTCCCATATGTCATGCTCATTATTGTTGTTTGTACTTTATTACTTGTCTTGTATATAATTGGTATATTGTTAGTATATTATGTATTGTCTGTAAATGTATTTGTTCATTGTCCGTATATTGTATAGCTTGAGAGACACCATTGGCCAGGACCAAATATCTTGTGTGATTTGGCATACTTGGCCAGTAAGTTTGATTCCGATAGCATCTAAGTATTAGAGCCAGCAATGTCGAAGCTAAGCTGTATCAGGTGTGTTAAATGACAGCTGCAGACTGGCCAGACTTACCTGCAAAGGGCCAGTGTGTTTGCAGGTTTTTGGATGACCATCGTGACCTGAGAACTCTTCTGCCAGTCAGTCCTCTAATAAGTAATCTAATTTGGGAGTTGCAGCAAAAAACTTGTATACCCAACAGTACTTTCTGGATAAGACTGGCCACCCCTGACCTAATCTCTGCGTGGTGGTAGATCTCCAGGAGCACGATTGAGCAGCCTTGGCCTAAACTGTTGTCATTCCTACCACATCTAATTTGTCAGTGTTTAGGTGTGCTGGTTTCTTTAGTACATTGGTAGAATACTTTCTAGCTATGGCTTGGTGTGTATGCCAAGTGTTAAGCCAAGTTAACTTTATTTAGCTGCATCCAGGACCAGAGACAGGGGAGATAAAAAGCAATTTTTTAACAGTTCAGCCTGAACGTGACCTGTGGGCTTCTCACCAAAGCCAAGGAAAGGCTGGCTGCACTTGAACCCCAGTCAGGTAAGTCCAGGTTTAGTTTTGTTATCTCCGGTCAGGCCATAAACATAGTAGACATAGTAGAGGCAGCTTCAGCCTCCAGGACTGCATCCTCTTCAGAAGTCCATCCAGTCATGTTAGTTTGTCATAAATAAGTATAAATTAATTCTGTATTTTTCATATATCCTCTCTCTCTCCGCTATGCCATTGTTGGCTATTTATTCAGCGCCCTGGGAGTTTTCGGCATTGGGTCTTGCTATAGGACGTGCATGATGCTATAGGACAGATGCATCTTCTGTGTTAGGATTCTGGTAAGTGAACAGGTTCATAGCATGTTCATTGTTCCCTTTCTGCTCACAGACGCCCCCCTGCAGGGCTGTAGCCAGCTGCAGCATGGACCAGAAACCTCCCCAGCTAAGTGTGGCTGATGTGAAGGAGGAAGTGCAGGATATCCTCATATTGGATATAGACTGGGCCGAGCACAGCAGCCCTGACCAGGTGAGATGGAGCGCTGCTGGTGTGGGGCCCCGCTGCCTTCTGCACTCACATGTTGCTTACTTTGCTTGGTAGTATCCAAGCAACCGCATGAACCTTTACCTTTCTGGAGTCATGTGGGTTTTTAAACGGTCTCTGTGTGTCCAGCCTCCAGTCATGTAACTGTGAAAGTGAACATGTATCACGACATCTTCTCAAGCCTGTAGTCATGTCACCTGTGCCTTTACCCTGTAGTACCTTCAGCAGTGGGCTGCAAGCAACTTGAGGGCAGTTTGTGTTTTTTATTTTATTGACTCTGTTATCTTGTGTTTAGAAAACAGAGAGTACAGTGTATCCCGTCTTTAACCGGGAGGTGAAAGAAGAAACCGTGTTTCAGGACGTGACTGAGGAGAAGCTGGCTGTCAGACCTCCAAATGACCCAGGTGACTATAGAAAAATCTTCCAGAAAAGTCTATATGCTGCATCACGCAGATATCTAGTGCTGTGTGCAATTAGTGTTACTGAATTCTTGCTGCGTTATGGTGCTTTTTCCACTGGCATTCAGGAACCAGGCCATACCCAACCCATACCACAAAGAGACACTAGTTACAGTGCAGTTCCAGCTTTGACTTTCCACTGTTGAAGGGTCAGCTCAGTAAAGGTTTTGCTGGGTTTGGAAAGTAGCAGTGATGTAAAACCGAAGTAACATTTGTTTACTGTTCACTCGGTTTATACCATAATTTATTATATGCTAATGCTGTATTCCCTTTACCTTGGAGGTCGGAAGTCACAGCTGGGATTGACATCACACCCCAGTTAACTGTGTTACAGTACAACAAGTTGGAAAACCATTTAGCAATACTAGTTCTAAACAAGTTCTATGTTAGCAATATCAGTTGATGATAATGCATTATGTGGTATTTTGCGCATACAAATACTGTGATAGAGGTTGGTTGGACAGTACTGTAAGAATAATTTAAGGACATGCAAGACATAAGTCCTAATAAACAGCATACAATTACAGCGTTCTCTTCTGTTGATAAAGGGCGCAGCCTCCTTGAATTCTGAATGCATAGGGAATTGTTACTTTAAAAAGTAACAGCGGCAGTAAAACTGTATTTCAAACTGTTACGGTTAATTGTGGTTTGCGATTAATCCACAGTTCACTTGCTGAATCCTGGGGGGGATCAGTACGGATCACAGATCAACCACGATCCGTTACAACACTAGTAAATTTGCATTGAAAGTCCATTCTGTTCAGCCATTCTGTAGTACTTTTTCAAGTTGGAAATTTTCAAGTTCCAATTTACCAGGAATGCATGAATACATCGTGATGTGCTATAATATTTATTCTTGGATATAGATGCAGATAATCGGTTCTTCCAAGTCTGTGGATTTCAACCAACCTGATGGTGGTGATGCAACCGGCTCAGTTGAGTCATGTGGTCAGTGCAGATATGGGTTGGGTACAGCTTGCCTAAATTACAATGGAAAACCATTTCTTTGCGATTTGGCTTGGGTATGGCTCAGCTCATAGTAGCAGTGGAAAAGTGCTATTAGTCAACGGACGTGCGGTCAGGGGAGGCAGGTGAGGCAGAGGCTTGAGGTGAGGCAGCGATGAGCTGAGCCTCATCTCCCATTGCGCAATCCTTTGCCAACTGCATTGTGCACATGCCTTTTGCTTTCTCACTGTCACCAGTGTCATATTTGTACACACCTATATGTCCTCACTTTCCATAGAATAGGTAGGTAATGTATTTCGCATATGTGTATAACAAATTTAGTCTTGCTGATCAGATATAAAAGCAGAACGAAAAAGCATGAGCCCACGGGATTGTTGCCATTAAATCAGAAAATCAAGTTCACTGCAGCACGCTGAATATTTTTTTTATATATTTTTTTTCCTGACACTGCAAAATCGAAGATTTTATATCCAAGCTTAAAAATTTCTCCGAACTGGACTTTCAATCAAAACATGAAGTGATACTTAATGGAAGACCAACACCGGAGCTAAAAGGTTTGCTTCAAACGACGGGACAGAAGATAACTCGATCTTTTCAAGCAGAGTGGTATACCCGAAAAGACTGGCTGTGTGGCTGTGTCACGAGAAACCGCCTTTACTGCTTTCCCTGTCTTTTGTTCTCAACGTGTGAAAATGTCTGGACTAAAACGGGATTTTGTGACTTGAAAAATCTGCCAAGAAGCCTCAGCAAACATGAAAGATCAACTACTCACATTCAAAGCCAAATTGCTTTAAAAACTTTTGGAACTTCAAGAATAGATTTGGCTATTAATGAACAGCGGAGACTGAATATTAGCATCCACAATGCTAAAGTAAAGGAAAACCGTGAGATTTTAAAGGATCTCATTAATGCTACCTGCTTCCTAGCCAAACAGGAATTAGCATTTCATGGTAACGATGAGAGTACAAGTTCTTATAATCATGGCAACTATGTAGAACTATTACATGCTTTTGCTGAGAAAGATGAAAGGTTAGCTAGACATTTGGAAACTTCCACTGTGTTTTCTGGCTTGTCCGATATAATACTGAACGATTTAATTGAAGCAGTCGGTGATGTGATTAGAAATGATATCAGAAAGGAGATTAATGCAGCCCCGTTCATTGCTGTAGAAGTAGATGAGACATCAGATGTCACAAACAAAGCCCAGATTGCTGTAATTTTGCGTTATGTGGCTAAAAGTGAGATGGCCTGTGAGGTGAGGGAGGCGTTTTTGGGATTTGATGATGTGAGTAATGACAAACGAGCCCCTACTTTAGCTGAATATGTCTTGGGAGTGTTGGAGAAATACAAGTGTGTCGAAAAGCTGGTTGCTCAGACTTATGATGGAGCATCTGTGATGGCATCAGAGCTTAATGCGGTGCAGGCCAGGATTAAAGAAAAGGTGCCCGAGGCCATGTTTACCCACTGTCACACACACAAATTGAACCTGGTGCTCTTGGATTCGGCAAAATGCATGCCTGAGTGCAGAACTTTTTTTAAAACAGTTGAAGGACTAGGGACATTTTTCAGTAAGTCCACGAAACGCACCCACTTACTGGATGATGTTGTGAAGCAACGTTTACCAAGAGCAGCGCCTGTGAGATGGAGCTCAAGTTCTAGACTGCTGCAGACGATAAGCATGTACCAATCTGACCTGCGTGCTGTGTTCCATATTATAAGTGAAAATCCAGATAGTTGGGAAAATGACACCATAATGATGGCTGCTGGGTATGATCGGTGGCTGTCAAAAGCATCAACATTCTTTTTCATTATGGCATATGAAGAAATTTTCAATGAAACCGATGCACTCTTTAGGGTGCTGCAAAACAAAGTAATGGACATTGGATTTTGTTGTGCCCAAATCCACAACACAGTTGCTGTTGTGGAACGCCAGAGACAGGAGTTTGACCGTTTCTATGAGCGATTTGAGCAGAAATGCGCCACACTTGGCCTGACAGATAGTGTTAAAAGTGACCAGTCAGTCAGGAAACTGTTTTATAACATTCTGGACAATATCAGCGTTCAACTGAAAGCTAGGTTTGATCATTTTGGTGAGCTAGCTTTCCTCGGTTTGGTCGATTGTGCAAAATTTTATGAAATGTCACAGCATTTTGACGACACCAAACTGGAGTGCCTGTCAAAATATGCTAGGTTCTTTGACTTTGTTAGACTTAAGGCTGATCTCATTGGACTGTATAGCTCACATACAGTGAGGAATGAATGTAAATCCCCTGGACAGCTTCTCAACTTTTTGGCCCAGAATGATCTGATGCAGACTGTTCCTGAGGCAACAAAATTACTCCAGCTGGTGCTCACTATACCGGTTACAACGGTGTCTGTGGAAAGGTCACACTCTGCTTTAAAAAGACTCAAAACATACAGTCGGAATCCGACTGACCAAGGACGACTTTCATCCTTGGCAATAATCTCCATTGAGACAGAGAGACTTTTAAAACTAAAAGAAAATAAGGAGGACTTTTACAACAAAGTCACAGAGATTTTTATACAGAAGGATGGGCGAATGGACTTCATTTACAAGTAAACATAAGGCCGGTATATACTTTGATTTGTATTGAATGAGTACAGTGCAAGACAAAATCATAGGTTCACACCATTTATGAAAAAACAAAAATTAGTATTTTCTGTTAAAAATAACCACCCGAGGAAAATTTTATTACATTTTTAAAATGAACCTTTAAATGTATGAGTTTTTCCAAATGTAATTGAAAATTTTGTGAAAAGATTGTCGAGTAATGATAAATATTTCCATAATACCACTTAACATTTTTTTTTAATGTCATGATTGTACCCCACACTGTATGAATTGTACAACTGCAATGGCAAAAGGGTGCAGAGCAAATGTGTCCTTTCTCTGAGCTGCTATAAATTTAACGTTCTTCCTTGGCCAAATATGTACTTTACCTATGTGTGTATAAAGAATGCTGATACGCAGCACAACCAGGAATCAGTGTGCAAGCTGCCGGTTGAATTGTGAATTTAAGATACTCTCTTGGGTTCATAAATCTGACTCTGAAAGAGCAATTGCCTCACCTGCCATGAACCTCACCGCACGTCACTGCATTAGACACTACTGCAATGGACTTTTATTTCTCCTGAATCCATCACTTTTGTTCCCATCACCCATTTCCAAACTTATGGTTGCTCTTCTCTGTGCCTCATTATTCAGTCCAAGCTGTCGTACCACGGAGGAGAGAGAACAAGTTCCCCTGTCCTCACTGTCCCATGTCCTACACATCAGAGGCTTACCTCCACCGACACCTCAACGGATCTCACCCTGAGAATTTTGGCCCTGGCATAATGCTGAAAATTCACTGGTGCTCCCACTGTGGAAAGAACTTCAGTCATTTAAGCATCCTAAAGAAGCATCAGCAGATTCACACAGGGGAGAGGCCCTACCAGTGCTCCCAATGTGCAAAGAGTTTTCGCCAGTTAAATGAGTTAAAGACACATCAACGAATTCACACGGGTGAAAAGCCTTATCACTGCTCTGAGTGTGGTAAAAGTTTCAGTCAGTCAGGCCACCTAAAGGCACACCAACGAACTCACACAGGGGAGAGGCCCTACCAGTGCTCCCAGTGTGAGAAGAGCTTCAGTCATATAGGAGCTCTAAAGAAGCACCAGCAAATTCACTCTGATAAGTCTTACCAGTTCTCCCAATTTATGAAAAGTGTCAGTCATATAGGACACCTAAAGAGCCACCACCAGATTCACACAGTGGAGAAGCCCTACCAGTGCTCCCAGTGTGCAAAGAGTTTTCATCAATTAAGTGAGTTAAAGACACATCATCGAATTCACACAGGAGAAAAGCCTTATCACTGCTCAGAATGTGGTAAGAGTTTCACTCAATCAGGCCACCTAAAGGCACACCAGCGAACTCACACAGGAGAGAGGCCCTACCAGTGCTTTCAGTGTGAGAAGAGCTTTAGTCATTTAGGAACCCTAAACAAACACCAGCAAATTCACATGGACGAAAAGCCCTACCAGTGCTCACACTGTGAGAAGAGCTTTAGTCATTTAGGATACCTAAAGAGCCACCAGCGGATTCACACAGGGGAGAGGCCATACCAGTGCCCACAGTGTGAGAAGAGGTTCAGTCAAATAGGAGCCCTAAAGATTCACCAGCGGATTCACACAGGGGAGAGGCCCTACCAGTGTTCAGCATGTACAAAGAGTTTTCGCCAGTTAGATGAGTTAAAGACACATCAGCGAACTCACACAGGAGAAAAGCCTTATCACTGCTCTGAGTGTGGTAAAAGTTTCAGTCAGTCAGGCCACCTAAAGGTACACCAGCGAACTCACACAGGAGAGAGGCCTTACCAGTGCTCCCAGTGTGAGAAGAGCTTCAGTCATATAGGAGCCCTAAAGAAGCACCGGCAAATTCATACAAATGCAAAGTCTTACCAGATCTCCCAAATTATGAACAGTTTCAGTCATATTGGACACCTAAAGAGCCACCCCCAGATTCACACAGGGGAGAAGCCCTACCAGTGCTCCCAATGTGCAAAGAGTTTTCGCCAATTAAGTGAGTTAAAGACACATCAACGAATTCACACAGGAGAAAAGCCTTATCACTGCTCAGAATGTGGTAAGAGTTTCACTCAATCAGGCCACCTAAAGGCACACCAGCGAACTCACACAGGAGAGAGGCCCTACCCGTGCTCCCAGTGTGAGAAGAGCTTCAGTCATATAGGAGCCCTAAAGAAGCACCAGCAAATTCATACAAATGCAAAGTCTTACCAGATCTCCCAAATTATTGACAGTTTCAGTCATTTTGGACACCTAAAGAGCCACCACCAGATTCACACTGGGGAGAAGTCCTACCAGTGCTCCCAATGTGCAAAGAGTTTTCGCCAATTAAGTGAGTTAAAGACACATCAACGAATTCACACAGGAGAAAAGCCTTATCACTGCTCAGAATGTGGTAAGAGTTTCACTCAATCAGGCCACCTAAAGGCACACCAGCGAACTCACACAGGCGAGAGGCCCTACCAGTGCTCCCAGTGTGGGAAGAGCTTCAGTCATTTAGGAACCCTAAACAAACACCATCAAATTCACATAGAAGAAAAGCCCTACCAGTGCTCCCACTGTGAGAAGAGCTTTAGTCAGTTAGGATACCTAAAGAGCCACCAGCGGATTCACACAGGGGAGAGGCCATATCAGTGCTCCCAGTGTGAGAAGACGTTCAGCCACGTAGGAGGCTTGAATATTCACCGACGGACTCACACAGGGGAGAGACCCTACCAGTGCTCCCAGTGTGGGAAGAGCTTCAGTAATTTAAGTGACCTAAACAAGCACCAGCAAATTCACACAGGTGACAAGTCCTATCACTGCTTTCAGTGTGGAAAGAGCTTCAGTCGTTTAGATAAACTAAAGGAGCACCAGCGGATTCACACAGGGGAGAAGCCCTACCATTGCTTCCAGTGTGGGAAGAGCTTCAGTCATTTAGGATACCTAAAGAAGCACCAGCAGATTCACATAGGGGAGAGGCCTTACCAGTAAAAATATATTTTTGTTAATATAATTTAGTTTTGTTTGGTAAAAAGATACATAATGTCTTTATATGTTTTTCTGGAATTTCCAGTGATTTTGATTGTACTTTGCATTAAAAAGTGTGTAAAATTGCTTAAACATCATGAACATCAAAAATGATGGGCAAGTACTTTTGGTTTTTGGTGTTATATATTTTATATATACTGTTGCAGAACTTAAAATTGGTCCTTCATTTCCCAAACTCTGTTTGGGATCCTCTTATTTAATTGAGTGACTGTCATAAATGATCTCTTTACTGATCAAGTGTATGGGTCTAGGATCCCACTGCACCGCTGGGAATGTTATTTCGTGCCAGTGTATGCTGTAAATTGTATTTAGGCGGTATGAAAATAAAAAGCCACTTGACGTATCACTGACCTAATGAAGAGGAGAACTTCCTACAGAACTGGCCATTCTTGGAATTGGTGCAGTAAGCTAGTCGTGGTGGTTGACAACAGCAACATAATCCAGACACTCTTGCTCAGTGCAGTAATTAATAAAACACGACCTGATGAGTCTTTCTTTAAATAATTTGTAAAGCATATTACTTTGCAATGTAATTAAATGCGTACTAGGATGTTTCATGCAGAATTACATTTTTATAACATTACCTGACTTTCTGAGAAGCAAAAATGAATTTTTCTGAGAGAAATTTGTGCTTTTCAATGAAACAAAGGTTTACCAAGCTAAACGTGCAATCACAAAAATAATGGTAATGAATCCTTCACATCCAAAAAGTCCTAGAAGCAAGTAATGTTATTCTATGATCACAAGGCAGTGTTATTATAACAAGCTAAGCTATATATCATAATTATATATGGAGTGGTGGTGGTCGTGCTTCTGGATCCTGAATAAGTGGCAGTTTTTATTTTGACATGGGGAAGGTGAGTCCTTTAGTGCTTTGTGCGCATTTGCAGAAGGGAAATTGTGGTTTATTGGAGGTTTGAAACAGCCGTGGGGAAAGCCACATCTTACTGGCCGTCTACTGTGAGAGGCCAAACAATTCAAAAGCTTACCCAAACTGACGACAAACAGCCAAACGAAACAACACCTATCCAGCTGGATGTAGCGTGCCCCCTAGCCAGTTGAACGTGGAGGGCGACACCTGCTGGTTCCTACTGTCACTACCAAAAATGTTACACCTACCGAAAATGTAACTTCCGCTACTACGCATGCGCACCATCAAAACGCATGCATCCAGGCGGCTGCTGTTTCCGGCACTTCTATATAACATCCCATTGTATCACGCATGTGCTAATCATCAACATTTATATTTGTACATTCTCCTGAGTCTCCCACGTCCTACGCTTGGAGCCAACATTTATACAGCAGCAGTACCTGACTCAAGCATGGCGGGAGTATTTGGCTCCCTCCATCTCCGCCTCCAACGCTGAGGGACGGGAGACCGGGTCCACTGCTCAGGACTCGGGGGGCAACCAGGAATGGTCCCACTCAAGGTCCTCCGGAGGGTACTCTGGAGGGCCTTCATCGGGGTTCCCCTCCTCCAGGCCAGAGGCCAGCATATTGAAGTGCTGGAAACCGTAGTCTCATGGACGCATGTGTGGTGATGCTGCGCATTTGGTAGTCTACAGGGATGCCACTGGTGGGCTAGATAGACCTTTGTTGTTATTGTTAGAATACGTTGGTAATTAGCATTCGACCAAGTAATTCTGGACATCTCACCTCTTACCAAATCTCAGCTTAACTACTGTAATTACCTGTATATGGGGATGTCCCGTTCCACACTTTCTCAACCACAGATAATTAAAAATGCAGCTGCTACACTTTTAAGTGGGACAAAGAAAACACATCACTCATATTCTGGCTCACTTGCAATGGTTACCTGTAAAATACAGAACTGAGTTTAAGATTTAATTTCATATTCTGTCCCCCAGTCACTATGGTCCTCTGCACAACAGCTCTTCTCAGCCCACCTCACACCTGAAAACCAAAGGTGACAGGGCTTTCTCTGTAGCTGCCCCCACTTTTTGCACGTCTCCAGCCCAACATTAGGTTCTGCTCTGCTATTGATAAGACTAATCTAATCTAAAAGAAAGACATATCCCAGAGGAAAATGTGGCTGTTCAGAAGGTCAATATTTTGGTATAGAGCCAGTTACAACAGAATCTTGCACTGGTGCCTGGGTTATTAATGTGATGTCCTTCGGGTGGACCAGAACCAGTCTTTCCAAGGTCTTCATGACCAAGGATGCCAGAGCAACAGGCCTGTAGTCATTTAGTCCTGTTATCAATCAGTGGCAATCAGTGTCGTCCGGCGAAAAAAGAAAAGACGACAAACGTCATGCCGTTAAACGTATTGCGTAATACGTAGTTGTGGTCGTTACGTCTTGACGTTAGGTTCTGCTCAGCAGTGGAGTAGCAGAAAGAATTGTGAGGGAGTGAGGGTAAGTATTATGGATGGGCGATGGCACTACATTTAGCCAAACAATTTAGATCCGATTTCAAATAAGACCAAGGCTGTGATCCCGATGCCGATATTCGGTCCCGGAATAAGCCTTTTTCGGCCCCTAAGCAACATTTTAAGGAAGCGCATTGCTCGCTGTCACAGGAGAAAGATCCTGATCTGGTAATTAGGAGATGGCACGTCATAATTATCATAAGATGTACCATTCAGTCAGCAAGAACAGTAAAGCAAGCTCACTGGTGCGAGAACACTTTGCATTTTAAGACACAGACGGGGATCAAAAACATTATGTGCAAGCATTGCTACTCGCAATTCAGCAACACGGCGAATCTCTCCACCTAAAATTCACCGAGTGATTTACCACCAACTAATATAGAAACTGAAAAGGCAAAGTAGCAAACCTGCAACACAGTCATCGATAAAAGACGCACTCTATAGTGTAGCCTATTTATTTTGTAATTTATTTTAATTTTATTTTTCATATTTTATTTATATATTTTGTACTTTGTTTTCAAGAGGTTGTGGAACTACACTAAATTGCTCATTTAATTTAACTCGTCTTTACTATTTTATACAATATTTTAATATACTTTATTTTAAAGGAATGTTTGACAAGAAGGGATCAATGAAAATTTCAAGTTTGCTGTTCTTTATGTTCAATAAATGCAAAGTGTTTCCTGAGTCAATGAGCAATATGAGTAACCGTGTCAAATGATTTTGATTTCAATATCGACCAAAATAATCGCGATTATGATTTTTTTTTCTCTCCCCATAATCGAGCAACCCTATCAGCAGAACTAGAGGAATTGGGGGAAATGCATCACTCTTCACAGTTTGTTTTTTTGACTCTTCACAAAGCTCTGCATTCTCCACACAGACCCCAATAACAAGGGTTCAAATGATTTTCATTTCTATTAGGCAAATATGGCTGTGTTGTACCAAGTAAGAATATTTTATACCAAACAAAAATATCATAATTTAAGCACAAAAAAAATTAAACACTTGGTACACAACTACTCTGTGAGCTTATTTGACCTCAGGTCATCCTCACCTAACAGGCATCGACGAAAATTTGGGGAGGTGATTGTTCTAATTTGAAAAATCAAATAGCTTCTAAAGCACTATTATTAGACAAAAAACATTTTGTGAGATAACCATTATCCTGTCAGAGGGAAACAACATGAGTGCCTTTCACTTCAGGGTGTCAAAGAAAAAGTGACTGACAAAATCAAAAATATCTTATTTGAGTTATTACAATCCCCGTGCCGTTGTGGGGTTTCCTCCGGGTACTCCGGTTTCCCCTCACAGTCCAAAGACATGCTGAGGTTAATTGG
>JAODKL010000230.1:0-14108 GCA_026780765.1 Petrocephalus schoutedeni
GCATTAGTTCAAATACAAGTACTCGTGGCCATAGGTGGAAATTAGCGGGAGAACATTTCAAACTGGATTTAAGGAAGTACTTCTTTACACAGCGTGTATTTAGAGTATGGAATAGTCTTACTGATAATGTAGTGCAAACTGAATCCTTGGGCTCCTTTAAATCAGAGCTAGATAAGATTTTAACAACTCTAAGCTCAAAGCTATCAGTAAAGTTCTCCCCAAGCGAGCTTGATGGGCCGAATGGCCTCCTCTCGTTTGTATAGTTCTTATGTTCTTATCTAAATACACATATCTGAATACAGAATTACATCATGTTACTGGGAAATTTCGCCTGATTGTTGCTGAGACAATCAGTCTGTGAATAAGTGGAATTAGGGAATATTACAAATTTGCCAACAAATATCATTGAGTTTTCACTGTAGCTGCCCCAGACCGTCATTTATCTATATGGCTTCTTCCCTGCTTACCATAGGAATACCTTCTCATAGCTCCTGCCACCTTTTGCTGGCTCCACATTGCCTGCGCTAATCGCTTTAAGAATAACTTCACTTATGCTAATTTGGCAGCTCATTAGATCGCTGCTGCATCCAGGTGCAGAACATCAACATAAAGACATCAAATGTGCTTAAATGGAGAACCACAGACAGCTTCAGGAGGCTTGGGCCCTGAATGAGCTGCTTCTGAGAGCTATATTCCTCCATCATGACAGAAAGTGACTTTTCACTCAAAAATTAAGACTAATGTGAAAAATCCAGCAGGCTGAGTCAGGCCGGAGGAGTGGTCAAAACTGCAACATGGAAATTATCACAGTTACATTTTCTGTCACTTGTCATTCTTGATTTTTTTGAATGCCGCATTAACTTGCATGCTAAGTCACCTTCTGCTGATTAATATGATTTATAATGCGGCAAAGGCTTGATCTCAGGAATCACCATTACTGAAAAAAAATCATTAATGATTGATGATTAATGAAGTTTAACTTGCCATTTGTACAAAGATAACTACACACCAGCCCCAAAATATGTCCCCCAGGGTGTCCCCTGCCTCGTGCCCTTAGATGGACTGGCATCCTGTCCAGGGTGTCCTCTGCCTCGTACCCTGAGATGGACTGGCATCCTGTCTGGGGTGCCCTCTGCCTCGTACCCTGAGACCCTCGTACCCCATCACACAGCGATTGAACAGTGTGACCTGTGAGTGAAAGAGCCAGTCCTGAGCCTCAGTTTGGTCCTAGAAGTGACTCTGGGGGTCACACCTAGCAGATGGGTTGTGATTCTGACCCCTGCATCCTCCCACACTGTGCTGCATGGCCCATGGAGGGAGACCAGAGAGGATTTTCCGAGACATGAAGTCGGCTCTTTCCAGGAAGCGGCGATGTGCGCTGTGAGGGTTTGGGTCAGTTTGGCTCGGCCCGGCCCAACCCGGCGCCGGTGAGGTGGGAGGTGCTGTGAGCTTGCTGCAGACGGATTCTGACTCACTAATGAGGTAAAGAAAGATCACATCTCCTCCTTTATTACATCAACTGCGAATCACTAGGAACAAATGATTCATATGTCCAAAATGCTATGATGGAAATGTCATACTTCAGTATTTATTAAAAAAACCACAAAGTTATTGAATTGGCATTAAAATGGGGCGTGTGTTTGGTGATGTAGGTGCAGCCTGTCAGTGTTAGGTGAGAATACAGGAACTGGGATTTTATTACTGCTGGCATTTCTGCAGAAACAGACATCTGTGTGTTTTTTATTAGTCCATATTGATCTTCATTTGCCACTGCATCAGAGACAGACGAGCTCCTCCGAAATGGCGCACCAGACCCCCACTGTCACAACCCCACCCCCCACCCTTTGTCCAGAGCTCACACCCTGATATTAGGTTATTCGAGTGTGGTGGACTGCCAGTCATCTCATGCTGAAAAAGCAAACGCACTGGCCCACACACACACACACAATCCATTTATTCATGCATTCATAGATGTTTATAAAATTTAGGTTATCCTTATGGGGATAGAAAAAATGTCCCCACAAGGTAATAATTATAAATATGCGCACACACAAAACATTGTCTGTCATTCTTTAGAAATCTGTTGTATCTAAAAGAGATCTACCGTTTTTCTGTGGATCTGTGAATCAGATGGAAATACATCACTCATCAGAGGCGGAAACACCATGTTAATCACAGGCCTGGTGAGTAATTCCTTAATCTCATCAGTTAACAAGCAATCGTCCACAAACTCCCCTGCCAGGCACCCCTGACTCGTGATTGGTCACCACTCTACCATGTGATTCCCGTCTGCTCCTTGCTACGATTTCAGGGCTCTGATGACAAACTGGGTGTTAAAGTCGCAGGGCAGTAAAATGGATGAGAAGGAGTAGACAACCTGTTCCCGAGCGGAGATTTGGCTACGATCAGAACGCGTGGCGTGATGTGGTGGGTGCCAGTGGATTTATGGAATGCCGGTGTCCCGTGGAGGAGGTCTGCCTCCCTGCTTCCTGCGGCTGCATGTGCCCTCTGGAGACGGGGCAGGAGGTGGTCTTGGCGCAGGTTTGAGTACTGCTGCTACAGCAGGGTTGGGGTTTGGGGAGGGGCAGTATTGTAGTGCCCCTCTTACTTGGACCTCCCAATGCGCTATGGCCTTCAATTTCACACTAGGGTACCCAGGACATCTGGCCAGGCAGCCAAATGAGCCGTACACGCGCAGACGATGGCAGGGTGCTGAGTATCTGTTGTGGCTGTAGTCTGATTTCAGCATCATCTAATCAATCAACCAATCAACCAATCAATCAATCAATCAATCTATCTATCTATCTATCTATCTCCCTCTTCAGCTCTGCATGTCGCCCAGTTCCATCCGAACATCACATTTGCATCTCACTGGATCCCTTCCAGATCCTTCTTGGATTTTCCTGACTATCCCTAGAACCCCACCCCCCACCTACCCTACATGGGCAAAATGGATTGCACAATGTCAACCCCTTGTGGTTAATCAAAGGACTGCTGCAACACCTCACTTTGAAAAGTTCCACATTAGTTGTGGTCACTTTTAGTGCAGTTCTCAGTCAGCACTCAATTCAAGAAGGCTGTCCTCACATAATGAACCCCCCAGGGAGGTGCATGGTGGGGGCGTCTCCCACCATTCTAGTCACCCCTTGTGGTCCCCAGCGCCTGCGCCTTGAGTTCACAGACCACGATGAGGAGTCTGGCCAGGCCAGGAGTCTGGTAACTGATTGGTTTTCAGAATTGTCAAACACTTCTGAATGCTGGCAATCTAGTGTAAGTAATGCTTGGAGGACATTAAGGTCAAATGCATCTGGCCCCCTAACAGAAGAACTGGTCCCAGTCAGGTCCCCCCCGCCAGTTGAAATGGTCTAGGACCGCCACTGAGAGTCCTGCTTTTGGCTGGGGTCCTGAGAGGAGACTGAGATGCAGTGGCCGGCTGATGGGGGCCAGCAGGGCATCTTGTTCAGGGGGCAGGCTTTGCTGTGACCCACCACAGGTCAGACAGATCAGACACCAGCACACTGGCAGCACCCACACCAACAAGTGAGGCGCTCATTTGGAAACCTGGCTGCGTCTCCTCAGTCGTTTGGAAGTGGTCTGGTTATACAAAGTCCATCACAGAACAAACTGCTGTCCACTGTAAAGTCTGAGATCTTGGTGTACTGAAAGTAGCAGCACAACAAACTCATTTCAGTATCTCAGCCAGAGGCTTGCAGCCGAGTGGCAGGAGCGTGCAGCTCTCCAAAAGCCAAAGCCAAAAGTATTTTATCAAAGTAACCCTGCCCTATCTATACAGCAGTACAGGTGAAAAAAACATGTACTGCTTATTTGAATAATGTCTTTGCTCGTTTTAAAACAAATTTCCCACTGTGGCTCTGTAAAATCTGTCCTCCAAATCACCCCCTTTATCTAATTGGTGAATTCTCTCCTGCCCATTTACCACCTTAGCTACTGTGTGGTGAGTGCACTGGCACAGAATGGCTGCTGTTACATCATCCAGGTGGATGCTATACAGTGGTGATTGTTTCTGTAAAGCTCTGTATAAATGTAACATTCATTCATTCATTCATTCATTGCATCCTCAAATTTGGGAAATAAAATGGGAAACAACCTTAAAAAGATCTTACACTCAATACTATTTGTGTTGCAACCTACCCCCCCCCCCCCATGTGTCTAGGGAGATCAAAGTAATTACTGGAAATCCTGGTGCAATATTGAAAATGTGACTGCAGTACAATGGATTCCTAAAAGTCCCCCAGGTGAAGGCTGATTAGAAGGAGAAACATCTCAATAACAATCAGTAGAAACATCAGTCATGCCTGTACCTTCAGTCTGCGTGGCGATACTTTACATAACAAATTTGTATCAGTCCAGTAAACAAATGGAGCACACAGCCTGCTGGGGGATTGCTGATGAGGTCAGAGGCTCCCTTCAAATGGGAAGTCTTACATAAACAGGACACAGGAAAATCCAAACCACATGTTAAATCGGTTTATGAATATGTGCCATATTAACTGATGGGTGAGTGTATGTAAGGTTTTTGTTGGGTCTCTATGTTTATACAGTGCTTGTGTCTGTAAGTGAGAGCTTTCTGTGAGGTGTGTGTGTCTTTGAGTGAGAGCTTGCTTTCTTCACTTTGACTTTTGGCTTATTTAGAAAAACAACTGGACAAATGATGCATGGATTCAAAAAGTTCAATGCGGTATTGCAAAAACTAGGAGGCAGTTGGCAGCAGGGATCCACATGATGTTAATATAACAGAGTGGACGCAAGATGAAGAAATATTTCCCCCGATATTCTTGCCTTCTTTATTTAATTATCTAAAAGTCATTTTTCCAGTGAGTAGTTCGAGGTAGGTAAAGTTTCAATTGGCATGTCACTTTGGTTGTAACGCATTATTTATGCATGTTTTTCTGTAGTAGTGTGTTGATGCTTTGTAAAGAGCAGCTACAATTTGTCCACTGAGAGAGGGCACAGCACTTCAACTGACAGCGGCTGGAATTTATACATGTTGGCAGCAGCAGTGAAGGAGGTCTGTGTGTGAACTGACTGGTAAGACAATGCTCTATGTTTAAAAAAAGACACAAAGTATGTCCAAAGCAACCCAAGAGCACCATCTAGTGGGGTAAAAAAATACAGTGAGTGGTTCATGAAGCGCCATTTTGTCCATCACTACCATTATCTGTAAGAAACGTTAAAACAGTTACAGTACCTGCTACAACGTTTATGGCAAAGGCAAGTAATTGTACAAAACATTAAATATGCTTACTCTGGCCATGATGAAGGCTAGGCTGTTAATCAGTTGGTGTAACTTACAATTAAACATCAATAAAGTTAGTTTCTTGTAAATAGCAACAGGTTTATTTTATGTATGTAATGTTCATTTGTGTAATTTGGAATAAACTCAAATCAACCAATCGAGCCGCACCCCTTGAGCACCTACCCAGGACCCAGTCCTCTCTATTCTTAAAACTAGTTGTGAAACTGAACTCCTTGCAATTTTTGTCTTAAACAATGAAATCTCGATAATTTAAACATTGTTTAAAAATCAATTACACAATTATACAATTTCACAATATGCAATAACTACAAAGCCACAAAAGAACAGTGTCAGAAAATAACCACGGACATTAATAAGGAACACAGCTTCAAAAGAAAGAGGACTGTGTGAACTTCACAATGCTGGAATTTATAAATTACCTCTATCCAAGGCCGATGCACAAGCAGGCATAACCTGGTGTGACGATAACAAAAGCTGGGCCCCTCAGCAATGGAGAACAGTAATATTGTCTGATGAGTCATCGCTCACCTTTGTTCCCTGAATCCAGTGGGTTTATTCTTTGAGAAAGCCAAACGATGCCTTCCGCCCACAGTCGCTCTGTATGTGTGGGCAGTCATATTGAGGGGCTCGATAGGTCTAATGATTGGTCTTGTTTTTTGTATAACAGCCAAGGGGCAAAGGGCCATTTTACGGCACTAGGTGGACATTATGGTGTAAACACTGCTCCCAAGGTGAAAATGTCCCCATACACACTGTTAAACATACTATACACTGCATACCTGTAGGCTGGTGCAGCTCAGAGCTTCTTTCAGGGAATTTGTCTCCTCCTACAGGAACCCTGGTGTCAGTTTTGGGAGATCTGCTCATAGAAGGCCAGTCAGCAGAAGCCCAGATACCAGATTCACTTACAAGAGAAAAGGTACAAAATATGCTGGACACATATGTAATAAGGCAACAAAAATATGTGTGCACAACACGCAAACACGTTAGAGCTTTTTGAATAAGTTTTATGTGAGTGTGTGCTACAATTGCATGTTGGGGTTTATTACCAAAATGTATTTTTGGCGAATTTTGTAGTTTTAGTTATGAATTCACTTTCCAGGAGAGTCACATTTGCCATAACTAGAATTTCAAAATGTATCAGCAGTTAATGTTTATCAAAATCAAACAACGATTGAACGTCATCCCTTCTTTGATTAGGCCAATCTTTCCTCTTTGGCGTTCCTCAAGTGCAAATAGAGGAAAACTTTATTAACGCACCCTGTGCGTGGGATTATAGGCCATCCATGTATGAAAATGGTGAGCCGACAGTGCCACAGCTAATCCACAGCAGCTGGAGCCTGTGGGAGTTACAGGCTCTCAGCAGGTGGTCCTCAAATCGCAGGTAGCTGTTCCAGATCTTCGCAGCTTCTGTGACTTTGAGGCTCATCCTCTCCAAGCTGTTCTCCAGCTGACACATGTGCTGCATACAGAACAGGCTGTCCAGGTCTCACATGCGGGTCAGAGGTCAAACGAGCATAATGAGCACATGCATCGTGATGTTTGCTTAGGCACACTTACCAGCTCCTGCAAACGTCAAAGTCTACTGAGCCCATCCACCGTTATCCTTTGAACGACTGTCAAAAATCCAGGTTGGAATATTTTTTTCATAAATGTACTCACTTCAGGTGTGAGAGAACCTGGTTTTAGATTACCTGTATGACTACTACAGTTGCTGACTTGCCAAGAGAGCAGAGAGCTACAACTTGCAATATTACTGAACATCCTTATTCATTGTACGAATATCCCAGTCTATCTAATAATGTTTGTGATGGGTTTTTGTTTGGTATAGCTTTTGTGGGTCATAAGAAGAGCTCAGGAGAGTAGGTATCAGTGTTATAACAAGATATCAGTCAACTCCAAGTTTTTATCAGCCCAAAGTTACGGAAACCATGCTGAAGACTGAAGAACGTAAGCGACCCTGATCCCATAATTGTGAAAAAGTGTTAATTTTCACTGATAGTCTTGTTTAATGGATAAAACAACTGTTTTTAAATAAACCCTTTGGTGCAGGAATACATTATGGTGCTACAAATACCTAATTAGGCCTAATGAAAGTGAAACACACTGGATTCCATTATAATATCATCATTTGGCGTAGATGTCATTAGGGACACATTGAATAAAATTAATGGCAGAAATTACAGAAGATATTAATTAATGCTGAGAGCTCAGCTAATTTATCAGAGGCGCCAGGACTGTAAAGATCTTTGACGACTTTGGGGGAAGATTGCAGTTTTGCTGTGCTAGGAAGTGTAATCAGCAGATATCAGTAGGGGGAGCCCACGAGCCCATATGGACATGCTGAGGGGCCTGGGGGGGCACCCCCATGAGACAGGAGCTGTGAGCATAGCGATTATTACAAGCGGTGGTCAGGGGAGCATGGGAAGGCCCCTTGACAGGTATGCTAGATTTGTTAGGGAGCTGGTAGCAACTTGGGGGAGACTCCAGGAACTTCTAGGAGAGGTGGGATGTCTGCCACAAGCAAAGCTGCATGCAGACACCCCCGAGTGCGGCACGGTGGCCTAAGCCTGTGTGTCTGTGGTCGCAAGGTCGCCAGGCCTCAGCACATCGGCGGGCCCTTCAGCAAGGCCTCTAACCCCCAGGGAACAAGATGGAGGAGGTGGAAAGAGAATCTCCCTGGAGGGATCAATAAAGTATAATCATTTCATTTCAATTCCATCCTTGACAGAACAGTAACATCCTTGGTGGGCCCTTGACATGCCCCAGGGGCACCAGATAAATGGCTGACTGTGCTCAGACCCCAAGCTTCACTCTCACCTGTTTGTGCGCCTTAAAAGGGAGAGCATGATCGGATATTTGGTCCCCACAATGTAACATATACATAGCCCACAGATACACACACAAACCCAAGTCAATGTGAAGCTCACACAGGTGTATATAGGAGAAGCTGCTGAAATGGGTCGGCTGCTGCACGCTTGTTAACGACTCATAGGTAAATATCAGATTTAATCCAACAGTTGTCCCCAGTTTTTCCTACACATAGTTAAATGCATGGGTTAAATGCAGAGGGCACATTTCGTTGGTGCGCATCGTCCTGTGGTGTGTCAGCAACGACAATTAATCACCTTTCACCCCTCACTTCACTTTAGAAGCACACACGCGAGCATGAGATAGCTGTTAAAACACGTTCATATATCCAGTACCAGCTACAGATGCATTTCCCCTGCAGGTCTGGAACGCCCCTGAGGCGATCAGGACCCTCTACTTTGCACCTCTCCTCCAAATCTTTGAAGACCTGAAGCATCACTCTGATCTGTTGCTCTGCCAGTGAAGCAGTAGGCTGAGATATATAGGATATGTATGGTTACACCAGCCGCAAGAGTCATTTAAAAGGTTAATTCATTTTTAAAAACTAATCAGTAATTTAATGCAAGCTACTTATTTATAGTGGATCAGAACACAACTGCAATGAGTCTAAGCAGTTCTGCTTAGAAGACAGCAGCAGAGCAGTGTGATATATACACGCACCTTTGTAAACATATTCTATATTTATTATGAGCAATTCTTTCATTTGAAATTATTAACTGAATTTAGGTATTATTAAAATACACCTTTATAAAACACATCCACAAAGGGCAAAAACACAAGTATGCATAAAAATATTTTTTCATTTATTGATGTTACAGTATGTTCATAACGTTGTAATTTGTCTGCAGCAATCCAAGGAATGCAAATACAGTCCAATAGAATCTAATGTTGCTAAACTGTACTGAATGTTCCACTCGCCACTGCATTTCTTAGATACCTCGCATTTTTCAGATGTTTCTCTCAGGAACTGTAGAAGGTAAACACACACCTGCCAGAGCAGATGATCTACTAGCTGATGACCTGGAGAAAGGCTGCGTGTTCAAATGCGAGGGAGGGAGATGGCGTTTCACCTTTGAGAAGGTCAAAATCAACACGATGTGAAATAGGCTCCTGGTCAGTGTTCGGTGGTCAGCCAGACAGTGCAGGGCGCAGGGCAGGGCTGCACCCCGGATGGGACACTGGTGTATCTCAGAGGATTAATAAATGTACATTCGTAACTTTGGCAAAATGGAAGTTACACATTAATTAATTGGCAAGTGGCCAACTTGTATGAATAGCTTGTGTGAGCTACCAATGGCAACTTCAAAAGCCTCAGAAACAAAAACTATTAAAAGGTTCATAATATATGCATCAGGAAAAAAGTCGATATTCAAGCTATTCAAATAGCAAATGCAGCAAGGTGACCTGACTCCAGGCTCGACCCGTGATTAGCACCACTTTCACTGGGCTTTGGGCAGGTTTGTCAGCCACCTACTCCAAACCCAAATACTGTCTCGAAGCTGTATGAGTACAGTGTCTCCAAAAATCGCCCCCAGCTCTGAGTGTGGCCAGTGCACAAATCTGGGAAAAATTTCTTTTCTAATACATTTTGCTGCTAAGTTTTGCACTAATAGCAATTAGCAACTGCTTAAAAAACAATACAGTATATTACCAGATAGATTAGATTAGTTGGCATTATTTTGATCATGCACTGCTAGTCTCATCATTCATCCTTGTAACATCAGCTTCTCACATTAGACTGAAGATCATTAAGGAGCCATTTACTCTGGTCGAGGTCCAAAGCTCACTTCATATTTCAAATGGCACAGCAGGTGAAGAGCCTGAAGATGTGGAGGAGCTCTACCTGAACTGGCTGTGCAGGAGGGCCTGGGGCATCACCCGAGACCTCACACACCCCGGACACCAGCTGTCAACCTCCCTACCATCCAGCAAACGCTACCAGACCCCAGAGACACACACCTCAAGGCTGTAGCCAGACTCCAAAACTGTTACTTCTGCTACTTTGGACTGTTGTACTGTACCGTTAACTCCCTTATACTGTTGGACTTTAAGGACTGTTACACTCTCAACACATTATGTCTATAAATGCTCACCTTATTTTTTTATTATGAATCCCATCCTTGTGTCATTTATTGGATGTTTATGCCTCATTTATTGTTTTTGGTAACTTTACCTAGATGCATCTTTGTTGCTGTGCACTGATGCCACTATTAAGAGTGAGCCAAACAATTTTTCATTTTACGTGCAAACGTGAGATTACAATAAAGATTTCTGATTTTGATTCTAAAATGTATTTAAAAGATTGGTAAGACTCCCCGGACTCCGGTGGGGAGGGTACGAGGGCTGACTGAGTGCCAAGGCGGGGGGCCCTGACCCTGGCTTTTCTCTTCCGTTTCTTCATCCTGAAATAGCAGGAGGAGACACAGTCACAATCCACAGCCCTCCACCCGATTAATAAGGCTTAGGTCACCTGATCCTGTTCGCACTTCCTGTAAGCTGCACCGCTGGTCAAAGTGATGTCCACAGCAGGAGCAGACAGACAAATGAGCTGGGAAAGGCAGCGTTTTGCACGCTTGCGAGGAACCTGTGAGCCTCCCTTCGTTTGTAGATTTCTCTAAACGCGTCCTAACGCTCCCTGCCCCCGTCCCATAAACCACAAAGACCCAATTTTAAATTCCCTACTCAAACACCAGCCAGCTGTCGCTCTGCCCAATGGCGGCGTGGCTCTTCTAATGTACAAAGGGTGTTTGTTTCATCCCGTACGCCTTTCATCTAGAACAAGCGCACATAAATGAATAGTAGAAACATTTTTTATAGAGCACTTAAACTGATTTTTAACTTTGGTGTGACAAACACTATTATATAATAACGTCCTGGTTTTCTCTATCTTGATTTACATATTTGCATAAATGTTTTGGTAACCTAATTACTCTCAGTATCGCATCTCAATCATTATATTATAAACCATGGGCTTCTGGATTCAGAATTTGCTGGAATATTCTGACTTATTAATGTACATAACAGAGGATATGGTAATGCAGGAAATTAAAGTGGAAGGAAAATAAACTTCCAAGGACTTTTACGATGAAATGTGTGCTGTACAGAAAATAAAAGATAAGCTTCCAGCTTGTTTAATAGTGTTATCGATCTGCCAATTTCTACAAGGGTCACAGATCACCATGGTGTCTCTCGAATTTGTTTTACGCCAAAGGTCTTTGATGTCAATCTGGAGAGGGACAGCCCTATTCCAGTGAGAACACTTAAAAGACACACATATTAGGAATGCTACATACAGCCACGAAGAGCAGCTGGGCTAAAGTGTGCTCTGCACCAAGGCGACATGGTAAGAGCGACAGCACTCAGCGATACAGAACAATTACCGCAGTTTCAGCATCTCTGCTGACCCACTCTGTGTTTTTTTTTTTTTCTTCATTTTTAACATTTATTTAGTAGAGGCTTATATCCAAAGTGAGGTATGTTTTAAAAAGCGGGGTAAGATAGTCACAGAGGCACCTGGGGATTAAGGGCTTTGCTCAGGAGTCCAGTGCTAAAATTACTGAGCAGAAGCTGGCATTTGACCTGCCGGCCTTCTGCAGACAGGCACAGCATCCTGACCTGCGGAGGCACACAGTGCCCCCCTGTGGCGTACCGTGTCAGCCGTCTCCTCCGCATGCTCACCAAGCCGAACGCTCCCGTCCAAGTCAGAGAGGGCGCTCTCCATCGCCTCCTCATCGTAGTCCGACTCCTCTGAAACCGAGGAAGAGGAAGCCGACAAAAGGGATTATAAGCCTGGTGGAGAATGAGCCACCAAGGAGAAAGGAGACTGGGTAACCAGCAGGCTACTATCCCTTATGCTGGGGGCTGCAGCAGTCGCCGGTGTGTGTCTGTCTGTACATTTGTGTGTCTGTCTGTGCATCTGTGTGTCTGTCTGTGCGTCTGTCTGCCTGTCTGTGTGTCTGTGTGTATCTGTCTGTCTGTGGATCTGATCTGTGTGTGTCTGTCTGTTTGTGGATCTGTGTGTCTGTCTGTGTGTGTATCTGTCTGTGCATCTGTGTGTGTGTCTGTCTTTCTGTGCATCTCTCTGTCTGTCTGTGCGTCTGTCTGTCTGTCTGTGCGTCTGTGTGTATGTGGATCTGCGTGTGTCTGTCTGTCTGTGTGTGTCTGTCTGTGGATTTGATATGTGTGTGGGTCTGCCTGTCTGTGGATCTGTCTGTCTGTCTGTGTGTGGATCTGTGTCTGTCTGTCTGTGCATCTGTGTGATTGTCTGTGCATCTGTGTGTGTCTGTCTGTGGATCTGTGTCTGTCTGTCTGTCTGTCTGTGGATCTATGTGTGTCTGTCTGTCTGTGGATCTGTGTGTATCTGTGTCTTTCTCTCTATCTGTGGATCTGTGTGGATGTGTGTGTGTGTGTGTGTGTGTATGTATGTCTGTTAAGTTGTTTGCATAATTTTCTTGCAATTTTCTGAGTTTGGCGATAAATCAGTAATTAAGAACATTAGAGCTTGTCAATTCAGGACAAAGAACTGGGCCACAAAGTGTGACTGAAGTTCTGATCAGCACCATGGACAGATCCTCATGGTGATGCTGTACTGATGTCATCAGAACTATGGACGGAACCCAGCGTGACTGACCGCTTCCCTGTGATTGACACGAGATCCTGGTTCAGGGTTCCCATGTGATCAGCACCATAGAAAGATCCTGGTTTGCTTGAACCACTATGGGCAGATCCTACGTCCTCTGATAGTCACCATGGACAAATCCCGCTTAACTGTTCTCCTGTGATTCACTGTCACCATAAGCAGATTCTACTTCACAGTGCCTGTCCCCACTGATACCATGAGCCTAACCCACAAACAGAGTCAGTCTCACCTTCCACATAAGCGTGTTTGACCGGCTCAATTCTTGACACGATTTCCGCCAAATCTGTGAAGGACGCGTTGGGGCACGTGAGCACCTGGGCGAGGTGGCGAAGAGACAAATGGGATGAGTCAGAGTGTGTAGAGCCAGCTGGAAACATGGAAGCTTCTCATCTGCCACCTGCCGCCAGCCCACTTGCAGCACGAGTCGGCCAGGAAAGTCCCGGAAAATCGACACATCAGCAAGTCTGCCTGTCAGACTGCGAAGTCGGCTCTGAGTCAACCAGACTGCGTGACCAGTCTGCACAATAACGCGTGTGTTAGATACAGATCTGCCAGTCTTAAACCTTTCAACAGAAATGAAGTTAAAGACCTGCCCTCTACAGGCTGCTGTGTACTTCTGCGTAGCGACGGCTTATTCGCATACCCTACACCACAGCTTGCATCATAGCATACACCATAGCATGACACACCTCCCCGGAAAGGTAAGTACAGGCGTCAGGCTGCGCTGTAGGGTACCCGGCTGAGATTCTGCGCAGAAGCATAACTCAGCCTTAAACCAGCTGAGGACTGGTGGTAAAGCCTTCCCAGACTGGGCCCCTGCCCCGACACCCAGGTGCAGATTAAAGCGGCCCCCCCCTCTGCATGGCCCCCCTGCTCACGTGGCTGTTCTTGGTCCTGTGGTACTCCTGGTCCCTGTCCTCCAGCATGCTGTTCACCACACCGCTGCGCTGCCACACGTCGAACACCGTCTTCCCGTGCTGGTAGCCCACCTCCTGATGGGGAGGGGCAGAGAGCGGGGCAAAGAGCGGGGCTGACGCCAATCATAGTCAACAAAGTGATGTCACTTTTGGGCCCCGGACCAAGGCCCTTAACCCTGACTGCTTCAGGGCTCCTGCTTGCTGGCTGACTCTGCACTGCCACCTGTATGTGTCTATGTGTCTTGTGAAGAGCAGGATGGCATATGTGAAAGCTGCCCGTCTGTCTGTCGCCATCTCCCCCACTACGTACATCTCCCCCAATATGCATCATCTCCCCCACTATGCGCAATCTCCCCCACTATGTGCCATCTCCCCCACTATGCACCACCTCCCACACTAAGCA
>JAODKL010000231.1:0-14106 GCA_026780765.1 Petrocephalus schoutedeni
TTTATTTATTTTTCCCCCTGTCCTGTCCCGATGCATTAGACAAGCAGAATGTTTAGTCTGGTTGCCTTGTATAGTTGGATCAGATTTGCTCTGCAATTGCCTACTATACATTTATTCTGCGAGTGAAGGCACATTAAGAGAGGACAGGGAAGTGGACAATAACAACAAACATACACTAATACAATAGGATACATCCCGACACGAGGGCCCACAGTCACGTGCCCCCGAGACAGCCACCCACCCAACCCAAAAGGGAGCCAGCAAGGGACCAAGGGGACAATGGCCCCCGCAAGTGGAAACCCCCCAGAGGAGGACGGGGCACGGCCCCCCCCAGTCCCATCCGCAACCCTCTCACCAGTGCAAGCGGGGCCTGGAGCCTCAGGCCCCCGACGACCGGGGGCGCGTCCACAACCCCGGCAGATGGCCCACCCGCACAAGCAGGGCCCAGGCCCCCCAGCCCAACCCCCCGGCAGGATGAACTCTGTTGCTAGCTAAATGTATTAGGTGCACTAAAAAGTTCACATTTAACATTTATATTTAACATTTAACAATTACATATAAACATTTATATTTAAATATAAGTACTCTTTCAAATATTATACATAAAAAATTGTGATGATCCTTAACACTTAATTTCTATTAAATAGAATCAGTACGGTAAAAAAACATGAAATAAAACTGCACTAAAAAGTAGAAGTGGAAAAATTCTTAGTCACTTTACAAATGGCGGCCCATACTGTCAGGCTTCAGGGTAAAATAGAAGGGAGGACCCAATATGCTGGAAAACAATCCATTTATTGTGATCAAGCAACCAAACACCAGAAGGAAAAGCTAAGCCGGTGTTGGGGATGAAGCGAAGAGGTCGAAATCCGGGGTAGTCAATCCGAAGTCGACATGCCAGACGGGGAGACGGGAGACACGGGAGGATGGGAGACAGGGTGCGTACCTTGTACACACGGGAACCATCCTGCAGCAACGGAGGAGATGGAATCATGACGGAACTATAGGTCACCGGTTTCAGGAGTGCGGTAGACATTCGGCAGTTACAACCTGTAGGAGACAAGTTACGGCAACTGGGAAGCTTTAGATTGCGGGTCGATAACCAGACGCATTGCCCTGGGCGATAGTGGGGAGCTGGACGGCGACGACGGTCAGCAAAGTTCTGTTTGCGCGGTCTTGCTGAGAGCCTGAAACGCGCGAGACCATACCTCCCTCCCGCGTTGATGCCAGTCATCTACTAGCGGGAGTCCGCAGGATGCCAATTCCCACGGAAACAGAGGAGGGGTTGTTACCCTAACACACAGTGGAAAGGCATTAATCGAGTATCTGGGTTAAGCTTGAAGTTGGGAGTGTATTCAGCCCATGGCAGGTAAGTTACCCAGTCCGCGGGTTGATCCCTGCAGAGTATTCGTAATGCCTTGGATACTTCCTGATTGGTGCGTTCTGCCATCCCGCTAGACTGGGGATGATAACTAGAGGACAAGCTCAGATTGATGTTGAGCTTCCGTCAAATTGCTTGCAAGACATGAGAGGTAAACTGGGGTCCCCGATCTGACACAATGTCTTCTGGAAGACCATAAAATCAAAATACCCATGTTACAAGGACATCAGCGAGTTCAGAGGCAGTCAGTAACTTCGGCAAGGCGATGAGACGACACATTTTCGAAAACCACAGTAAGGATGGTGGTGTTAGGAAGATCCGTAATGAAATCCAGGGCAAGGTGCGACCATGGTCATGTGGGCACTGGCAGCAGTTGCAGGAGACCTGCGGGAGGCTGCGTAGAGGATTTCAGTTGTGCGCATTCAGGACAGGACACCACGTACCTCTCAAAATCAGAGCCACAATTCGGCCACCAGTACTGGGCAGTCACTAGGGGGATGGTAGAGGAGAACCCAGGATGACATGAACTTTGCGATGTATGGACCCACTGCATGGTGGCTGGGCGGAGAGAATGGGGTACATACAATTTACTCATCGGACATCCAGATGGTGGCGTCACATGATCGTTGGCGGCCCAGATAGTCTCATCCAGCGACCAGACAAGGGGGGCCAGGAAACAGGACGAGGGGAGCATAGGCATCATGCTGTCCTTTACCTCTTGAGCAGCGAATTGACAAGAAAGGGCATCAGCCTTGGTGTTCTTCCCGGGTAAGTACGTCACTTTAAGATCGAAATGAGTAAAAAACAGTGCCCAGTGAGCATGTCGAAGAGTAAGACGTTTGGCGTTTTGCAAATACTCCAGGTTATGATGGTCCGTAAAAACCACAAAAGGATGTCTAGCTCCCTGAAGTCAATATCGACATTTGTCTAGGGCTGATTTGATGGCCAGCAATTCACAATTACCCACGTTGTAGTTGCATTCAGCAGATGAGAATTTACGGGAATAGTATGCACAGGGATATATTCGTCCTGTGTATTTGTCAAGCTGGATCAGGATGGCTCCTGCGCCTGTCTCGGACGAGTCAACCTCGACCTCAAAGGGTTACTCCGGATCGGGTTCATGGAGCACTGATGCAGAGCAGAAGGCTTGTTTCAGTCGTTGGAAGGCAGTGGCAGATGCGGACCCCCATGGGAGCTTGGTCGTGGTACCTCGGATGAGAGTGGTTAGGGGTGCAGCAACTTGGCTAAAGTTTCGGATGAACTTCCGGTAAAAGTTGGCAAACCCTAAAAACCATTGTAGTTCCTTCATCGTTCTGGGAACAGGCCACTCCCAGATAGCTGTCACCCTGCTCTCGTCCATGGCGACCGCGCCGGGTCGGATGATGTAACCTAAGAACTTCAGAGTGGAACAGTGAAACTCGCATTTTTCTCCTTTTACAAACAGGTGATTCTCCCATCGTTGTCGGACATGGTGTGTGTTGTTCTGGGGAGGAAGAATAAATTAAAATGTCATCAATGTAAACAATGAAAAAACGATTCCACATGTCCTGAAACACCTCGAACATAAATGTCTGGAAGAGAGAGGGGCTGTTCGCTAATCCCTATGGCATAACTTGACATTCGTATTGACCGGTACTGGTGATGAAGGTCGTCTTCCACTCATCACCCTTCTAGATACGGACCAGATTGTATGCACTGCATAGATCCAGTTTGGTGAAGATGGTAGCCATGCGGAGTTGTTCCAGTACAGAGGGGATTAGTGGCAGAGGTTCTCTCCATTTGATGGTGATAGCGTTCAGAGGTCGGTAGTCGATGCAGGGACGTAGACCACCATCTTTCTTCTTAACAAAGAAAAATCCCAACATAACTGGAAATGTAGAGGGTCGTATGATTCCTTCTTTGAGCCCATCTCGCATGTACTCATTCATAGCCTCCTCTTCTAGCCTGGACAGAGGATACAGGCGGCACTTCGGGAGCGAGGTTCCCTCAAGAAAGTCTATGGCGCAATCACAGGATCGATGCGGCGGGAGTTGGAAAGCTCTTGCCTTGCTGAATACATCTAAATAATCGTGATATTCTGATGGGAAGAGAGAGGGATCCATGGGCGCTGGGCTTACGATCAATTTCACCTTGCAAGATATACGTAGGCATCTAGACAGGCAGCATGAGGACCAAACCTTCAGCTCACCGGTTCGTCAATTCATGTCCAGATTATGTTCCTTTAGCCAGGGATGTCAGAGAATTAGGGGGACCCTCAGGTCTGGCAATACCTGCAGTGACTTAACCTCTCGATGCAACACTCCCATGTGTATAAGGAGGGGTGCTGTTTGGTACTTGACTTAGCCGGAGGCAAACGGCCTCCCGTTGACCCCCAGTATGGTCAACGGAGGAGTGATCTCCTCCAGAAGAACCTTTAAACGGTGAGCTAAATCTTGTGCGACAAAATTCCCCACGGCCCAGAATCCAACAGTGCGTGCGTGTGAATCACGCCTTTCCCAGAATGGAGAGTGACCGGAAGTGACAGCTGGTGTGGGGTGATCCCCAAGAGAACGGAGCGACCTTGTCCCCTGGATGTGATGGTTGAACCGGGCACGACTGTACAGTATGACCGGCCTCTCCGCAGTACAGGCATAACCCCAGCTGTTATCTCCGCTGCTTTTTGGCAGCTGTCAATGGCACCCATCCTACCTGCATCCTTCAGGCTGTGCCCCACAGCTGGGTCATCGAACACCTTGCAGAACTCTTGCTGAAACCCCCGGGGAGAGTTGAGGAGAGGGCTGTCTTCGGGCCAGAGGGTCGACGCCCACTCGTGAGCTCGCCCAGTGAGCAGGGAAATCATGAACCTAACTCTCGCAGAGTCAGTTAGGAAGCAGTCCGAGTGTTCTTCAATGAACAACCACACTGCATAAGAAATGCCTTGCAGTGGTCAGGGTTCCTATCGTACTTCTTCGGGAGAGCAACCAGGGGCCGTTTTCCCAATAACGCACACTGTTAGCGCGCAAAGAAGACTCTTAAGATATATCTTACTTAAGTTGTTGACTTTTCTAAGAGTGTTCACCAAAGTGTCTCTTAGGAGGGTTCTTAAGACGCTGCCTCTTACGTCCGACGTTATGAGGCACTGTCCACAGTCAAGGTGCTAAATTAGTTGACATCGATTGCTCAGGAATCGATTTTTCACTTTATCTGCATGACAGCGTTAAGAAAGACCACATTTTATGCAAATTAAGCATTGCTCAAAATCTTCCTATAACATTCATCTCAACATGGGTTAATTTATCAGTAGCATGCCATAATAGAAAAATGTATAAATTTAATCACCAAACGGTCGTTAATATTTTCATGTAACCTAGTGGTGGGGAAACGAACCGGCATCGGCTGATTGATCGTTGATTGACAAACAGCTGCGGTTACTTATATGCAATGCACACTTGATTGCCACTGGTTAAAATTTCCAATAAAAGCAACCTACCTACACTAAACAGAGAGTGAGAGATAAGATGGAAGGGAAGAAGCAGCAAAAAAGGACACCAAGCTTCACACCAGACGAAATTGAAATTTTGCTGGACGAGGTGTTCCTACATAAGACTACACTCTTCGCCAGCTTCAGGAACAATGTATGTAACCGCACGAAAAAAGACCTATGGACTGACATTGCAAGAAAGATGGCTGCGTCCGGTTCAGGTGGACCCAGAGACTGGCAGGAAGTGCGGAAACAATGGCATAATTTCTCCAGCAATGCAAAAGTCCGAGCTGCTGCAGTCCGAAGAGACCGGGCAAGGACAGGTACTGGGTCCAGTTCTGTGCCACCACTAACACCACTGGTGGAGAAGGCACTGGCAGTGATGGGTGAGTCAGCGTGTCATGGAATCCCTGGTGCTGAGCGTGCCTCATGCTCACAGGACCGACAATCACCACCTCCCAGTACAGCATGCTCCCCAGGTACACAGACACCTGCAGCACCCTCCTCTCCTGGCAGCACCAAGCCTGAAGACCTCACTTCTCCACCGCCTCCAGAACGCGCATCCTCGCCAGAACAACATCACTACAGCGTGATACGCAGATTGGAACCATGCCGCTCTAGTGAGGAACTGGTGAAGATCGAAAGGGAGGTGGTGGTGTTGCGTAATATTCAGCACCACTTGACTGAAGCAAACGTCCTAGCACGCCAATCACTGGAGCTGAAGAGGGCCAAGCTAGAGCTGGCCAGACAATAGCATGCCCTGGCTGAGGCGCAGTACAACAGACTGTCAATCTCCGTGCCGATCTTGCTGCCATCTGAAGGTAAGCCAGTTTTTCTTGGTTCATAGATTTTGATGTTCATTTCCTCACAGTCGCTAATCTGATGTTGGTCTGTTTTCTTCTTCGTCATAGATGCTGAGCAGCAGTCACACCAGTGACCTGTGCGTGTATGTGCCTTTGTGATCGAAAGTGTGAGTGTGTGCATATAAGTATTCCATTAAAAAGTTGTGAGCACCAACAAGCTTGTATGTCATTCTGTCATCCTTAATGAGTCTGTAGCACAACTGCTCTATTGCAATGGGGAAACCTACGCGTAAAAGGTTGCGCTGTCTATCTAGTCATCCACAAGGAAAGTAACGAATGTTAATGCAGGTGCACATTTATTTTTGAAGACTCGTTTGTAGTAGCAGAGTACTGACATCAGTCTGAGATGGAGATCATGAGTGTTTGAAAAAATTTCCCTGTGCTTGAGGCAGAGCAGAGGAGAGAAGCTGTCTTCTAATCGTGCAACCTGAGTTCAATGCACATTAGATAATTCAAGATTAGTCAACAATACAACATTTTAGTTTGGACATCAGTTAACTTTTGAAAGTGATATTCTAACGTGTAGCCCTATACAACTTTAGGTGAAGCATGTCAGTGGTTTGGGTTGTATAGCGCACTTATGGAATGAACACAATAAGATGACAGAGTAAAGGGTTTAAGGATTAGAATCAGAGAACAATGAATGGATGTGGGGTTTGGAACTCCCAAGTTTATTTTTTCATTTAACTAAGTCAAATTCAATCATAAATGAAATGTGTCAAAAGAAATGGATGACGGCTAATCAGCACTCAGCAAGTTAGACGAAAAAGGAAGAAAATTATTTTAACCAAAAACAGTTTCAATCAACTGCTGCCTTGCCTCAATGCCGGCAGCGTGCAGTGCAGCCCTCTGTGGAGGATTGAAGACATCAATGCCTCCCTCTCCATCTTCCTCCTCATTCACTTCCTCCTCTCCCGCTGGTAAAGGTGCGTCTCCATGCACAGCCATGTCATGAAGCAAGAGCTGTGAGGCTTCATGCGCAGTCCTCCTGCGGACTTGTGCAGGCACCAAAAGCGCAGCTTCCAGATGCCGATTATATGCTCAACAACATTGCGAGTGCGACTATGTGCAACATTGAAGGCTCTTTCAGCCCGAGTCTGTGGGTCGGCAACTGGTGTGAGGAGGTACCTTCTGAGAGGGTATCCGCTGTCCCCGAGGAACACGGTCTGACCAAATTTGCCTCTTTCTGCTTGCTCTCCCATGGCAGAATTAGCCCAGACGAAACTGCCGTGGGTGCTGCCAGGCTACTTCGCCACCAGGTCAGTGATAACACCCCTGTGGTCCACCACTACCTGGATGTTTATTGCCGCATATCCCTTTTGCGAGATGCACACCTGGTCTTGCACTGATGGATTGGCGAGTGGGATTAGTGTTCCATCCACCAAGCCTAGAACTCTAGGAATGCCAACAACGGCATGGCAGCCCTGGTGCACCTCCTGGACCTCCTGGCGTGTTGCTGGCAGTCGGATCCAATCCTGGAATCGTGCAGAAGGGTGTTGGTGACAGTGTGGACGCACCTCAACACTGAGCTCTAGCTGAGGCCGTAGCCTTCTCCCAAGACCTCTATGAAGCCCCCCGTGGCAAAAAACCGTAGTGCTGCAAGCAGTTGGACATCGGGACTTAATGCAAAGTTCCGACATGTTGGTCTGGCAAGCGCAGGTCTGAGCAGGACAAGGAGCTCCATGATCTGTTGCCTTGGAAGGCGAAACGTTTGTAAGTTAGCCACCTCAGGCAAAATATCAAAAGGGCTGAAGTTTTGCCTAATGAAATAATTAACATGAACCAAATGGCTCCGCGGCCGGCGCCGTCTTTGGTTCAGCACAACAACGTGTTGTATCGCTGCCATAGTTCGTTGCTTTCTGGACACCACCATGGGTACACATTTATACGATCTTAGCCGCTTAGAGCCAAATTGTTTGCCCCCTGTTCAATATTAAAAGTCATTGCCAATTTTAATGCATTAATCACATTATGTGATGAGCTAATTGAGTCACTCAATTAGTTCTGATATCAAAATTAAATTCTTAAATGCGCCTAGAGTATATTCCATCATTAATGCAACATTAATAATGTGCCATAATTTGACTTGCATACACCGCTGATTTCTAAAAACTGCTGCACAGTGGCGGCGACTAGCGTCTTGAGCTGGAACAACGCTAAGAGACAGCTTAAGAGTGGTCCAGACAAACCTTACAAATGTGTGACTTACCTAAGATATACTTAGTGTACGAACGCTTCGGGAATCGTTCCATAACATTAAGAGAGGGATTAAGGTAAAACTTAAGAACTACTTAGCGATAAGAAGGTTTTGGGAAACCGGCCCCAGGATGGTAGAGGCGGCTCGCGGTGAGGACGGTGGGAGCCTACTGGCCGCTGCTTGACCCTCCAGCATCTGGGTAACCAGAACGGTGAGCTGATTCACCTGTTGCTGGAGATTCTCCGCGGGGTCCATTGATAGGCGAAGTATTATGTCAGGCTTCGGGGTAAAGTAGAAGGGAGGTCCCGATATGCTGGAGAACAATCTGTTTATTGATCAAGCAACCAAACGACAGAGGGAAAAGCTAAGCTGTTGTCGGGGATGAAGCGAAGAGGTCAAAATCTGTTGTAGTCAATCCTATGTCGACACGCCAGACGAGGAGACAGGAGATACGGAAGGACGAGGCAGGAGGGTAGGAGTGCAGGTACGGGCAGAGAAGATAGAAGACAAAAGTCAGATGCTCAGTAATGCGTATAGATGGCAACAATACTTCACGATTTCTGCAAAGCCGTGAGGGGTATTTCTGGAGCCCTCAACTGAGAGTAGCTGGTGTGATACACCTACAAAAGCATGGCTGTTGGGGTGGTCATGACACATACTATATACAATGACCAGGAACTAATGTCTTGCTCTCTTATTTGGTGGCTTTCTGGCTGGAGGCTCGTCACTAACATCCACCACGATTGGGGGGGCATAGGCCTTTAGTGCCGAGTCTGCAAACGTCTCCTCTATTGAGGTCTCCTTTTCTGGCCCAGCCACTTCAGTCACTTTTGGGTGGGAAAGTGCTTTATCCTGTGCACTAAATCGAGGGAGTAGGGCCAAGGCCGGCCAGAAGGATACTGCAGCATTGGTTCCACGACACGGCGGTATATGTCCTGGTACTCCTCCACTGTGTGACCGTGGATCCTCAGTGGCTCCATCAGAGAAGTTACAAAAGCTAGCAAAAATTTGAATTCAATGCAAACAGCAAACTTACCTTCTCCGTCATTTTAATTTAAAACCAAAATAATTTTGATTAAACAGTATTTGTTGAGCAGCACTTGAAAACTGCTGTTGATCACAGAGTCTTCAGGAATCTGTCTATTAAACTTGTCTGTCTGTTATGCTTCAGATTCCATAAAATGCTGCTGATAACTCTGTAGGAAGTTTGTGATGACTTGAGATGCAAGACACCATGGACAGCCAAAGTAAAAAGTAAACATTTGAGTATAAATAGCTAAAACGCCATTGATCTGTTGGTAAATGGCATAATACATATCAAGGTGTCATGGATAGCACTGGGGAATCCACGTCGTCGTCACAGCCACGCCCCTCTGGGGGTTCCAATCGATAGGGCTTCCCCGAGGTTCCACGTCCTGTCAACCAGTTTTTCTGGCCCTACTGGTTGCTCCCGTTCCGAACACTCCCCTCTCAGCTGTGCCTTGTTTTTCCCGGTGCGAGATCTTCATGGTGTGCCCTGAGTTCGAGCGTTTTTCCCGGTGTTTGCTTATCTGTGTTCTGACCTCTGCTTCATTTCCTAGACTCCGAGTTTCTGCCTGCCCCCTATCTGGATCGACGCCAATCGCCCGACCTCCGCCTGGACTCTCGACTGTGTTTTTTGCCTCTGCCTCTTTCCGGACCGACGCCAATCGCCCGACCTCTGCCTGGATTTACGACTGTGCTTTTCGCCTCTCCCTCATCTGTACTGACGCCGATCACCCCACCTCCCCACCTGAGTTTCGGCTACGAGTTTGGGTTAAGCCCCGGGTACCGCTGACTTCCCTGTGGAGTGTTCCAATAAAACAGCGATACTTACAGCAGTGCCGCGTCAGAGTCCATCTTCTTACATCCTCAACACTTGGAGTCTCATGATACCTGAACGGATGACCTTCAAGTCTTTACATGTAACCTGTATGACTAAGCAGTTTGGTCAGTTATATTTAGTGAAGAAAATCTCTGCATGCACTTTGCCACAGCTTGAATTAGTTTATTTTCCTGAATGAACTGAAACACCAAGGAAGTTGTATAGTAAAGAAACAGTAGTACCTTTGCTAGAATCTTCCATCAGTTTATTCTGGTCAGGGTCTCGGGGGGCTGGAGCCTATCCTAAGCAACAAGGCTGTGCCCCAGCCCTAACACTGGATGGGACGGCCAGGCCACTGCAGAGGAGACACATGGACCCAATCATACACTTTAGGCATATACATGATGCCACTAAGCTAAACTGCATTTGTTTGGACTGCTGGAGATAACCAGTGTATCTGGGTAATTGTTTGTGATGTTGTCATCATTATTACTGGAGGAATATCTGACTTTTGCGGTGTTAATACACTTTAAATCAAGCCCACACTAGATGCTCTGCAATATTGGTTTTTATCCTGATAATAACTGAGGGTTGTGCTATATTGAGTGTAATTTAAAATTATCAAACAACACTGATTTCCTGGAGATACATTTTCTTTTTTTTTTTTGCCGGAACTAAATTAGAAATGAACTAGATTTGGGAAGATGTTTAGCCTGTGATTTCTAAATTGTTTAGTAACTGCATTCTATTCAATTTAATGCTTTCCAAATGTCACTGTGGCCATAGACTGCACTCATATTAGAATAACAGAGTTATCTAGTTGACTCTGTAAATCACATAGTCAAAAATTAAAATTTAAAAAGTTAAAAATTAAAGTCCATGTCATGACTCATTCCTTCAAGTACATTTAGACATTGTGAAATATTTCCATACCATACCAAGTCCATACCTCTGGTATTCATGAGCAAACAGAAATGGCCTCCTCATCATCCTGGGTCCTGGATGGTCCTGCTATCTGTTTAAAGGAACTTTTGCTTCCAAAGAAAGTTTCTGTTCACCATTGTGATGAGCATGTACTCTTAGGATACTCACAGCAGGCTCTGCATCTGCATGTGGATCACCAAGAGGATCCAGGAGGGTCGAGAAGTTGTTCAGCACTGTTATGCACAAGGCAACTGGGTTTAGTTAAGGAACTGACCAGAGTGAGAGAGAGACCAACAAACAGAGAAACCTTCCTTGAACATAGGCCTGCATGTTATTGGAAGTAACAGGCTCTGAGGGTGTGCCTCTCTCAGTCCTCTCAATTATGGGGCGGGTCCTGTTCTGGTCCAATGCCACATCTTCTGTGGGAGTAAGCTCACCTGGAGGTGCCCCTCATTAGGTCCAGCAGCTTTCTTTTTGGTGGCTGAAGTATGTAATTCACTTTTTTTAATGTAAAAAATAATGTAGCTCCTATTTGATGTAGACTTACGATTGTGAAGAATGTTCTTGTTTTTCACCTTCAATTGCTGCCATGATCTTTTGACGATGCTAATGTTGCTCCTAAACCCATCATTTGAACTGAATAAATGTTTTTGATGTGCCTTAATGCCTCAACAGGGCATAAAGAATTTAGCATGCTTAATAGCATAACAATTTTACAAATTAGGCTACATAAAATATTTCAGGATTACCAGGACAGGAGCTTTAGCAGGTGGGCACTACCAGAATGACAGGGCAAGGGCTGGAAGGCATCACGTCTGTGGGACAGAAGGACACCGCCAGGACTGCTAGGTCAGGGTCAAGGAGCACAGCGGTTCCCTTCCTCTAGGTGGGAGCTGAGGGGTCCGGGTGGATAGTGCCAGGTGCACCAGCATCTGGGCACAAGGCTCAGATGGTATGTCCTCCTCTCCTCTTTCTGGACACTGAAACTCAGCCTGCCTCTCTTCTGGGCTCCACCTACCACTCCAGGACTTGGGACCAGGGCGATGAGGACGTAGGGCCAAGGTGGGGACCGCCAGAGCAGGCTGAGAGGGTCCCACTCCAGGTCCTATGTCTGGACCTCATCCAGTTCCATCCCCTCTGGCTGACGGAGACTGGAGAGTTGAGAAAGCAAGGTTGCCAGCTAATGCTTTTAGCCTTAAATTCACACTTACATGGAAGAAATCTCTGTAATATATAATATTATTTTAGTAATATTATATAATGATATTATACATAATATTATTATCTATAATAATCTATAATCAGAATGCTGTCTTTAATATACCAGTGTAAAACTAAAATAAACTACAGTCAAAGTAAAAAGTATGTGAACCCTTTGGAATTATATGGTTTTCTGCATGAATTGGTCATTCATTAGTCCCAGGTATTGATATACACAAAGAACTTAAGCCAGTAACACACAAAAAAATCCTACTCTTTCATGCCTTTATTATACAAATGCATTCAATGTTCACAGTCTTAGTGGAAAAAGTAAGTGAACCTTTGGATTTAATAACTGCTTGACCCTGCTTTGGCAGCAATGACCTCAACCAGGCACTTCCTGTAACTGCAGATCAGACCTGCACATTGTGCGGGAGGAATTTTAGCCCATTCTTCCCTGCAGAACTGCCTTGACTCGTCCTTGACTCTGTTCTTTGGTTGTCTTCTGTGTATGGCTCTCTTCAAGTAATTCCACAGCATCTCAATAGGACTGAGATCTGGGCTCTAACTGGGCCACTCCAAAAGGCAGATTTTATTCTTCTGAAACCTTTGTGCTGTGGATTTGCTGCAATGTTTGGGGTCAGCAGGTTGTCCTGTTGCATCACCCAGCCTCTTCTGAGCTTCAGTTGATGGAGACATCCTCACATTATCCTGGAGAATTTGTTGATAAACTTGGGAGTCCATTTCCCCCTGAATGATAGCAAACTGTCCAGACCCTGATGCAGCAAACCAGTCCCAAATCATGATGTTCCCTCCACCATACTTACATACTGTATAGATGATGTTTTGATGTTGATATGCAGTGCCCTTTTTATGCCAAATGAAGTTCTGCTTGTTCCTCCCAAACAGGTCAAACTTCAGATGTGCAGCAATTTTTCGACACCTTCTTGGTGTCCTGCCATGGACTCCTTTCTTGTTCGATATTTTGCATATTGTCAGATTATGAACAGAGATGTTAGCCAGTGGTGATGAGGGATGAAACTACAAAAATCAAATGATAAAAGCTGAGGCAATGAAAATGCATGTGAACTGAAAAATAGTGGGGTAAAAACTGATGTGTAATGAAAAATAAACAGGTAAAATATCAAGTGAGTTAAAACTGATGTGATTTGATGAAAATAAAGCAATATTTTATCATTCAGATTCATCATTTATCACTCACAACACAAGACTGCTATTTATCATTTAAGGAAAGCACCCAGAAGGGTGGATTCAACAAAAAATATTGATTAAATGGAGGCAATGAAAATGCGTGTCAACCAAAAACAGAGTGATAAATCATTTATTGATTGATTGTATCTGTGTCGGTCTGATATAGACTAAAATAACATTAATTGCTTACAACACACAATTTTTGTGATGTCCGCCCAATATCCGTTTACAACACGCAATGTTGGTATTAATAGTAATACCCTGCACCTATTACACTGGTATACAGTGATTTTGGCGCCAATGATTTCTGAATGGTTTTATATTAAGTTTATGGTGCTGATTAAGAATATGACTTTGGTTTTGCCAGATTGGCTCAGATAGTTTATGAGATATTTAATAGTTAATTAATTAATTAACGCAAGTTGCTTTTATAGCATTGTAGGCCTACAAATTGATGCTCTGCATCTGCATGTGGATCACCAAGTGGATCCAGGAGGGTCAAGAAGTTGTTCAGCACTGTAATGCACAAGGCAACTGGGTTTAGTTAAGGAACTGACCAGAGTGAGAGAGAGACCAATGAACAGAGAAACCTTCCTTGAACATAGGCCTGCATGTTATTGGAAGTAACAGGCTCTGAGGGTGTGCCTGTTATTATATAAATAATTATATGGGATATTTCCTTACCTAGGACACTATTAAAGAGTCAAAAGACAGACTAAAAGCTATTGCATTTGTTATCACATACAAGTTGCAATGGGGGAATGCATTATTTTCATGGTTGTCCATTATCTCAAAAACTAGAACCAATTCAGCAAAAGTAATGGGATTTTTGAATCCAGCATCCTCAAAATATCCTAAATCCATTCAAAAAACCTTGGCACCTGAAAAGAAAAATTGTGGACCTGTTATTATTAGGAAGGGTGTAGTACACTCCAGCTTTATTTGGAGGTGTCACGGTTCGAGCGCGAACGACGACCCATGATGCAGGCGGCTCTTGAAACAAGACGTTTATTTCAGCAAACAGGA
>JAODKL010000232.1:0-14105 GCA_026780765.1 Petrocephalus schoutedeni
GCTTCCGGGATAGGCTCCGGACCCCCCGCGACCCTGAACAGGATAAGCGGGTTGGAAAATGGATGGATGGATGTATGATTCCAATAATTTAAATCATTTTAAAATCAAAATTGCCGAATTTGCATATTTCCGATCAGACAGAGAGAAGCCTCATCTCCCAGTGCGCGCGCCCTCACTGACAGCGCCGAGCGTGTGCCTTCTGTTTTCTCACTGAATGTCACCAATGTCATGTTTGCACACACCTATATTGTATGTCCAACCTTTCCATAGAAGTTATTACGCGTTAACCTACACAAAAAGACATTTTTACATTTTAGATCCATTACATATTCTAACCATTGATGTATTTTGTATATTGCTATTTTTGAAAATACAAAGTACGATCAAATCACACAAAAAAAAAAACATTGTAAGTAGACTAGAATATGTTTGAAAATACAGCTGGAAAAAAGATAGGAAAGGTAAGAAAATAAAGCCCTGTCACATATTTAGGGAGGGAGGTTGAGGAACACTCTGTTATTATAAGTTATTGGAGTCCAATATCCCCAAAACTCAATGAGATTTGCACACACTGGCAATGTAACACAATGATATTAACGCAACTTATTTGAATGTGTATTATTTATGTATATTATTTGAATTTCAATGTTGAATGTGTAAATACAACCAAGAACGGAGGGTTCTTTTAACGAGCACATTTTGTATGCATTTACACGTCATTATGTGTTAATGCGTACACAATGTGCGTGCTAACATGTAAACTTTGAGCGTGCTAACGTGAAAAAACACGTTTTGACCCATCTGGCCTTCCATAGCCAGGCGAGAGGTGCTGCACGATCTGTCTTAAGTTGTCTTGCTCTTGTGAGAGTTTTGTACCATGTGACATGGTGACACGTTGTGACGTTTTGCAGTGCTGGCTGAAGATGGACAAGAAAAACTAACCAACATGCATTGCATCAAATCTAACCAGAATGCATCGCTTTAAGCCAGCTCTGTAAGCGGCTGCATGAAGTCGAACACACCCATAGGGAGAAGACAAGCAGGGCGGGGCTGGACGTGACAAAAACCTGGTCACTTCTGACAGTCCAAATAATAAATGTTACAAGTACAAATTATTTTTTAATAAAGTTCTGTATAATAATTTTAAAATACATTAATTATAATTAAAATAAGCTATAAATACAAACTATTTCTAAATAAACAAATAAACCAAATCATAAAATCAAGTAGTTGCCATAAAGTGGTAGCGAGCAGAAATTTTTGTGCACGCATACTTCTAATTGGGCTTCTGGTCCAAATCAGGTAGTCACACTAAACATGTCTGACATCGCACACACGTGTATGCAACAGCTTTCTTACCTTGTTAACTACCCCAACATTTGTGATTTAGCTGATTTTACGTTTATAATGGCTACTAGATTTGGTGTGAGATTTCTCCTGTGAGCATGTGAGCGTGAGATTAAGGCTGAAAGCATGAGTGTCACACCAGATGCGTGAGAGTTGGCAACCCTGGTAACAGGCAGAAGTAGCGACATAGATATGAGTGGCATTATCAGTAACAGCATCTAAGCTCACAAGACTGGTATATTACCCTGTTATACCACATCGAATTACAAATCCAAACTTATTAAGCAGTAAGTGATCACTGTTATAAAATCCAAAGCAACAGAAATTCATTGTCAAAACAATTTTGAAATAATGCAAAAGTTCCATGATGGTCTTATCAAGCTGTTAAATCTAACTTAATAAATCCACTTTATTCATTTTATTACCATGCTAGTGGTGGCTAATGTAATAGCTAGCTGTTGGTAGAAAAGACCAATGTTAACGTTTTGACGTATGCCAGATTGATTAGCATTACATTTTATTGGCTGCTATCAGCATGGGCCATCCTGAGCATACTCCACAGCTCATTACTGAAAGCATGCTGAACATGACCATACACTTTTCAGCTGCACACTTGTTTAAACAATGATGGCCTGACTCCATGTGCCCCAAAGGAACACTGTTAGGAGCAGTCCTGACTGTGATGTAACAGATATAGTAAGATGTTTGGAATGCATGACAGTGCTGCCATTGTCATATGTAATATATGCACAACAACATAAGTTGTAAAGAAAAATATATATTGTTAGACTGAAATACTGATCATGCTGCGCACTGCTCAACAGCGACATCTGGTGAGGCCTGGCCCACCAGCCCCTAATGTAGAGACGCCACAGCATATAAAACTTATAAAGGGTTAAAAAGCAATAAAAACTGCTGTGGCCAAATAGTCTTGGTAAATTTGGATCTTTTTAAGGACTTGGGTTTTTCTGAGTCACTCACTAAGAAGATCCAGGTTAACTAGTTCTTTGAGTCAACAAGTCTTTTCGTGCTGTGAGTAGGAAGTGTCACTGATCTGCTTATTCTGTCCGGTCTTCGAATCTTAGTTTGTTTGTGGATTCACTCTTAATTATATGGATCCACAATAGTTCAGATCCGTGATTCAGAGTCAGCTATGTTTTGGCCTGTGGAAGAAGTTCACCTGATCCACTCAGGATAAATGGATCAGAGTCTGCTGTTTTGCTAGTCATTTTTTAGTGAAGTCTGGCTCTTTTATGTAGCCAGCGGCTCAGAGACTATAGGAATTTCCTCTGATCCATCCACTCTGTCAGCTCTGCTTATGCAAGTTATGTATAGATATACTGGGGTGTGTTGCACCGAGGTTGTACAATTTATCATATTAAGTGGATCTGGGTGAATGATCCAAGTTAGTGAGAATTTGCTCACTGCTAGTGTCTAATTTAATACTACAATACTGCCCTGGGGGCTCATTTATAAAGGCTTCGTATGAACAAAATAGCCATGAAAATTTGTACACATATTTACTCAAAGATTTTCAGACTCTTAGTGGCACAAATCCTGAAAAAGTTTGCACATTTTCAAATGGTCATTGGTACAGTCATGAATGTTTTGGAGGAAACAGAAACAAACAACATCTAAAGGTCAGAAGGAATTGTCCAGCTTGGTTGCATTTAGTTAGTTTCAGCATTTGGTGGGTTGGTGCCCCATGTTGGGTTATTCCCTGCCTTGTGCCCGATGTTTTGAAGTTGAAGTCAAAGTTTAAGAAAATAGATGGATGGATGACAGAATATCATAAATGACTGACATTCAGTATGTGTCTTATTTTTTAAATAATCAACTAAAAAGAAGTGGAAAAGCACGAAGGAGAATGCTAACGGAAACCAGGGAACGGGACAAACAGAACCTGAATATGAAGGCAGCAAATACAGACAGAATGAACATGAGAAGCTGGGAAAGGACCATCAGATGAGGGAACAACACCTGGCATGACTGGTGTGTCCCTGTCTCCCCCTTCTAGAAACTGAGAACCAGCCAGCCCCTCCCTTACCCTCCCTCTGATACCGAGGACGACCCTGGGACCAGGGACTGGGGAGGCCAGAGCCTCAGATGGAGGTATGGGCAGCAATGGCCTTGGGTGGCACTGCGGGGGCAGCAATGACCTCAGGCTGAGCTGCAGGGGAAAAGTCAGAATGAGAGGGCCCCTGAGGGCCAGACTCAGGAGGCTTGGGTGAAGCCGGATTGGGACCCTGTGGGTTAGACTTGGGAAACCCAGAGTGGGCAGTGGCCCTTTCTGGGGTGGGCTCGGGAGGCTCGGATGGAGCAAAAGTGGGACCATGTGGGTGGGGTGCGGGAGAACTGGAGGGGGTGGCGGCCCCTTCTGGACCAGGCTCAGGAGGCTCAGGCAGAGCCGGAGCAGATCCCTGTCAGCCAGACTCGGGAAGCTCTGAGCGGGCAGGCCCCTTCTGGGTCAGACTAGGGAAGCATGGAAGGGAGGAGGCGAAAGGTTCCCCTGGGCAGGGCCCTGGAATTGCAGCGGCAGCAACAGTTCCCGCAGGGCAGGGCTCTCAAAACACAGCAGCAGCGACAGGTTGCCCTGGGCAGGGTTCTCAAATCACAGCAGCAATGACAGGTTATCCCAGGGCAGGGCTTTCGAATCACAGAGGCAGTGACTGGTTCCCCTGGGCAGGGCTCTGGATTTGCTGCAGTGGTGTCAGGTTCCCCTGGGCAGGGCTCTGGAATCACAGTGGTAGCAACAGATGTCCCTGGGTAGGGCTTGGGCATTGTGGCGGCAACTTACCCTCAGCAGGTCTCTGGGGTTCATTTCCTTGTGCCCATGGGTGACCCAGTAGTGCTGGGGTTAAAGCCCCAGTCCCCGGTATCTGTTTTTGGGCCAGCACCCAACCTCCTGCCTTGGCCCAAGCCTCCGTTCTGTACACCTCAGAAGATCATTGACAATCCACTGATAGATGTATAGAGTGATAGCGTCCTGAAGGACCCTGATACACCAGTACAGTGGCTTCTTCACATCTGCAGTTTTGGTTATTCGTTAAACCGGAATGTTTTTGGAGCTTGTTGAAAGATCACAGAAACTCAGAGGACACCATCGACAATACTGAAATGATTCGGGTCAAATTACATCACATAATATTTAAATACTAGTGATGCATACTATTTGTTACTGGAAGAGTAATTTTCATATTAAAAGTCATGCCTTGTCTATGCCTTGCATCTTTGATTCAGCAACCAGCCTCATATTTTAGCTCTCTTTGTGACTGTATGTTTTAAACCCTTTGGTGCCATTAATTCTGCATTTTTAGCGATGGGTCCAAAGCATAGTGCTCCCGGTGCAGTAGTGCCCATGATATAGCATAATTGTGTACAATACAGTACTGATTATTTAGACATTGTAATAAATTTATTTTTTGTGCTATCGTGTTTCTTTATTTTTATCTTTAACAGGTGTTCTGCCCTTTTTTCCTACCCGATAAAAGCTGATAAGAGTTTTACTTAAACAAAAACATGTTCAGAAAAATGATTGATTCAGAGAGATAATCAATTATATTTTGTGTCAGATAGACCAACCAATCAGATGTATTGGTCTAGTCGCGTCCCATCTAGTAGCGTAGGCCCGTCTCCTCTGCAGTCCAATTAGTAATCTCTCCGAACTGAATCTGTTCTGCCTTCTGAACTTTTTTATGTAAGTAAAACTCCCACTAGCCGAGAAAAACTGTCCAAGTACTACGACACGTGTAAACCAACATATCATCACACGTCGGCAATGTCTGAAAATTTTTACTACCCTTGTGTGTTAACATGGTTTATCTTAAATATTATTTCTATCTTGTTCATATTTGTGTTTTTAATTACTCTGAATTCCACAAAAATGGGATCACATTTTACCATTAAACTCGCTGGTGCACGTGTATTTACATTTAAGTGTAGGTCGGTGCCCTGTTTTTGTCAATCTGACACTTGTTTCATGTGTTGATGCACTGAGCTGATACTGATGGCCGGGTGAACAGATACTGTGGCATTTCTATTTTTTGTAATGTCACCTCTTTGCCAGCAATTTTATTCCACTTCCTGAACAAACATTCTATCAAGTCCTGCTTAACATTGAAGCTTTCTGAACTTTTAATAGCTCCATAGCAGACCTGGACAAATGCAGGCCATATCCGGCCCATAGAACTATTTTTACATGGCCTGCAGAGTCATTAAAAAAGTAAACTGTGGAGATGAACAGATTTTTTCCTCACAAATCATTTAATAATTTTTTTAAGTGATGACAAAAGTACAAGTTAAATGTGAAAAAGTAAAAATGACCCCTGCTGACATGGAGAAGCTCAGATTTGGCCCTTTGCAGGGAAAGATTTCCCAGGCCTGACCTTCAGCTAGGTTTCGATTGAACAGCTCTTGCTGGGAAAAAAGAATAAGAAATTATCTGTAGTCATTTTTTCATAACAAAGGTGAAATGCAAACATAAATACGGAAATGTGATATAATATTATTGTTATCTTTTTAAGACATATAAGTATACATGTATCTATAATACCGTTATATCAAGAACGTCATTCCAGTTTCTCTCACCTGATCTGTTATGTAAGTGAGTGAAATGTCACTGCTATTATTAATTATCCCTTCTCTCTTATAGGCTCTAATAAAAAATGATCCCAAATATAATCCAAAAAATATTTGGTTGGACGATGGATTACTTGCCAGACCATGTGATCAGCAGGATCATGGAGCAGAGTGGCTGGGTGAGGTGAAGCTCCTCAGCACATTTAGGATTTAAGGCATGCGGCTGGAATGCGTTACCACCACCATATGTCTCTGTCCAACACCGACCCATTTTTAAACCTGTTGAATCAGTGTTTAGGATGTTTGTGACCATTATGTGGCTGGTGACAGGGTTACCCTTATTTCATTCAAGAGGATGTCAGGTCCTACTTTAGGACACCCACATAGCAAATGGGGGTGGGTGTTTGTGGCTGGCATTCTCACTCCTTTCCTGGTCATTCACAAAATGTGATGCCAAGGCATGGAGGAGCAGGTCAAGATGGGACCTCTCATCTGAAGAAGGAAGTGTGAGAGGTTGCCAGAAACATTTTGAAATCGATATTGATATCCAAGTCCCCAGACTTCCAAGTGCACTAGCTCGGCACCCATCCAAGTTATATTATAGCATCTTACTTTGCTATATGGGTTATTTATTAACAAGTGAAAAAACAGGAAGGAGAATGAGAGGTAGGAGGTCTTGACTGAAGAATTAGGCAAGCTAAGTAACTTGAACAACAGCAATCCCTTACACCCTCAACATTGTATCTGCTACCTGCTTTATCTCCAATCTCTTTAGCTACCTTTTATCCATATCATCTATTTCTCTACCTCTGCACCAGATCCGTTCACAGTGTGTAACATGGCTGAAGAAAAGGTTCTCTCTGTGTAAGTACACCTTGTGTAGGTTACCTTTGACGTAGTGGAAATGTCTTGCATTATAATATACAATATGGAGGTTGTATAGAGGTGCTTCACAGCAATGTACTGAGTAAGACTGCATATTATGTTTAAAAATGCTACTACCTAGAGTACATAGTGTACATACTGAATGCTAATAATTTATAAAATAGTGTTTTTCTATTTTTTCAGTGCCTAGCTACTGTAAGCATAATAAATATTGTTTTGTACTAGTGCTATACATTTTGTATAGGTTTTGTTTTAAGTTTTCAAATAACCATTTCATACAATAAAAACATTACAATATAGTGTATTTCACAATTCAAATACTCACATGCAACCGGAAAGAGCTCTTGTAACTGGGTTGTCTTGAAAAGAGCTCCCGAAAGCACTTACATTTTGTTCAAATTTTGCTGCATAGAATAATAACTTCATTTCACTTATGTATAATGTAGGTTGTTGGAATAAAAAGAGGTAATAATAATCCAAATATTTTAAGACATATTAGGGTTTTCTGCAGTTTTTTTTCTTCATTGAGGTTTAGTGTTATGTTATGAAGTTTAATAAATAAGCAGAATGTGGCAGCCATTTTGAAATATAACTTTGATAAGGTAAAATGTATAGTGTATAAATATACAGTTATTACTTGTAATTATTAATATTTGGCAGTCTTTTTTGCAATATGAAGTTCTAATTTGGTGATACATCATTATAAATACCTTGAGTAATTGTATCAAGCTGTTTCCCCAATGGATGTATGCATGCATGTATATTTGATTGTTTATTCAATATTGGTCCATTGATAAGACTGGGTTACTGTGGTGTGATTACTGCACACTAAACCCTAAATCTGTACACTAAACCGTACACTGAAATCTGAACTGCGCTATGCATTCATCCAAAGACAAGAATGGAAATATATGAACTGAATCCAAAATGTATTTATTCTAACAAAAATGATATAGAACCTACACCTATTAAACCATAAAACAATTCTCTAGCACCCGGAACATGATAAAGTGTTTGTATTTTTACATGAACATTTTAAGTGCCGCGTTTGCAAACAGCGCTCGACCGCCTTTTTACCCTTAGTGAAGTGCTTCCGGAAAGTCCCATGTACACAAGGGTCAAATTAGCAGAGAACAATGACGCATAAAACTACTTTCACAAAAGCCGCGACTGTGAAGTAAAGTAATGAAAATAAAACAATTCCAGTAATAAAAACATTAGGGATCTTGTAGCTAATGCTGTTTGGACCCCTAATAATAGGACCTTTCTGTGAAAACTCTCTGACCATTAAATACGTAGGTAATTCACTATGGGTGGGCAGATCGATCCAAATATCGATAGTATCGATACTAACGTTGGTATTGGCATCGGATCGATACTAGCGTGAGGGGATCAATACTGTTCCAATTTCTCTCCTCTACACTCCCAAAAGTTACGGAGCCCCTAAGAGGTCAGGGTGGAAAAATATTTTTAAAATAGTTTCGTGTTCCCTCGCAATAGTTTACGAGGCTTAAGTAGGTTTCTTATTTGGCAGATCCAAATATCGATAGTATCGATACCAACGTTGATATTGGTATCGGATTGATACTAGCGTGAGGGGATCGATACCAATTCCAATTTCTCTCCTCCAAAAAGTTACGGAGCCCCTAAGAGGTCAGGGTGGGAAAATATTTTTTTAATAGTTTTGCTTTCCTTCACAATACTTTTGCATTCCTTCGCAATACTTTTGCGTTTCCTCGCAATACTTTTGCATTCCCTTGCAATACTGAAGGCTAAAGTAGGTTTCTTATTCGGCAGTTTCTTATTCGCAAAATCCGTTCCACTTTAAATAGGCATACTGCGTGATCTGCCGTATTCACAGAAATGTATCTGGTCAAAATCAAAACGTAGTAAGCGCAAACGTTGCTCTATCGGATGGTATTAGTATTGTGGACGGACGGACCCTGATGTTGGCCAGATAAATTGCGGCAAATATGGCAGATCACACATTGATTTTCAATGGGTCTTAATGGGAAACATCTTGATGGGAACGCAAAACTATTGCGAGGGAACGCAAAACTATAAAAAAAAAAAATTTCGCTCCGTAAAAAGAAGACACATCTGTGCTAACAAACACTGCTCCGTCTGGATGTTGCAACTCACTACGCTCCTGCTTCTCCCCTTGCTCTGCTGTAGTTTGTTGTCTTAGTGTCACGTGACTCAGCGGTGAGTAGACTGGCTAAGTGAGAGTACTGTAAGTGAGAGTAGCACGGCAACATGGCAGAGAAAAAGAAACTTAGAGCCAAGAGTAGTATGTGCTTTTGTTTAGTTATTTGCACTTTATTTACTTTTATTTTCACAAATAACTATGTGCACTTTGTTTATAAAAGCAGATAAGTGTAATCAAATGGATGTTTTCCTTATTGTTGTTTCTAAACAAGTAACTTGAAAAGAGCAATTTAAGTATTAAAACATTTGGTTTTTTTCCAATAATTTATACAGATTTCGCGTTCCCAAATTTAATTCATTACAATAATAAATCTTTCATCTTACTAAAAATTTTAACATGCACATATTGAACTAATTAAAGGTGGGGTGCAGAAATCACAAAATCATTTGGTCGATATGATGCATATGATCATGGGCGTGAATCCCGGGGGGGACGGAGGGGACATGTCCCCCCCCATCCGAGGGTTGTCCAAAATATGGTTGACCAAATAACCATAATGATGCAGTCTCCATGCTACAATAATAATGACAGAAGCAAAGTTTTTCACTGTGGGGACATATCTTTATAAGTACAATTTGACTGTATTATATGTGTCCCCTTCAAAAATCGCTCATGAGAAATTTTATATTTATGGTCCCCCCTTACTGTTAAATGAAATTTACGCCCATGCATATGATGCAATGTTGTTGTCCCCTGTACATAAGCTGCTTCTGTAAATAAAAAGTATTGGTATCGGTGATATTGGCCCTGTGTTTACTTGGTATCGGATCAATACCAAATTCAGCAGTATCGCACACCACTATCACCTATGCCTCAGCAACTGAACCAATATTTTTTTGCACTGCGAAAGTAACATTTTCCTTGGGATTCCCGGGCGCAGTCACTTTGGGCCACTTCTGATTGGTGAGTATGATTGGCACGGCACTTCTGATTTGTGAGACTAACTGTCACACAAGGTGGACAGCATGAATTGGTAAAACTATGCTCACGACCGTTTTAAAAACCTGGGTCAGACGTGTAGTATACTGCATATCCCAAATCGCAGCCTTTGCAATTTGCTAATTGCATTGTTTCATTGTTTCAGACTTACTAATTGCATCTCATTGTGCATATATATATACATATACTGTGTATATATATATATATATATATATATATATATATAAAGAAGAAGAAACATCAACCAGCGGCCTAGTGAGAGCGCATACCAGCGAGACAAAGTGGAAACTGAAGCTTGCCCAGGGCAAAAGGACAACTTTCACAGAGAGACAGGGGACAAGAGAAGCCTGAAGAAAATAGCAAGTAGACTGCATAAATTTGATTCGTTGAATGTAATAGTTTATCATATATGTATAGTAATTTGCATATTGCGCTTTTCTGTTTTATATCAACATGAATACTGGATGTTGCCACTGTGTTGGATTTTAGTTTATTTTCAGAGCATCTTGTTTAACTTTTCATTTAGTTATTATCATTTATATGATTCCTCCCTACACCACAAGGTGGCAACATGTGGATGTGGATGTTGTTTATTCACTGAATATGAATGTGAGTTTAGCTGAAATAATTTTTTGAAGCGAAAAACAAGTCATATAATCCGGCAAAAATTCCCGAAAATTCAGTTTATTATTTCGTGTATCAGATATAAGGTATTATATATAGTAAATAATTAAAATGAATTGCCATCTGGCAGCGTAAAGCTTATTTTTATTCTTTCTAATGAAACCCCTAATAAGAAAAATAATTCAAGTAATTGTACAATCTGTGAATGCATCTTAGCTTACAAAACCTGAAGCTTTTGTCCAGGATGTCATGTCCCTCTCCTCCCATCCTCCTGTGTGCCACGCCCCTTCGTTACACCCATGTGGAATCCCGGTGGTAGCTGTTTCCCATTAGTGGTGTATATATGTGCCCTGTTGTTTCTGTCTAGTTAGTTCTGTCATTGAAGTTGTGTGTTAACGTTGTGTGTTGCCCTGCACTGGTCTTTGTGTAATAAATCCTGCATTTGCCTTTTCCCTTGCCCGACACAGGAGTTCAACTATCGTACCATTATATGAATTATAAATATGAGGATTGTATATGTTTAGTAAATGTAGATATTCATAATAAATGTCACTGCCATTGTGATTCTGTTGTTTGCTTTTCTAGCGCTGGGCATTCATTGTGTAAAATTTACACTGTAGTGTGTCTCCTTCCAGGAGGACGGCTGTTTCTGAGATGCTGGAACTACAACGTATGGCACTAACAAGCACACAAGTCAGGCATTTTGGCCATTCTGACACGTGAGTAGGCCTCTTGACCCAGTCTATGTGTTGTATGCATTCATTTGTCAGAGCTTTCTGTTTGTCTTAGCAAGCAAGTGTACCTAATAATCAGGCAGCTGAGTTTATGTACATAACTGCTAACAGTGTTCACTGGTGTGAAAGTTTGGGGGACATGTAAATGTAAAAATCACAATAGAGAATGACAGTAAAGCAGTAAATGACAATAAAATGGCTGCAAAATAAGAGAAGAAAACAGATATGACCCCTAACCCTATTCTCTTCATACTATACATACTCCCTCTGGGTCATGTCATCAGTCGCTTTGGAATTTCATTTCATTGCTATGCTGATGACGCACAATTATATGTGAAAACAACAGCTGATCCTTCATCATCATCACCATCATCGTCTTCCCAATCAGCACTTAACATGTGTCTGGAGGAGGTAAAGGCGTGGATGGAACACAACTTTCTTCAGCTAAATAGCTCTAAGACGGAACCAATCTTAGTTGGAACCCCTCATCAGATTCAGTCATCCTCCATAACTAATATAGTCTTCTCTGGTCATAATTTTCCTCTCTCCACATCAGTCACCAACCTTGGGGTTAGATTGGATCCCCATCTCAGTTTTGATGACCATATCAAACACCTTTGCATTGTCTGTTTTCTACACCTCAGAAACATTGCCAAGCTTAGTTCCACGCTCACTTTCCCTGATGCAGAAAACCTTGACCATGCCTTTGGTTCCACACGACTCGATTATTGCAACGCACATTTCATTGGGATCCCTGGCAAGAGTCTTCAGAGGCTCCAATATATTCAGAACACTACTACAAGGATCTTGATGAAATCTTGGAAATATGCACATAACACCCATTCTTCGGTCACTCCATTAGCTTCAAGTTTCTGCTAGGATTGACTATAAAATCTCCCTCCTCGCCCATCAGTGCATCTATGGAAATGCTCCCCTCTATTTGAAAGAGCTAGTAACTCCTCAAAGCTCTTCATGATTTTTCCTCTCTTCACAATCTCACTGTCTCTACCCCCTCCAGGACAGAACTCAGCATTATGGGTAATCGGGCCTTCTGTGCTGCTGCCCTTTGCTTTTGAAACGCCCTTCCTGACACCCTGAGGGCACCACAGTCTACGGATAGTTTTAAAAGAGGCCTCAAAACCCTTCTTGGGGTTTTTTAGTAGACTACTCTTCTACTCTTTTTTGTAATTTCTCTTGTGCTTTTTAATGATGTTCTATGTTAATTTACTAGTTTGCTTTTTTACTGTGTTGTAGCACTTTGAGATTTATTTGGAAATTATTATTATTATTATTAAAAGACATATTTGGCTTGACCCAAGCCTTAGGGGCACTTCTCATTTGATAGGCTCAACCTACATATGCTGTTTACTGTACCATTTGAAACATTGAATGCAACTTGATCATTTAATGCATGTTATTTTCATATACATAAAGTCAAATGTGCATATGAGAAAGGTGTGGCACTTGAATGTGTGTGTGTGTGTGTGTGTATACAAAAGCATAAGTGGACATATTAGGTATAACTTTTGTTTAATGGGGATCCTGATAATAATATTGAGACTTACTAATTAATTCAGCTGGATAGATTTTCTTAGTGTTATGCCATATATTCATTTTCTAAAACCATTTGTCCTATTCAGGGATCATGGCAGCCCTGGATCCTACAGTCACAAGGTGCAGAACAACCTAAGATGGTGTTTCAGCCCATACCAGAGCACACACATACCTACAGTCAATTTGGTAACTCCAATTGATCTCAGCATGTTTTTTGGACTATGGGGGGAAACCAGAGTACCCAGAAGAAACCCCACAGTGACATGGGGAGAACAAACAAACTCCACACAGGCAACCCAGGTAGAGGATTGAACACTGGTCCCAGCGGTGTGAGGCATCAGTGCTAGCCACTGCACCACCAATAGATCTTTCTTTGTATGTGTTATATCCTGTACAGAGTATGCTGATAATGCTTAAGGTTTACCACGCTGGCAAAACAGATAAAACAAATGTGATATTCAAATACCATGTTACCATGTTGCCATGAGTCTTAGTGAAGGGCTGGTGAACTTTAATAATATTTTAATAGGTGAACATTAAGTTCTGATGTATTACTGAGGGGCTTCATTGAACGGAAGTCTGATGCTAACAATAACTGTAAATAACGAGAAGCTTCTCAGTTATGTGTCTTGGGTTTCCTTCTGCGTTATATATGTCTGGAGTTTCCTTTTATGGTATCTTGTGTAATGTTTAATTTTCCCCCCTCCATGTCTCCTGCCCTCGTAAGGTTTTCGATTACCTTGTCATATGCATAATATTTATTCCATTGCGTTCATTTGCTTTTTTATTACAAAAGATTTGATTTGGGTTGTTAAAAGAAATTGACTAGTAAAATATCTGGATGCGTATTTTTTTTAAAAATAGAAAAACATGATGCTCAAAGTGAGAAGCTCTGGACTGAGTTGCCATTTAATTTACATCACGATCTTAAATAAGAGTGCAAGCGGTGGTCAGTCTAGTAGACAATCTATTTCTGTGTCCTCAATCTACCTACAAGTGTTTGTCTAACTGTGCTTACATTTGCATGTACATCGATAACTGATAAAGCAGGGGTAGCGGCATGTGAGTGAGCAGGCAGGAGGGTCTTAGACATAGGTGGCATTTGAGAGTGGAGGTGAAGGTCGTCATGAAGTGACATGGCGAGGCGTGTGGTGGGGGTGTGGGGGTCAAATTTCAGCATGACAGCATTCCAGAAACTTTCAAGACAGAGACAGCATGGAAGTTGTGGTGGTGGT
>JAODKL010000233.1:0-14053 GCA_026780765.1 Petrocephalus schoutedeni
CTTCCCCTTTAATGAAGGTGAGGATGGTCGTATCTGCATACAGTCATAGGTATACAAAGAGAAGAGTTTGGGACTGAGGCTGCATCCCTGGCGGGCTCATGTGCTATATATAAAATAATAATAATAATAATAATAATAATAATAATAATAATAATAACTATAATAATAATAATAACACCTTCATTCGAATAGCGCTCTTCAAGCCAGGCAGCACAAAGTGCTTCACATTATAACAAACAGAGCAAACTGAGGAATAAAGTAAGATACACAAATGAAACTAAAGTAACAGCATGCCAGGTAAACATTCAAACAAAATGAAAAAGTCAAAACTAAAATATAAGATGAAATTACAAAAATGAAATACATAATTAAAACCAAATTGAGAAACAAGTATGTTTACAAAGATTAAGCAATCAGAGCGTCTTTCTAAAAAAGACTTAAAAATGGTTACTGAGTAAACCGATGTAATGCTTGGAGGCGAGTCGTTCCAAAGTCTGGGAGTCGTCAGAGCAAATGCTTCTTCACCTTTGATTTCCAGTCTGGATTTCTTGGAACAGGAAGTGAACCTTGGTCAGATGCTCTTAAAGGTCTGGCGACCTTTGATCTGCCTCCAGGTACCATCCAAGTGAATGTGAGTGATCAATCTGATTACTAGTAAGAAAAGATAAAATTCTTCATGAATCCTTTATAATATCAACTGGTTCCATTGAAAAAAAATATAGCAAGAATGAGATCTTTTTGGACCACATGCATAAAAACCGCACTGGTGCCATACCAACGCACATCTGGAATGGGAACAGCTCATTGCAATGCTTATGCTGCAGGTCAGCTCACTGGGGGAACGTTAACATCAAGTGAACAGGAACTGGCGCAGGTGGGACTGCGGGAACAGGAACTGCCGCAGACGGAACTACGGGAACAGGAACTGCCGCAGACGGAACTGCAGGCGGAGCTGCAGACGAGGCTGCAGACGGGGCTGCAGACGGAGCTGCAGGCGCAGACGGGGCTGCAGACGGAGCTGCAAGCGCAGACGGGCGCGCTGCGGCGTCCTCTCCCCGACGAGACGGGCATGCTGCAGCGTCTTCTCCCCGACGAGACGGGCATGCTGCGGCGTCTTCTCCCCGACGAGGCGGGCATGCTGCGGCGTTACGGGCGAGACTCTTTCGCCGTTGTAGTAGGTCGCCCATCATTCCCCGTACTTTCTCCTGCTCCGAGGGTAAGGAGATCGGGGTGATGGCGGCCAACGCCTGCTGTAGGGAGTCGAGGGACTGGGAGGCTTCGGGATCCTCACGCAGCATTGGGTCAACCGCTAGCCTCCACCACAATTCCTGCAGGGCGAAGAATTCCTTTGCCTGCATGGATGCAGGGGCAGAAGCGGAAGCGGTGTCCGGGGCAAACACAGCCAGATCCAGAATCGGGCGAGGGTCTTCCAGGCACGCAGTGGAGCCTATGGCAATCTCCGGCGTACAGCCGCTGGGTCGCTGGTTGCGGTCGGTTATTCTGTCATGGTTTTTGCGGGATCGACGACCCATGATGCAGGCAGTGCTTGGCAAGGACGTTTATTCTGACGGACAGGACGGAACAGGCACAGGTAGCGGCAACAACCATGAATGCGTACCAAGATACACATACACGCATACAATAACCGACACTGGGAGCATGACACAGATCAACTAAATAGGGAAAGACATCAAGGACTAAACACGGGGCAGCTGGGCACGATTAGGGAAACGCACGTGGGGAACAAGGGGCGTGGCACACAAGGATCACATGGGCAGACCGTGACACAGTGAGTGTTAGCCTTTATTCTAACAAGATAAGAAAACATAAGATAAGATAAGATAATCCTTTATTAGTCCCACAAGTGGGAAATTTGCTTCATTACGGCAGTACAGATAAGAGCAGCAGAGACAATCACACTATAACACTATAACACAATAAGAAGAACAAGCAACAAGCGACGAGAACAATAAATTAGAAAGTCACATAGTAAGGCTATATAAAAAAGTAAACTTAAGAATATAAATAGACATTTGTGTCTTGTAGACATATATTTATCTATATAAACCTATGTACAAATCAAAAAGGCCAAATCAGTTTTGCACCAAGTGCAGTTTGCCCCCAACGCCGATGTTATGTGTGTTCCCTTACACTCTTAATTGTATTTCCTCTGGGCCATTTGTGTCCATCTGGCTGTGGAGACTTCATAAACTAAAAGTGCTCTGATGTTTTCAGATGATCAACATGACATCTCCTCACAGCAGATACAGTCCTCTCCAAACGTATCAGAACAGTATGGTCAGTTCATTTGTTTTTGCTGTACACTGAAGACATTTGTGGGTCAGATCAAAAGATGAATATGGGAAAAGTTTCAGGTTTTATTCCCTGGTATTTACATCAAGATACATTAACTGGAAGCCAGTGAAGTGATGCCAGAATTGGGGTAATACCACCAGCCTTTGACCTCGTACGTAATCTAGCTGCAGCGTTCTGTGCCAACTGTAGACCAGCCATAGAAGTTCAAAATTCACCATTACTAATCAACTGGCCCTTATCTCTTTCTGAAAAAAATGTTGTTGGAGTGGAAATGATTCAAGGTTGAGACTTTGTAAGGTAAGGTTTCTTTAAGGCAGAAGAAAGGCAAAAGCTGAGTGCCCCCATCCCAAGGTGCTGACATGTCCAAACATGTTTATAAAGGTTTATAAACCTTTTTCAAGCTTCCTCTAAAAGCATATCGATAACATGATTGGCTACTTTTCCGAAAAAGCTATACACCTATCAAACAGCTCATTAACAATGACTAGTTAATACTTCATGAGGTATGTTAATTGATAATTAATAATTTAGCTGGCTGCTACCCCAAGAGGCACATCTCTTATATCTGGTGACCTAAACCTACGACCCCTTCCCTCGATCATCATATGAATTGCCCCCTCCCAGCATACATTTCTTTTCAAAGCACATTCTGTTCCGACTGAACCCCCATTTCAAGTGGCCTTGTTTGAATTATTATCTTGCCTCATTTCATTCCTGTCGCTGCAATGCCTGGGACTGCCGAGCGCTACATTGGTGTCAGAAGTGGGATGCTGGAAGTGGTCCCACTGGAGCGGGCTCTACATTCCATCGTTTAGCAAGCCCACTCCAATCTGGGAGGCCTGCCTATGGAGCGGTAAATTGGGGGAGGCGGGCATTTCAAGGCTAGGCCTCTGCATCCTCAAGATGTCCCTGCCACCCCGCTGGTCCCCTGTCTGAGGAGACATTGGCAGCCAAAGAAGGCAGCACCAGTGCAGATTCCAACTGCTCACCAGCCATTGAGGGCTCCATGCTCTTCAGGTGTGAGGACCCATGGCATAACCCCAACTGCAACTGTCAGAGGAAGTAGGCTGAGGTTGCTCTGTTCAGCTGTGAGAACACAGCTGGCCCTGGAGCACCGCAAGTACGTGGACGAGGACAAGGAGAGACTGCAGGATGACATGGAGAAGAGAGGAGCTGCACAAGCAGCTGGCTTATTGGGAGCACCATTGCGGCCACCTGGAGCAGGAGGCCAAGGCCGCGGTGGCTGTACTGCTCGACTGCATCAGACCTCCCTGCATTGCCCTGTTATGTGTGGTTGGAGTGGTTATCGTTGCGTTTCCTGTCCTTTCAAGAGCTCAAATTCAAGAGTCGCCTTATTTGAAGCAGGCTCACCTTGTCTCATTTCTGTCGCTGCAGTGCCTGGGTCTACCAAGTGCTACTATATTGTACTCAACGACCTCCGGTACCTGCATTGCTATGACTTTTTCTATTTATTTTAGATAAAAAAGGAAGTTTGGCAATAAGCCTATACTTATTTGGATCTTACTTTTCAAGGTTTTGAAGTAGTTATGAACCACACCAGTGTCCAAAAGAACTATTCAAAATAAACAAAAGAACCAAGGCTTGTCTGTCACTGTCTTTTTTGAGCAGTCTAGTGGGCATGACATCTACAGGACTAGACAATGCTTCAAGCATATGCAATAGGTCAATGAGCTCTTGCACTGAATTGAGTTCAGCAAGGGAGGCGCCACACATTGGAACAGAGTGTAAAGCTGAGGACACACAACAGACATACAGCTTTCGTTGATTTTATTAATGAGGTTTCACATAGGTTTTCAAATGTATGACCACTTGCAACTGTTGTTTGTAACACAGCACCAACAAGGTCATTAATAGTTTTAAACAAGAACCTATCAGTACGTATCAGTGCGTATCAGCATTACCAAGAGCACAAACAGAAGAAGTTTAATGTTCACTGGGCATCTCTGCCCTACTTTGTACTAGTGGTTGACAGATATGGAGAAGAAAGTGAGTCACCTGATGTGTGACCTGGAATTCTGCCATTTTGTGTTGATGTGTAAGAGTAAGATTTTGAGAAAGAAGATAGAGGAGCACACGAGACAGGTGGACGAGAAGTGAGAGACAGAGAAGAACCACAAGATAGACTGTTAACTGGATGATGATGTTAACCTGTGTTGAGATGCCTGTCTCCTGCCTGGAAATGCGAGCTATATGAAGGAGTGCTTACCTGGAGCACCAGAGGCTGGGAATCAGCAGCACAAAGGGGGAATTGCAGGTGAGCGCGATGGGAGGCACAGAATACATGCCTTCACATCAAGGTTAGACCAGACAGAGTACTCAGCTGCTTTGGCATCATTGAAACAGCTGGCATAGCAAAACAGTAGTCATTATTGCTAACTTATGATGAAGGAACATTTCAGCTGTACAAACAGTATCAATGTGAAACACTGACACTGAGTTTCTTGTTGATAAATTGATATATATTGTTAGAAATTTAACAACACTGTTACTGCTTTTTCCGCAGCCTCAATGTTCTTGTTTACTTATGAAAAAAATATTTTATGTTAAACTGAGATGAAAGTAAAGCAACCTTTTCCTTAGAATCTGTGTTATACTGGAGGCCTGGGGGTAACTGTTCAATCGAATCTGATATACAGTATATTTACTCATTTTTAGTACTTTTAACTTGACCTGTTTCATGAGCATCAGGGTTGCTGGTCGATGCCTTATTGAAGCCAGCAGAGGGGAGGGATGCACAGTTGGGGTTGGCTGTTGTTCCTGGTCTCTGCTACACAATGTCAACCTAAAAAAACATCAGATGATTACAGTCAATAAAAATGTATTTAAGTAAAAATGTTCCACAGACTTCACATTAAAAGTTTCACAGAAGATCTATTGGTTTAACCTATTTACAGTTTAAAATCCAGACACAGAGACTTCTGAATTTCTTTTAATGTTAGTCAAAAAACTATTTGAAATTATTTGAAATATGAACTTTTACAATAATGTAGTTTTGCATGAAATGCTCTTTTGTACAGCATTAAAACAAACTATGCCACTATCCTGACAACTGAAGTCGTCATCGAAGATTGTAGGATCCCACAGCGTCCCCTGTGCAGCACCAGCCATGGCTGCAGGGAAAAGCAGGAAGATGATGCTTCTGGCCCTTGTCCTGACATTTGTCCTCAGCAAATATGTTATATATCACTGCTTTATGAAATGGTTGAATGACCAGTCAAGGCTTGGTACTGAACGTGGTGACATCAGGATCCTTATGTGGCACTGGCCATTTGAACAGGACCAGACCCTGCAGGAGGACATTTGCAGGGTAAATTACCATGTTCGTGGCTGCCACCTTCTGGACAACCACAATTTGTACCACCAAGCTGACGTGGTGGTTTTCCACAACCGTGAGCTACAAAATAGCATCTCCAGGCTGCCCCTTGAGCTGCCTCGCCCACCGGCCCAAAAGTGGGTGTGGCTCTCCCTGGAGTCTCCAGCCCATAATGGGGACCTAAGACCTTATGGGGACCTGTTCAATTGGACCATGACATACCGGCGTGATGCAGATATCTTCACACCATATGGGGAGCTGGTTCCGAAGATGACCAAAGGTGATTATACTATCCCAGCTAAGCGTACCCTGGCCTGCTGGGTGGTCAGTAACTACCAGCCAACCCACAAGAGAACCAAGGTGTACTTGAGTCTGAAGAAGCTGATTCCCGTGGAAGTGTATGGAGAATGGAATAATAACCCACTAAGCTCTGACCAGCTGTTAGCCACTATTTCTCAGTGCTACTTCTACCTGGCCTTTGAGAACTCTGTGTATAGAGACTATATAACAGAGAAGCTGTGGAACAACGCCTTGCTTGCTGGCAGTGTGCCGGTTGTGCTGGGCCCACCTCGAGCTAACTACGAGACCTTCATTCCCAAAGGCTCCTTCATCCATGTGGATGACTTCAACTCCCTTAAAGAGCTGGCCGAGTTCCTGAACCAGCTGGCTTCTGACAGAGAACGATACGAGTCATACTTTCGTTGGAGGCGTGACTATGATGTTCAAAAATGGCCTGGCTGGAGGGACATACTATGCAGAATCTGTAGTGTCTATGAGCACCTGCCTTCCAACAAGGTCTATCATGACCTGGAAGCTTGGACCAATGAAGAACCATGATAACACAGTCTACCTTGTGAAAAACTGATGATTGGAGACTGTATTCCTACTAGCACAGAAATCCATCCATCCATCCATTTTCCAAACCGCTTATCCTGTTCAGGGTCGCGGGGGGTCCGGAGCCTATCCCGGAAGCTACGGGCACGAGGCAGGGAACAACCCAGGATGGGGGGCCAGCCCACCCTAGCACAGAAATATTTAAAGGAAAAGAAGAGCTTTTATTAGCCGCATCATTGGAGCTTCAATACTGGTGGTGCAGCGAAGGAGATCAGTCACATCCTTGTGGGCAGATGCTGGAGATATCTACAGAACTGCAGGGTCTACAGAAGTGCCCAGTTTGTAAATTATTGAGATTTTTAAAATCCTGTTCCCAGATACACAAGTAGCAGTGAAGTTCACACAGAAGTGAACAAGCAACATGGTCCAATTTTTTCAAGTGGTCTAGCTGCTGCCTTCTGAATAACCTGCAATTTGTTAATAATGTTCCCAAGTAGGCAGGCAAAAATGGAGACACAGTAATCAAGATGACTGGTAATAAAAACGTGCGGTAACTTATATGAAGCATATAAAGAGAGAGGGAGCAGGGAACTGAGGATACTGTCTGGTGCTATTCTACAGGCGCTTGCTAATGATGATCTTACAAATTAACCTGATTGGACCTAGAAACTTCTTCCTGCTATATATATCTTTCACCAGCTTAATGGGACAGGTCCAGAGAATCTTGGTTAGCTTATTTGACTCTCTGGTCCATATAAAAAAAAAAAATGAATTACTTTTAATAAAGCAGTTTCAGTGCTGTGATGAGCTCTAAAACCTGACTGGAATTTTTAAAATATATTATTATTATAAATAAATTCAGTAATGTGGCAACCTTCCCTAAAACTTTACTTGTAAAAGGAAGGTTTGAAATAAGCCTAAGACAGTACAGTCAAGGCCAAAAGTGTCATGCTCATCTCTCCCGAGCCTCCTGTGTGCCACGCCCCCTTAACCTCCTGCAGAATCCCTGCATTTACCAAGTGTTCCTTGTTGTTTGCCATTAGTCCTGTGTATTTCAGTCCGCGTTCGAGTATGTTTGCCCAGTCCTGTCATTGACGCTATACCGTGCTGCAACTTGCCTTGTGCCTCCCCTTTGTTATCCACGAATAAATCCTGTGTTTTCCCAATCCACTGGACTCCCGTTCCTGCTTCCCTGTTCCGTACCCAGCAGTTCATGGCAAAAAGCTTTGAGAATGACACAAATATTGGTTTTCACAAACTATGATGCTTCGGTGTTTTTAGATCTTTTTGTCAGATGTTTCTATGATAAAATGAAGTATAATTACAAGCATTTCAAACATTTCAAAGGCATTTATTGACAATTACATCAAGTTCATGCAAAGACTCAATATTTGCAGTCTTGGCCCTTCATTTTAAAGACCTCTGCACCTGAAATGGTTTAGACTACCTCTTGAAGCTCATCAAGAGAATGCCAAGAGTGTGAAAAGCAGTAATCACAGCAAAGGGTGGCCATTTTGAAGAAACTAGAATATAAAACATGTTTTCAGTTATTTCACCTTTTTTTGTCAAGTACATAACTCCACATGTGTTCATTCATAGTTTTGATGCCTTCAGTGAGAATCTACCAATGTAAATGGTCATGAAAATAAAGAAAACACATTGAATGAGAAGGTGTATCCAAACTTTTGGCCTGTACTGTACATGCATCAAGAGACGGCACCGTAGAGACTTGGATAATGGTTATTTTCTTTTTTTAAAAACTGTTCAAATTCCTCACTTCTCTTAGCAGATGCCTCCTTTCCATAGCTGGTGTAGGGCTGAGTAGCCTTTTAATAGTTGAAAATAGCACTCTAGCATTGTTTTTATTATCTGCAATCTTTTTGGAGAAGTGTGCCTGTCGTGCATTGTGTATGGCTCTCTCATATACGGGGATGCTTTATTAATTTGTTTCAATGTACTTCTAATCTAGTTTCCTTCCACCAGCGTTCCACTTTCCTGCAGCTTCTTTTTACCCATGGTGCAGTGCATCTTTTGCTTGGACAGTATGCTGAGCAACAGAGTGACAGTAAGCTGAGAGAGTGACAGTAAACTGAGTGAGAGAGACAGTATGTTGAGTGAGAGTGACCATAAGCTGATTGAGAAAGACAGTATGTTGGGTCAGAGTGACCATAAGCTGAGTGAGAGAGTGACAGTAAGCTGAGAGAAAGTGACAGTATGCTGAGAGAGAGTGTCAGTAAACTAAGGCAGAGAGACAGTAAGTTGAGTAAGAGAGTGACAGTAAGCTGAGTGAGAGTGACAGCTAGCACTGATTTATCACAGGAATTTTTGTCTTGACAGACACTCATTAACAAATAGGTAATCAGCTCTTAAACCTGATCCTGAGAGTATGAGGTGGCTCCTTGCATCCCTCTGGTAGCCAGTTTGATACATGACCAAATACGCATTTAAACAAAACTAATGTCAAAGCCATGAAATGAGGAAAATGTCACAGGTTTTGGCAATTACTTGATTGAAGAATTTCCTGGTGTTGAAGTACATCAGGTATGAGCATTTCACGGTAAGCTAAATGAGAGAGAGCAGTCACTGACTCATCACTTTTCTGATTGGGGCTTAGTGGTCAGGTGGCCAACAGGTGCATGTATACCTCCTGAACAGCATCCACGCAATGGGGATATTAGAAGAATATCTTCAAGATAAATACAAGATGAATGTACCCCAAATGGTAGAAAAATGTTCATCAGTCCATTTCTGTACCGTAAAGGGTACAATTACCTACAACTAGGGTACAATTGGCAGACCCTTGATATTCCTATGAAATATAACATACTGACAATGATAAACGAAGGCCAAGTAGCCTATGTATGTTTATAACAGCTGTTTCATTTATTGAATGTGAGTTCAATTTAAATATATTGGTTTTTGACCTGATTGTTGCACAGTAATGTGGTGGTAGTTTAACTGATGGATTAATTATCAATTGTACTGTCTAAAGAAATTGAGTAAGCCCATTAAAGAAAGCCTCCAGTAGGGGGACTTTTATGGGGCTAAATTAAAGACTTTAAGTTTGGCACTGATTTAAAAACAATGAAATACAGGACATTTCCATTAAAACCCTTGTGTTGAAATTAACTTTGCCCACTGAAAAGAGTTCCACTGGACTAACAGCAAACCTACAGTAATGAACAACTGTAACACACGTGATCCTTTTTTACCCTATAACTTCAAGAAATGTGAGGGGAAAAAAAACAGTGACGGAGGTGCATTATTATAAATAGAAATGATAATCCTGGAAAGAATTCACCACTGGGATGTACAAGTGCGCTCTGACATCTGATATTAGACTTTGTAACCAAGGTGTGACTTGCGAAAAGGCAACAATACATCATTCATGATGGGTTCTCATTTCATTGTGTTTTTCCACTTCTATTGTTGTCATCACATACTGAGCATTACTAATGCATCAGTAAATTTAGTGCACCACAGTACTCCCTATTGTACATAGCAAAATTGGCTGAATACTGTGGTGAGTCTAGACCAAATTTACCAAATTTACCAATTTGCCAAGGTGGGGCCAGTGGTTTTTCAGGGGGGCACATATGAGGTCAAAAAAGAGGGTAATATTTAATTATTTCAAACAAAAGATTTCATATACGGTATATGAATTTCTTTTTTGCACAGTAACGTTTCCCTTTTTGTGCATAACAACTTTTTTTGTACAATGCCATTTATCTTTTGTTTTTCTTATTTATTTATATAGGTATGTATTTATTTTGTTATACAGTGACTTTTTTACAGCATGAAACTTAAATGTAGTCACATTTTCTGTTCACATGCACTTAACAGGGTATGAATTGTAATCACACTGCTCACACAACATCACAAACCTGATGGTACTGTACTTGGTGCAGATGATGGATGATCCACTTTGTTTTTCTTTTCATGGCTACTATAGCCATGGCAACTGATGTTGTTCCCAGTGCTGTGAGAAGCAATAAATACTGTCTAGCAGGTGAAAACTGTCATCCTATCTCAATATGTCTGAAGCTAAAAGTGCAACACCTTAATTTTTAATTCACTGTTAAAATAAAATTATGAAGGGAAAAATCTAACTTAAATCCAGGAGGGACTGGATTAAGAGCATGTTAAATCAATGAAACTGGATTTCATTGTCGTAATGAACAACAACAGTAACATGCTGATGGGCTTCTTTCATCTTTCCGCGCTGCTGCTCAAACAGCTCCAGTCAAAACAGTGAGCGTGTAGCGCTCTTAGGAGCCCATGTGGAATGCCAGCGCATATCACCGTAAGAAATTAATAAATTATCTCTTCGGCACAGGGGCCAGGGTCAGTTCTACAGGGTCACTGGCCCTTGTTGGCCCCTGTCTAAAACCGCCAATGGCTGAATAAACATGTGCGTAACAGAGAGTAAGATAAGGAAATTGAAAAAAATATCTATCGCCATGACAGCTAGCACTGATTTATCACAGGAATTTTTGACTTGACAGACACTCATTAACAAATAGGTAATCAGCTATTACAGTTTTTCCTCGTTGGTTTGGCTCATTTCTTGAAACAGAAAGACTGCGCAACATTACAGCTTACTAGCAAAAGTTCATATATCTCCCAAAACTTCACACATGCTTCAAAACTAGATTCCTTTCCCATATAAAGAGTCAGTACCATAAAAATTTCAAAGATCTTTCTCAATTGCTTTGGGTCATTTGCATTCACTTAGTGCTTTTGCCAAAATAACCTAGATGGTTCAGCACAACACCATGGATCACCTGCAAAAGCTCATATCTCTCCCAAAACAGTTTACCCATGTGTCAAAACTAAATTCCTTTCACATATACTTGGTCAATGTCCCCAAAATGCATCTTCCCTTTGGCATTGTGCAAGCACTGCAAGTCAAAATGCCTAGATGTTTTGTCACTATGGCAGAGGTCTAGCTAACAGAATACAATTATGTATAAAACTGAAAAAAAGAGGATTTTACACTAAGAGCAGCCTCCAAAGTTTGATATCACGCACACTGCACTCATACTGCCAAGGAAATTGTAACCATTTTTATTCACACACATAAAGTAACTTCCATACATTACAGTACATAAAAAGAAAATGTATACAGTATTCTGTACATGTACGAAACATAAACACAAACAAAAAACAAGAAAAATGATATCTAGCCTACAGTGCTGTAAATAAAGTTTCACAACTATAGTAACACTTTCACTGGTCGCTGTTGTCACCCTCCGTCTCCTGGCCACCATCCTCATTCTCCTGGCCATCCACGCGCTGCTCTTTGTTTGGCCATAGATTTTCATCCACATAGCAGAGGATATTTTTCCTTGCGATGCAGCGAGTGAAGAAACAGCGCAAATGTCTCAACCATCCCCTACACTGATCCCCTGTGATGTCCTCTCTCGCAGCATCCATTGCATGGAGCAGGGACCTTTGGTTTTGAACTCGATGTTCACTCTCCACTTCCAAGTGGAAAAAAACTCCTCAATCGTAGTAGCTCCATGAGCATCCTTGGATGGGTAGTGAACCAGGCCCAGATGAGTGGGCCACGGTGGAAATTCACATTGTCCCACATGATCACATAGTGTGGTAGGTGAGGCCCTTCAACACCTCTCTCATTTTCTGGGACCAGATCAGTATAAAGAAAATGAGGAGCTTTTGAGTGTTGTATGGGCCAAAACTGGGGATGTTTGTGGCCACACCATTCTCAGATATGGCAGCACACATTGTTAAATTGCCCCCTCGCTGGCCTGGGACATCCACCGTGGTCCACTGGCCAATGATGTTACGACCATGTCTGCGGCCCTTGGCCAGGTTGAAACCAGCCTCATCGACAAACACGAGGATACGAGGTGTTTCATTCCCTTCTAATGCCATTATTCTCTACAATAGAGTAAAAAAAAGATCAGTCATACACAACAGTAATAGAAAATTACAAAGGATTGTTCTGTGTTCTCCTCCACAAGTTCAATATAGCCTACTACTGGTGACTACTCCAGTGGTTCCAAACCTGGGGTACAGGCCCATGCAGAGGTACTGCAGGGAGTATTTGACACATAGAGGAGGGAGAAATACTGAAGGCAGTTTTCTGTTGCAGTTTTTAGGCAAAATGCTGTAGTCAGATAAAGCTGGATTCTGAAGGAGGATACTGAAAATAAAAAAAAAATTGGGAACCACTGCTTACTGTAATTTTACAATGATAGACAACCAATAACTGACTTCCATGCACATACTGGTACCACAGCTCTTTCACTCTGTCAGAGTTCCTCTCAAATGGTACCCTGTAAATCTGCTTCATGGTCATCTGATGCTTCTTCAATACCCGATCTATTATGGAGATGCTGATAGAGTTTACATTTTGGAATATGTCTTGAAGGATTGCATCCTGGATCTGTCTCAATGTGATAGCATTATTTGCAATCACCATGTTACAGATCTCTTGTTCTTGTCGTTCATTGAGAAGTTTTCCTCTGCCACCAATGTGAGGTTGTCGTCCAATCCTAGACAAAGTCAAAGGACAACACTGTATGACAATTTGTAATGTATGCCTTATGTATTTGTTACAGAATGAGTCACCAATGTAATTGTATTGCTGTTTTACTTACAATTGTAATGCATCACTGCCCAGTGACTGGAATACTACTCTAATCTGTATCAATAATTCCAATTTATTTTCTTTGTCATTTTCATAGTATTAGTATCATAGTACTGTAACATCACATTGAGGTAAGATATTACAGTACTGTAGGCCTACACACAAACACACACACACACGGAATGAATAGTTTATACATGTCTCCTGTACAATAATCCCATCATTGATTGAGTACATACCTGTTTTCCCTGCGAGGTTTGGGTGATGGAGGAGATTGTAGAGCGAGGCACCTCTGCCGTTGTGTGCCGATGGTTGACAACATGGTCTATAATTGTGGCCTGAATTTCATCCAGGACACCATAGTGTCTCCTCGCCCTCTTCCCCCTTTTCCACCATCATGCATCCTCACTCCTCCTCCTCTTCTTCTTCTTCCTCCTCCTCTTCCTCGAGCAGGAAGTTGCCCTTGTTCATTTGGTGAGGTATCTCCATGTTCATACTGCAAATGATACTGGCCCTGGCCAAGCTCTATATACAGTATACTGTATAAGCCACAGATCATTTGTTCATTGAACTAAAATCACTGGTTCAAAATGATACAACTTAACATCAAAGTATTACTACTTCAAAATGCAAATCACAAATCACATCTGAGTTTGATGTGTATTAATTTCATTATAAAGGTCCAACTATCAATTGATACAACTGCTTAAAATGATAAGTAACTGTTGTATTACTCTTGAAGCATAGCTTTTATGAAAATTTATTAATAATAGTCTATGTTTAGATTATGACAGTTTCAGGAAGGATCATTTGATACCATTTAGCAAAGAATATGACCCCAGGTGGACTACATTATCTATGAATGTCATATTTCATTCTTTACCAGATATAGTGTCTATGGTCCCATGTACCACTTTTACAGAACACATTTTCATATTCAACATTACTGTATG
>JAODKL010000235.1:0-14006 GCA_026780765.1 Petrocephalus schoutedeni
ATGTGATTGGTTGATTAGATAATTGCATTAATGAGAAATTGAACAGGTGTTCCTAATAATCCTTTAGGTGAGTGTATGTAAGTTGCTAGCATAGTTAGCAACTATGCTTTTGGGAAACGCACCCTTGATTGGTTGCACATTATGTAGCATAATAGGGTTGTCCAAAATTCATGAATTATGCTCCATTCCATTCATTAATGCATTAATTAATACAAATTTAAACTATTTAAATTCGAAGCAATTCAATGCAACCATACAACACATGAATGTAATTTAATTTAGAAAAAATATAAATACATAATAGATTTACTTCCAAGATGCTAGATGAATATATTGACCTTATACTGTAGTTGGACCCATGCAACTGAATGAATCCAACTATGTAAGCTGCTAATGGGAGCTTTTGAGAAACGCACCTCAAACTTGCTGTGTTCAGTCACATCTTTTGATCTGGGAAGGTGAATCACCCCTCATGACAAGCAATGGCAGAAAATTGTGCAAGTCAACCTAATACAACATCCAGGAAGCCAAGTCTAACCTTTTCTAACTGATGTTTCGTGGCTGGCCATGAACCCCATGGAGCATCTCAGTAATGAGCAATTCATAAAGAAATTCAGTCTTAGTCTGTTAGAGGATAAATTGAAAAAATGAACACACTGGAATTTTGCCCTCATTGCACCATGCAACATCTCTCTGCCTTTATGCCAGTGGTGATTCCCTGCAGACCTACAACTGCATATGGGCTCAGCAAGGCCGCTGTGGATGCATTAATCACATTTTTGTTGTGCCATGTGCGTAACTACATACAGTGTCCAGCGGGAGGGGATGCCTTGCATGACACTAAATTTGGTTTTCATGCCACTGCAGGCATGCCTGGCATTGTATGTGCAATGGATGGAAAGTTCAGACCTAGCCATATTTTGACAATCTACAAGTCAAAATAGGTTCTTGGCACTAAATGTCCATGCAGGTGACATGCAATAATCAAGGTTATTTTGCATACATTGTCTCAGAGTGACCTGGAGAAAATCATGGTGCACGTGATGCTTCTTTGAAGTGTCAGATGGCAAGGGATGGTGCAAGGATGAATTTGCTGGTGGCTGGTTATTGGGAGGAATCAGTCATCCTCTTAGTGAATACCTGCTACCTGACTCTAATGTTGTGACTGAGGAGAAGTATAACACCACACACCAAAGAACACACACTGCTGTAGAGTGTGCTTTGGTCATGTGGAAGATTCTGGTCCCTACACAAGTCCTTGGGAGTTCTAAAATTTCCCCCTGAATGTTGAAATGCTGTTTTTGTGTGTATTTTGCTGCACAGCATAGCAGTAATAATTATATTAAAATATATTTTTGACCACATCCTCAATAAGTTGTTTTAAGGCTTCTTTTGAGAAATATTACTTCCTTTCCCTTTTGCTTTCTGCAAGGAAGCAGCATCCCGTTTGGAGATTTTTCTGTGTGTCTTTTTGGTTGCTTTGGTGTGTTTTTACTTATTTTATAATTATTTTATAATATTCTTACATTTGCCTATGCCAGATGTTACAATAATATGACACATTTCACCATTGAAATACGTGTATTGATGTTCCTGTTATCGAGGAACCAACAAAGTACTACTTGGAAATCGTTCGTTATTTCTGAAATAACGGTTTTGGGAAGCCACGTAGACCTCGCTCGTTATTTTCCTAAGTAGTAATGTATCTTGTTCGTTATTCACTAAGACTGATCACTTTTGGGAAACTCACCCCAGAATGACACGCATAACGACGCAAACGACAAGCATAACGACACATCAGGACGACAAGCATAACGACACTGTCAAACGACAAGCAAAACAACGCAGTCACAGACAAATGTTTTACATGTTCAGTCGACATGGACAGTGCGCATATCGACATATTTTTGGCAGAATGGAACCCCAAAAACTATTGATAAATAGAACTTATCTGACAATAGAGTGCGTCAAGTCAGTTGGTGTTTTCGCGAGCTGTCAACAAATACAAAGCAATGCGACATGATTATTAATGAGACACTAACACACGATGGAACGGATAATGAATCAGGAATTTATTAGTGTAATGGTGTGATTAAAATAAAAAAAAAAAAAACTTATGACAGATAGAGCCGATTTCACTAACTGCATTGTAGCCTAATGGCTAATAGTTTTCTATTGTTTCCGCTACAAGAAGGATCATAGAAGTATCTTATTATCATCATGACATTACTGCTCTTTTCTATTTTCAATATCATTATTATTTTTGTTGTATGAATGAAACAATACATTTATAATGTAATATCGGCACAACTGTTGTATTTCGAAATAATGTTAGGAAGTTTGTGAGTTTTGGCACACGACCGGCTGTGAGTCACTGCAGTTTGCGCTACGTGGGTTCGAATTAACGTGGTTCAAACTAGTGGTAACTAACAAAGTACAAAAGTAGTTTTGGGAAACAGTCGTACTTCGGATGTTAGTTTGAACTAACATGGTGCATATGCTTTTGCAGGTTTATTGACACATGTTCAATTACTGTAGTGCCCCCTATTGACCGATCGGTACCAAATTTGGAGGGTCCTTCCCCAGAAGGGCATCAGGTTTGGTCATGATTGGCTGAAGTAGGCATGAGATATAGCGGTCTGACTGAAATGGGCGTGGCAAGGGTAAAGTCTTAGTGTGGCTAGTGGTCGTATCTTACAAAAACCTTAAGATTTTTTTAAATAATTTGATATGGACTACTGCTGGTGTCTGCTGATTTTAATGACACCAGATTTATATAGGCTGGATGAAACTCCTAGGACCCTAATGAAAATTCCTCAATTCAGACTCATACATAGTAGGCCAAAAGACAGAGAAAGAACCAAGTTCTATATGTTGTTCGATTTGCGATTTGGGTCTGAGGGTCTGAGTAGTGGATAGGAATTGACATCTTTCCACCAAACCTGGTAGGTCTAGGTCTTACCGAAGAGAAATAATAATAATAATCCTAACAAAAACAATAATTGTCCAATGCACTATGTCCCAATATCGTTACATTCATCTGATGCTGTACGGTTTTAAATATGGTTAATGAAGAAATCGCTTTAAACCAAGTCTGAACTCGAACTAAGTGTTTCACAGTTATGGGTACTCTCGTCACTTCTTTCGAAAAAGGAACATGACTTCAACTGCCTTTGATATGGAGTAATTCATTTTGGCGTTTAGTAAACAACGCATTGTCTGTAATCGATTTTGTGCACGCAGTGGAGTTGCCACCCCTCCAGGATTTTCCGGGACCACCCTGGATTTTGGTCGTCTGTCCTGGAAAAAAAAATCATTCCGGGAAACGGAACGTCGCAGAATCTGAGCTTTTTGTGTGTTTGCGTTAATAACACTCTCATATTCAGTCTGAGCTATAGCCGATTAATAGAAAGAGTCTACACTGTCTTTTAAGGCAATGAAATACGCTCAAGGAATGTGCTCTATCTTTAGCCAAACAAGTCAACGACAAAGCACGCTCGTGCATTGCGGCCATGTTCAAAGATTAGGTTAGTTTAAAAAAAAAAAAGTCACATTATAAATGTCAATGACGGGCTACGATATAAAAATCGAGCCAAAAAAGTAACGTCTTACACCATACAACAAATAATAGTAACTGAATTATATGTTGTAAAAACAGTGATGTTATTTGTATTAGTAAAAGTATCATTGGACACTTTTTGCAGCTTTTCATTAACTATGGTGCCCTAGGTAAACAACTACAGGGTGCTTGTTACAATACATTTTAAAAACTATTATGGAAAAACTGAAGATGTAAGGTATGGGTCATAACTAATAATTTTGCTGAGCAAATCAATCATCAACGTATATAACATATTGTAGTTTACACTGCCATGCAGGATTGTAATTTCTCGTTCAAACAAATCTAAACAAACCTTTAGAATGATATTGCTACGTACAATATTTTTGGCCAACGACTGGCCAAATCTGGTGCTCCAACTATCTGTACCACATGTTTGCTGGATATATCGAGTTCATTAATGTAACTCCACTTCATTAACAGTACGAAATCAACAGTCTAAAAGTGTTACACAAGATAGATAATCAATTAATGCACTTAAACTGTTAGGTATATCGGATTATCCCAAGTCTTTGTACCAGATAGCAGCGATTACAATCTAATCAGTGGAGTTCTACCTTTATGAACATTTTAGCCCATTCGATGCATTGCGGCATTTAACCTCGTATAAAAATAGATATCGAAGGCCACAGGTTACAAATGAATTTTTAAAACTGTACTGTTAAATAGTTGGAGTGTGGATACCATGTCGTTATACTAATGTCGTCTCACGGCCTTTAAAATCCCCTCTTGAGAAACATATTGCTTCTTACGTTTTTACTGGAAGCTTATATGATTTGGATTAGGAACTATCTGGGATAGCGAATATATTCAACATACATATTTGACATACCACAAATGTATCGAGTCTCTGTCCCATTAAACGTAACAATTTTAAAAATCGGTTAAGCTTTGCATATCACTTACTTGAATACCAGAATTGTCTCAACCAAAATTAAACAATTGAGCTGTCCACGTCCGCCAGTTTTATCACAATACATTCCTTTTTGTGCAACCGACACAACTAAACTATACTGTCAGATGCATTGATTGCCCAGCAAAAAAGACTTTAAACTCCGGACTATCGCACACAGCAGTATTAATTGTTGTCAGGTTATTTGAATAAAATGAATTCTGCATATACAGAAGCACACTGGAGTAGCATTTAGGAAATTGTCTTGTATGTCAGTAAGAAAGACAATATACTTGACAATCACCTGAATGTAGAAAACTAATGTGCCAATTTTATTTATAGCTGTAGGTTTTAGAACACTCTGTAGATGGTAAGGTATTTGTTATGATAAATGTACAATAAGCTGCTTAAATTTCAGTCTTATTTATATACATACATACATACATATACATATATATACACATACACACAGCTACGTCAAGTGGTTCGATTGGTTATTCTGACGTATTGAAAAGGTATACATTTTTTAGGCAAGCTAAGCCGTCAAACTGCCCAAAACTGCTGGAGGATAAATACCAGCCACTATTCAGTTTCTAAATAAGATTGAAGGCTAAAGTCTTTATATACCTACTTCACATTTATCACAAAAATGAGTCCGCAGGTCGATCATTAACGCTGTAAAATACCAAGTCCTCCCAAAATATTTACTGATCGGTAAGAAGTAAAACATTCTTTCCCAAGTTTCACGAGAATAAGTTATATTTATAATAATGTGATTCATTCAATCACTTACCGTGCATTGACCGTCCCCTCCAGTGTGTTTCCCCCCAATTAACCATATGTGAAAGTAACAATACCTGAAAAAGTAGTGCCGATGAACACCTTTGACGACGACTTCTGTGAAACTGGTAAACGAAACTCGATGACCAATAAAACATTTCCTCATGCTGGTGTCATGATGCTTAAACGTGTTGTTCACGGGCATACAGGGATATCTATAGGATCGAAAATCAATCTGATACATACAAGAAAATCCCCAATACCAAGTTTCCCAAAGTGTGCAAAACCATAAGTCACTGCCTAAGAACATAAATGTTCCTGAGTTTAAGCTATATTGTGAGTTCCAGATTCAAAAAAGCCTCCTAATGAGAGATGAAAGACACAGTTGGTCCCATTTCATTTCAGAGCAGTAGCCACGTAAACCAAACCATCTTGCTATATATAAAAATAGTTTTCACACTTTAGACAAAAGTTGTAGTGCTTTGACATAGTAATATTGGATGGTCTTCAGTCACTGCTCTCCACTACTTTTGACTGCTTACACTCAGTATATACCCTGAACTACAGAATTGCTAAAATTTCCCCCATCTTACCTGATTCTACCACAATTTTCAACTCATTTCGCTACGTTTCTTCAACAAAAGTAATATAAATGCTAATAAACAGGTGTGCACTCCAGCTGTATTAATTTCATAAAAACAATACCAACTTCCATTCTGTGAACAAGAAGTTGTTTTTCCCCCCAACTGTTAGTAACATTAATATCACGAGGACCATCATTTCACCACAGTCTAACGTAATATAATGGACTCACTCCAGAAGGGCTGTTCACTGCTTGCTGTCAGCTGTCCATAACATGTGGGGGCAGGGAAGTCTCCCTACAGCTGCACAAGACCTTCAGTTAGGAACACATGCAAATATATCCAGCAACAGCAAGTCGGAAAACTGGAACCTCACCTTGATTGCTGCCATAGTCAGTCTATTAACTCACATGAAGGATTCAAGTGTTTAACTAATGAATGCCCATCCCTTCCCTGGAAAGCATCATAGCTGAACGCCATTTGACTGTGACTGTTACTATGGTGGCCAGCTTCTAATTATATTCCGCACCCCCCAGTTTATTTCTCCCCTTAAGTTTTGTTTACAAATAATTTTAAACAAGACTGCATTCCTATTATAAACTATATTTTATGCCCAGCTTACCTGCAAAAACAAGAAACAGCAAAACAATATTTCTTTAAATATTAATAAATACATGAGATGCATTAGCTTATTTTTTTTCCTTTTTTCTTAAGCAGGAGGGTTAAAAAGTTTATTAATTTATTTTTATTTATGTATTTATCTGTGTTTTCTTTAGCAGCAATCCGAACATGGTTGAAAGTGGAGATAGCAGCCAAGAGAAGTTTTTCTTTTTTGACTTGATGGCAAACTGCCCTCACAGGGTGTTTTGGGGTGGGGTTAAAAAAATTAAGTAAAAAAAAAAAAAACAAAACAGGGAGAAGGTGTTAAGTCAGAGAGTGTAGAGGATGAGTAGGAGTCAGGGGCAATAACATGTCCTCTAATATTTAAGCCCTCTCCTCCAGCTCAATCCTGTCCCCACAACTTCTCTTCACTCTAACAGAAACAGGGGATGAGAGAAACAGACAGTGAGCGAGATCTGGCTGAGAATAGCCATAGATAATCCAACCCACAGTTTGTCTTTCATGTATCTTTTTGTTGTCGACAGTCAGATGGCGAGATGAAGGCAAAAACATAACCAAAAAAGGAGGAAAAAACAGGGAAGCATTTTGGTTTTCCTTCAAGCAAAATGGTTTGTTTTTCATAACCCTCAGTCATATTGTCCCCCTTCGCCTAAAAAAGGGGAAGTAGGGTTCACTTCTGCACATCTTTTTGAAATAGCTTCTTTTTTGGTGTGCCCCCAATGTGTTGACGTTTGTCATGTAATTTATTCAGATAGTTAGTTCATAAACCAGTATGGCAGGTGAGAAAAGACAGAGGGAAAGAAGAAAGGTAACAAAACCTGTATAGTGTGTTTGTGTGTGTGTATAAGGGGGAGGATTACCAGAGTAAGGGGAAATAACATTTTTTCTTTTTAAGTGTGTGTGTGTGTGTGTATACACTTCCCCACTTTAGGACAGTAAAATAAATTACATGAATCGTTAAATAAATAAACCACGAAAACCAAACCCTGCGCTTATTTCTGTTCTCTTACCCACATTTTACCGCCTCATGTAGTGAATTTTAATAAATTAACAATTTACAATTTACGCCTAGAATTCAGAAAAAACTGAAATAAAATATAGCGCAAGGGTATTAATCACACTTCTCGCCATTCATTCTTCACAACCCGTTCCAATTCTTAAACTATTCCTCTCCCTTCATGGTTTCCATATTCCAAAAACCCAAAAACAAATCTCGTTGCAAACCTGTCCTGAAATCACATAAAACTGAATAATAATAATAATAATAATAATAATAATAATAATAATGACATACTTCCTGAAACTTCTGATTCCACCCCCTTACATCTGCTTCAATAAAAGAAATGAAAAAATAAACTGAAAAAGAACCATTTTCCCCAGAACCTTTTCACCATCCCCCAAACCTCCACATGCAAAACAAAAACTCTTTGATATTTCACAACTTTGTCTGTATATTGGGCTCTGTATGTCTGACCATTGTTTTGTGTGTCTGGGTGTATTTGTCTGTATGTATTTTCATTGTTTCATTAAAATCGTATGGCTTTTGGAATTTGTTCAAGATTTATCAAGAGTTGGCCGCATTGGGACCACCCCCCCCTCCACTACCACACACGCTCATCATGGCCGACTCCTCAGAATCGGGCCGACCTCCTCCACCTATTCCCCTGGCCGGAGGACCCCCAGTTAACATGCTGCCTCCCACCCCAACACTTCCCTGGGGTGGGTTGTTATTGTTGTTACTGCCAGGGTAACATGGGGGAATGTACCCGAGCCCAGAGGCAGCTACCATGCTGTCCTGAGAGGGAGGAGGCTGGGCCAACTGTTGCTGAGAGGCCGTGGGGGGTGGTGGGGGTGGGGGCTGGGGGGCCATGACTGTCCTAGTCCGAAAAGCAGAAAGGCCCAGGTGGAGATTGGAGGAGCCGTACTGACTGGAGTCCAAGGTCTGGGGTGGCATGATGGAAGACTGACCCAGGTGATGGTGGTGGGTGAGGCTCAGCTCAATGCTGTCCTGCATCTGTGGGGAGGAGACAGGCATCAGTGACTGTGCCGACTGGCAGGGCTGCAACTGGTTCTGCGGCTGGTTCTGCTGCTGCTGCTGCTGCTGTTGACGGAGCTGCCGGCCATTGCTATGGTGGCCCCCGTAGATGGGATGGGGATGGTGCGGCTCCATCATGCCTCCCATGCCGACCCCAACCCCAGACAGGAAGTGGCGGGAGTGCTGGCTCGCAGCCGGCTTGTGCAGCAGCAACTGGGGGTAAGGGGGGTCACCACTGTTGGACAGAGGACCCCCCTCTCCTCCGGGCCAGATGCGTAGCTGCTGCTGAGATGGAGCCTTGGGGGGGTGCAGAGGACAGCGAGAATGTTAATGCTGCTAGGATACACAAAAAATGCTTATATCATATAGTACTAACCCTAACCGTAACCCTAACTATTGTGGGATTTAAACCTATAACGTTACAAAGGATAAATATGAATTGCTGTACCTCAGTCATCTTGCAATTGTTATGCATTCACTTACAAAATAAGCACAGACTATGAGAATTATATGCAGTGCATCATATACCTGATACTGAGGAAAGGGTACTCACCTGTGGACTTTGCATTTCATAGTCAGTATGAGTAACTGCACTGTTGTAGTACCGGTTGCTGTACCGGTAATTTCTGTTGTCATTGGAAGAACCGCTAGACCCACCTAGGGAGTGGATCAAGAGTTGCATCAGGGCTACTATACTTAACATAAACAAGCAACATAAACTATTTAATGGGTGTGATTTTAATTGTGCCTGTATGAAATTAAAGTGTCCCCAAAGTAACATTTGATGTAATGCAGGTGCCTGAATCTCAGATGAGGCATGCTTCACATCTGAGATTCAAATAATCAAATAATCTGAGATTCAAATAATCAAATAATCTATTTGATTATTTGTGGGTACCCAGATTTTAAATAAACAATCATATTCCCTGCTTCTCATTTTGTATCTGGGTCTTTCAGTAGCTGAGGGAATGAAAACCCAACTTACAGAAGTACACCGGAATGGAATATCCAGAAACAACTACTACCCTATGCCTATCTATCTCCTGTTTGTGCGGTCTATTTTCAGCATCCCATTTCATTTACTGTGTCTACTAATATAAATTCATTAAAGGCGTAATATGGTCATTTGGCCTGCAAAGAGGGTGGCTCATATTTGAACTTCAAAATTCCAGATTATCCAATTGTCAGCAAAGATCATTCAGAGCTGGTGCAGAGCTGTTCTAATGCACATTCTACTGAAAGCAAAGCACTGGGATCAGAAGGCTATATGGTTACCGGAGCTGGAGACTGAGCTTGTAGTGGAGGTGGAGTGGCTGTGGTCCATGGCAGGGCTAGTAGAGGTGGAGCTGCTGGTGTTTGTGCCCTCGTCAGTGGTCTTCTTGAAGAAATTGTGCTGCAGAGCATAGAAGGGTGTGATGCGGGTCTTAGGGTCATAATCAAGCATGCGGAGGATCAGGTCTTTGAACTTCAGGTAGTCGCAGGGGGCGTGTCCCTGCTCTCCGGCTCGCCGGCCCCCAGGCCCCCCTGTTTCCACCCCAAGAATCTCATGGAGTCGTCTTGTCGCAGGGGGCTTATACTCCTGAAAAAAGCCAACAAGGGGAGGAAGAATAGGGAGAAGGTGAGAAGATGGCAAGAGAAGAACACATTCTCTAGAAAAATACTGCTATGTACAACAAAAGACAGCCGTCCCATTTTCCGTAAGCACTTATCCAGTGCAGCAACACAGTGACCCTGGGCTCAAGAAGCAAATGGTATGAGGCAGAACACACTGTGCACCGGATGCCAGCCCATCACTTATGGACACAGAGTGGAAAACAGATACACACCAGTAAGGAGCATTTCAACAATATTCAGCGTCAAGCAGTACATGTATATGTTTTTAGAAACTGTGCATGTAGCAGAACAAAAATATGGTAGAAATTAGTGAAATTACAGAAACAAGTGAAACTCTCTGCATCTTAAGGTGCTTTTCCACCGCACCAGGTATCATATTTTTTTATATGGTACTTTCCCCATTTACAATGACTTCCAGTTGAGTACCATTAAGAAAAGTTCCAGTACCTAAAAGTGTCAACCCAACTGGGGTACTTTTTTGGTTTGTCTGTATTTTGGGGTGATTGGTTATACAAATACCCTGCCTCTAAAACACAATACAACTGCTCTCCTGAAAAAAACAAACTAAGAAAACAACAAAGTAAAGCAATAAAAATGGATACATGGACAAAGGATGAGATCCAAGCTTTAATTGCAATTTGGTCAGAAGAACACAAAGAGATCAGGATGGCATGACAAGAAATTTTTAAAAAGTATTTTACATGGTACAGTATGGTAGCATGGTAGTAAAAAAATTTTCAAATATTGCAATGTGATTCTGTTGTAATGAGTTCAACAGGAATTTCTCACAAACTCGTCTAGCAGTAATTTAAACAGAAGGATGAAAATGATTATGGTTGTCTCAGAGAATGCATGCGGCGCTCATACAAAAGCATTGGAGCTAAAGTTTAAACTGATTTCTAAAACGGATACTTAGATAATCTTGAAAAGGGAAAATCATTAAAACTGCAAAACATGCTAAGGCTTTTTCCTTTGACACAAACTCCCTGCGCCATAATGTCTGTACAGAATTGAAGGTATGAAAAACCTTGATCTTAGTCTAGCTCACTAGAGATGTAAGAATTGCATGTGCCATTTTGGTTGTCACATATCATTGAGCCCTACAATTTACTACAGCCATTTTTCAAATTCAATACAAAATACCCCACCTTGCGTTGTGATATCATTCAGCACTCGTACCAGTTTTTACGCCAGTGGAAAACCAACACCTTGAAGTACTGTACTTTTGGTACATGAAAGCTGGACCTATGAATTGTAGAACTGTAATTGAAGTGAATATTTCAACAAAACCGAACCTGAAAAATTCAAGCAAATTTACCAGGCTCAAGAAGAAGCTTTGTGTTTAGGCTTGGCCAACTCAAAGTTAGTGACCTGAACCCAATTAAGATCCTCTCATAAGATTTGGCAAGTTTGTCAAATAACCTCCAAACCTCACTAATTTGGCAAAGTTCTTTAAGATGTGCAAGAATCCCTCAATCCCTCAAGTGACTATTTAGTAGTTATGACACTTTAACAAACAGTTAAAGAAACCAGTGTAGTTTGTTAAACAATGAAGATCACATTTCTTTGTATGGATGTATTATTTTGAATATCTTTAACCAAAGTTCAACTGAAATTTAATAGGTAATTTTCCTATAGTATGTGAAAACAATGGCAATTCCTTGCAATTTCAGGCACCATAAATCAACAGTTTGTCAGGTATTAGCAAACAAGCAAATAAATTCTGAACCATCATTTAAAAACATTCCTTAATCAGGCCATTCTTAATATCAACCTCTACTCTAGATTTATCTAGCCAATAATATGATTTCATGCTTGTGCTAATGATTGCTTTCCTTTTCTATGTTGCTATGAGGGTACTATTGTGTTTTAAATGTCCTTGCTAATCAATCAATCATTCATATTTGTGGATATCATAAAATTTTGGGATCCAAATAATATATGTGAGAACTGTGTTATTTTAACATTTAGATAACAATGTGCAATTGACTACTTCATTTGAAACTGACAATACAAGACCAACCTGCTGGAATCCAGCCAGTGCCACTGACCAGCCATACTGCGTTACAAAGTCATCGCTGCAGCCTAGTTAGTTCCCTTAGGCACAATCTCCATATGATGAGGCTTTCTACTAAAGACCTCCTCATTTTCCTCATAGGCTCTTGTCTTTCCAAGAAAGTGCTCATTCCATTACCTTTTTTGTTGGTATTACGAGGAATAGTATAGGCATACAGGGAAGTGTTTGGTTACGGAGTCATTATTAAGGTTATACAAACACATTTCAAAGGACAAATCCTGCTCATCAGATCAAGAGGCAGAATGAGCAATGGCAATGATAACAGCTTATCGTCTTTTGTCTTTCAACTAGTGCACTAATGTAGTTGTAACGAAGAACAGCAGCTATAATAGCTATCATCGAATGTTTAAATTTATATACCATGTGTTAGAGAGGCTAGTCAAGTATATTATGCTGTACAGGTTTTGTTGCATTTCTGGAAGAACGCTACTGGTTAAGAGCAAAACCCCCAAATGTAGCAGTGTATCAGTGGTAATGCTAAATGCAGAATTTTTAAGGAGCAGACTTCATTGCTTACTATGAAAATGTGCTGTGGGCAAAGTTGCACTCTCACTACTTTCATGGAAGATGAGATTTGAGAATTAATCGTGAAAATTAGGGAAATTGCCAGAAGAAGGAGGCAGAGATTTACTCACGGAAGCCGAAGGATAAAGTACCTTCTTTATGTCCTTGTTCTTCTTGACGGTCCAGAGGCCGTCAGACAGCTTGTCAAAATATTTTCGTGCTTTGGGGGCTTGGTCTAGCATGTGGTTGGGGGGGACGCCCAGCACCTCAACTATTTTATTCATCTGATCCACCTGTTAGAAAAGAGCAATGTTAGTCAGACTGTAGTAACCAAAATAGTAAAGGTACCCATGAAAAGTTTCACCTACAGTGATTATTTTTAGTCTGTTGGCTGAACAGACATTGACATCATAACATTACCAATCAATTACCAACAAATGGGCATAACCTTTAGCCAAAGCCAAAACTTTACCCAAAGAATCTTTCCATATTAAAACCATGAGCTGATACGCTGGTAAGCAAAGTGCCTCTGTTGTACCTCATTGGAACCGCTGAAGAGAGGCTCCCCTGTGTGCATCTCAACCAGAATGCAGCCCAGGGACCACATGTCAATGGCCAGATCATAGGGCATGCCAAGTAGTACCTCTGGGGATCGGTAGAACCGACTTTGGATGTACTGGTAAATCTAAGAAAACAGAAGGGTTAGCTGGTTAGATATAAAGGGAGATGTAGGATGTAAGGACAGTGCTAAATGTCACTAGATGGCAGCAATGACTAGATCCAATAGTAAGAGTAGCACAGCTGAAAGCCCTGTGTTCTCAACGTTCTATAATAAAGCTATTTTCTACTGAAGTGTACAAGACATGCGACACAAAAATTCCACACTAGCCCCTTTCGTATGTCCAGCTACCTGAAGACGAAAAACATTTTGCACGTCCTCCTCATTCATTTCAGTTTCCCTCCACAGTGATGAACCTGTGCTCTGACTCCAAATTTTGTTCTTAGCAGTATGTATAAGTCTCAAGAGGGGATATGTGAAAACAAGAATTTCTACCTATACCAATGGCAAATAAAGAATCATTAAATAACATATCTCATGTAGCCTGTTTAGTGGTGTCCATTAGTCCCTTCACGACCTCTGCTATATTCGTTCCCCATAGTTGCTTTTCCAGAGGTGGGCAAGATACGAGTAAAAAGTAAAAATCTAGACCAGGATTTTGTTTCAACCAAGTAGTTGAGTACTCTGTAACTGAGACAGTCTCAGTTACAGAGTACTCAACTAC
>JAODKL010000236.1:0-14001 GCA_026780765.1 Petrocephalus schoutedeni
TTTTCCACATATGCAAAAAGTGCCCTTTTTTCCCCCTGGAGCACTTGCCCCCCAAAATGTCTGTGCACGCCACTGTGAACTGACAATGCGCACAGGAGTTACAACAACAAGCGCCGTTTGCGCTAATTTACAGTGTGCATTATAGTTTCATATTTGTCTTAATTGTACATTTGTATTATTAATTTTGACCTCTTATTATATCATCGGCGTTACTACGTTGTCCAAGGAATACCGCCAGTGTGTTTTCGTGGTGTATTTTGGCCGATCTCTGCGTCTCTGTGACAGGACAGCAGGCAAAAGTTCAGACAACGAACTACTTAGAAAATAACGAGTGGGTCGGATCACTCGTAAATCTACGAGCGAAATAACGAACTCCTTAGCTACGAAGGGTTTTTGGAAAGTCTCGTTAATTAACGATCAATCTTAAGTGCTCGATACTTAGCGCTACGATGCTTCTGGGAAGGCCACCCCTTGTTCGTCATTCACTACGATCGATCGCTTTTGGGCAGCCCACCCCTGAAGGCCAAGTTCATTCCTGTAGGTGAGGCCCTCCACCACGGAATAAGTCCGCAAACAATATAGAAATAGAGAGTTAAACATTAATACCTATAGTTTGTGCTGATACGCTGTGAAGTTTATTCATGGAGTTTAAGAAAAGAGAGAAAGAAATAATTAAATATTTCTTATTTGTTTAGTTGTTTTCTTGTTTCGTGTAAAACGTGCAGAACAACACAGACATTTCACTATATAGGTTACCCATATGAGAAACAGGGTCCCTGCGTGAAAAGAGATTTCACGCAGCCTCATTTACGCTGAATATTCTACCTGCTAATGTCTCAGCGGTCCCGTGTCCTTATATCTTTCCGTTTCCATCTTTGTGTCACTATCGCCTCGGGCTTTCATGTGCTTTCCCAAACCGCTTTCTGTACATTTTAATACTAGAAAACAACGGGGCTGTGTCCAGCATAGCCCACCACCTCACTTTATTCACAACACACGTGTGTGATGTCTGAATGAATAAATACATAAATCGACAATATTCCGAACAGTATCACCTGTGGTGCCTCAATATATTCCCTCTTGTTGCCGTTCCTGCCTGATTAAATCAATTTCTTAAAAGTGATACCAGGTGCCCGAAATACAATTATTATTATTATTATTATTATTGTTGTTGTTTAAATATGGACAGACATATTGATAAAAATTATTATATTAACATAGTCATATTTGAGAAAATCTGTCCAGGTATGACTTAATTTGCTAATCCAAATAAAACGGTTAACTTTCCACGTAAAATAATGATTTCACGGTTTTACGGTAAATATAACATACCTGGTTTCGATGTAGCCTATTACTAGCGCAAATGTAAATTTTATGCACAACTAAACTTTATTTTGAAACCCACAATATCAAAACCAAAATCGAAGCTCTTCTGGGCAGTTCTTAAAATGCCCGATTTATGCAAAAAGAATCACATATAATTAAAGTCAGTAAATGTCTAAAATGATTTTTATGTCTACTTCCGCGATTGAAATTAATATTTTCCTCAATAATTATTTCATTTTTTTATGTTGAAAATGCACATAATATTTCATATCGTCGTTGGATTGTTAAAAGTATTACTTCAAAGATCCGTAACATAGGCCTATGTTTGTGTGAATCGGGCGGCGTTTAAAATTCCATATTTACACATAGGCCTACTTCATACATCGTCACTTCGGTATTATGAAAAAACGCATTTTTATCAATCAAAAGTCTTTTATTATCCGAATTCTATATTCATTCTGTGGTCTGTGTTTACCTGCAAGATTTTCATTAATTCTTCAATTTTTCAATAATTTGATAAAACATGCATATTCGGCGTCTAATGTGTTTTTAAATCCACGACCACTAATCAAATTAACTAATAAATATTACAAGGTATGACACCTGACATCTGTTATTCTTCTCGTGTAAGAAATCGTACGTCGTACAGAATCGAAAGAACAGCAAATTCAATGCAAATAACTGCAGTCCAACTTCGACGCGAAGCCGCTTTGCTATCAAAAGGTGGCGCTGTTGGACAAATAAAAATTATAACGGTACATTCTTCTGACGTTTTTTTCGCCCCACAGTATATTCAGCATAATTAAATATCACAGAACGTCCCATTTCGAATCAATAATATCTATCTATCTATCCATCCAAAGATGATTGATTTTAAAGATTCAAAAGTGAAACAAGAGGAACTAGACAAATTAAATTCAGAACCTCAAGTTAGACTAAAGTGTACGTTTGTATTGGTGAAAGCGGTAACGTTCTTGGTAAGTGATATTAGTTTAAGAACATCACACTGGCCTACTTTATCATTATTATTATTATTGTTGTTGTTGTTGTTATTGTGGTTGTTGCGGCTGTTGTTGTCATCATTATTATTACCCTTATTAATAATAATAATACGTTGTTTTTAAAGCGTTTTTAATCAGTGTTTATTGGCCTAGGTGTTACCATGTTTAGCCTATGTCGTGGATGAAACGTTTAGAGAAAACACATTAAACCCAAATGACCGTCTTTTTGACTAAAACGAATATCTCCGAATCAGCGGTGACTCTGCTTATCATATTTGTCATTAAGTAATAAAGATTAATTATATATTTTGAAACGAAGAATCTACATTTCTTAATTATACATGATAATACCAAATTGCTCACATTTGTTTAAAAGAGCGGTTTCATTTAAACGAAATACAGAACGGCCGTCTGGTTTCAGAAGTTTTTTCGTCGACACAGTGCTCATACGGGAATACTTTTCTGTAACAAACTCGTTTTGCATTTGATGGTTTAACGATTGACTTAGGTTTATTAACGGTGTATCATCCAAACCAAATTAACAAACCATTATTAATATTTATATAATAATATAAATCGTAAATGTATTGAACCACTTAATTGTGTTACTAAATGTTCGATGAGTCTCTTTTGGTTGTAACCGTTTTGTGATTTAGGCCTACTCACAAAATTAATTGTTGTATATTTTGCTTTATCCAATAAATTCCACTAATAATGATAATTAGTTATTTCATTCTTTTAAACGGTCAACGTAGACTGATAAAGGGCATCCAGTACCACGTGATTCGCAATTGTTGAAACGATTGTTATTGGAAATAGCAAGGCCTTCCCTTGGTTTGATCCACGTCTTGGGAGAAAAGCTCCGACTTGAATAATCAGGAGTGCGGCGTCCCCGTGCTGGGGCTTTGTCCCGTGCTCCGGTATGACTCGAGGACAGCTGGGCACTGGCCGTCTCACTGACTCTGCCCTGACATCTGGGAAACCCACCGGTGTGTGGCACGCGAATCGAGTGATGTCGCTATTTAAATGCAAATTTGCGGGGATCATTGATGCCTCGCGAGCCCCGTAAACCCATACAAAAGGGCACTTCACACTCAGCAAAGAGGGGCCCGTTTCTTTGCGAGGCCTCATTCAGACCCACACACCTTCTGCATGACTAACTTTTCTTTTGTCCGATACCCAGTATTAGCACTCTTAAGTATAAGCGCCAACATTGCAACAACGGAAGACGCTGGTTTGCGACGCGCACTTACAGAACACAGCAGTTCTCAACACTGCTGTGGGAACCTCACATGTTTATTATTCTCTTTGATGCATTTCTCATCTCGTGATAAGAATGAATCTCATAGTCATATTCTGGGATTGTTTTGTGTGTGTTTTAGGTTTTACAGTTTAATAACCTTGCCATAATTTAGTTTCTAATGACATCAAATCAAATGCACGCTGATTGACTTACACAACTGTTAGCTTATTGCATGGTTAATATTAATTGTTAATTCAAGCTGGTCGCGTATGCATTTTGTTTGACATTGAGAGCATACGTGATTGAGTCAAATGCATAAAAATGACAACCGCCTAAGAAATCAGTGCACAAGTAAAATCGTCCACACTAATGGTCACGGTGAGGAAATATGAAGTTTAGCGCTGGAGTATAAATCTGAGCGCATTATCTACGCTTTGATTCCCGGACCAGATGATCTAAGAAAATGAGCGAAATGGATTCAGCATCAGCGCCTGTTGTGAGGAGCAGCTGACTACCCTGTTTCTGGCCAGATGGCTTCTGAACACAGATTTGCATTAATTTTCTCCAAATATCTTCAAAAATACAGGGACAGCTGCATTTGTTCGTCAGATAAGGTTTGAAACTCCTTTTCAGGACCGGGTCGTTACCCAGGTGAGGGGTCTGAAGATCTTTGCCCTCTCCAGTCAATAGTATGGGGTTTAAAGAAATTCGTCTTTATACCTCCCGGTATGATAATTAGATTGTATCGCCTCGATGCGTGTAATCACCAAAGAAGTGAACGGTGATGCACTGGGTTTAAATAAAAAATATAGTCCCCTACTGTAATTCAATTCTAAAATTATTATATAAATACATAATAACATATTTATTGAATGCTCGTTCACACACATCTTAATGAGCACTAAATAAAATTTCTTATAGCTGTACGAATAACTATGTTTGGAATAGTTTGTATTGTTTGTGGTTTATCAATTTAATTTGTTCATTTACAGAAAAAATATCTGGAAGTGTAATGGGATTTGCCGTTATGACCTTTTTATTTAAAGAAAAAACATTTCCAGCGGATCAATTAATATTGGTCATCTCCAAAAAAACAGTTCACCTACAAAATGTGATTTTGTTATACTCAGAAATTCAGTTTAACGACAATGCATTTTGAAACGAGAGAAGAGCACCCCCTTGGAAAAGTCACTTATCAGTGGCAGGAGTCATTAAGCCACAAACCAGGGAAACAGCTCACGCTACCACGTAACTCTCCGTCGGCGCCCCCGCCCGCCGCCTCTAATGCTAGGAGCTGGGGGTGTGCGCTTCGGGGCGGGTCCGTGAAAACACAAAAATGACGTCGATGTATTTAGTATAACAACAAGAAGCGTAATATATTACTAGAATACTTCGACTATTGGCAGTAATAAACTCTATGTCATAATTATTCTTATGTCTTATAATACAAAATCTTCAGCTCTTCTCCACATGGGCGAGCCACATCCCCTAAAACGCAATAACGAGTAACATGAAATGCAATTTATAATCTGAATGAACACGCATTAAATTGGCAAAAAAAGACAAGTGTACTATACCACTTCGGTGACCGCAACATTTTTAAGAAGAAATATCACCGCTCCACTGATTATATTTGCATTGCGTATGATTAAAACTGGCTTTAATAACTCAAACAGTCCAATTAATTCGACACGTTTGCAAAATTAGTCCTTCAAATATTTTGTACGTGAAATATAAAATAATACAAGGTTTACATGATGAATTTTATTGCAGATTGCAACAGTTACATAAAACTGCACGTATACAGGAAAATATAAGATATTACCCAAATATTCTAAACCCATTTCCTCTTTCAAATATAGAGCACTTAACAGTAACATGATCAGAGGTCCACAGACATAGACTTGTATCAGCCGACTCATTTCTCCTTATGGATTTTGTGTTGAGGAAGAATAACTTCACTCGAAGTTTATTTGAAGGAAAAGTCAACTCACCACACTATTAGAGGGAAGTGGGGACGGTCCTGTCCGGCTGCAGCCATTGGAGCTCCGCGCGCACTCGGGGCTCGTCAACGCCATATATGGTAAGAGGCACGCCCCACGAGCGTCATACTCTGACAGCGCCGCTCCCGTGGGCTCCGAGTTTTGGCTCCCGGGAAAGGTTCCGCTCCTGGGGATACAGGGCTCACTTCTCTACGCCTCCATCAATTCTACGAGAGGCTTAAGGCCCGTCGACAACCTCTTGCCAATGACACCTCCATAGCCATAGTTTTTTTTTTTTTGCTTGTTTGTTTGTCCTTTCAAGGAGAAGATTCTTGGAAGAAGTAGGGGATTCAATAGCGCCCTACAGTCTTAGATGCTTATGGATGGCACCAAACTGAGGATATCCAGCAAGACATACGTAGCGAAACAACAGCAATAAGATCGCACTGCAAGGGAAGGACCGCATTCCAGCCAGTGTTGCACTCCGGTGCAGATTGTTCATGTTGTGCGTATCTTGCGTACCAACTTTTCTCTGTATTGATCATTCAGTACAAAGTCATCAAGGACAAAGCAGTTCTCTAATTCTCATCCTCTGGCAAGAGCTGGTCTTGCGCATATAACTATTTTAATGTTTGGAATCCAGGATAATATACCTCGAGTTGGGACAACGATGAAAGTGGAGCCGCTGGGTGGTGGGATGAATCCGGTCCGCTCGTGGATGCATACAGCTGGGGTGGTAGATGCTAACACAGCCGCGCAAAGGTATGTATGCCAAATCATCAGTTTTTTTAAAGAATTTCTCACAACATCCCCAAATTCTCTCCTTATTATTGACAATCTTCTCCTGCCCCTTTCACATCTTCTCGTCCATTGCATCATATTACCGTCATAGTCACATATTATGAAATCTTCCTTCTGTCAAAGGTGATTCCTCATGTCTAAAGTTATCATCGTCTAACTGGAGCCTTTGCTACTTAACCGACGTGATCTTTTGTTTTCTATCCCCGCAGCGGAGTGGGCTTGGCCCGCGCGCACTTCGAAAAGCAGCCGCCTTCCAACCTCAGAAAATCCAATTTTTTCCACTTCGTCCTGGCATTGTATGACAGACAGGGGCAGCCCGTGGAGATCGAAAGGACAGCTTTTGTGGACTTTGTGGAAAAGGAGAAAGTAAGAGTTGCTTTGGAGTATCGCAGAAAACTCTGATGTGTCTCAGTCTGTGGGATAACCCAGCACATTACCGGCGCTTTACGCGGTGGAGCCACGTGCGAGTTCCCGTTTCATTCGCGGAGGAAAAACATATTGTGAATATTAGTATTTACATCTAACGTGATATCTTTGGGAAAACTGCGCAACACATCTAGCTTTCTCAACACAAAATACACAAATATTATATATTTGGACATTTTGTGCAGTGATTCAGATATCTCCCTTATTACTTACAGGAACCAAACAATGAAAAAACGAATAATGGGATTCATTACAAACTACAGTTATTGTACAGCAACGGTGAGTCAGATTTTCAAAAGATATTTCAAGTGTCTACCCCATGACTCGTTTTGTAATTTAGTACATATAAATCCCAATCAACAGACGCAATCATGAACAAAATACTGTCATACAGCCATTATGCAAACAACGAAATACAAATTTGTTAAATTTGTCATGTTGATTAATTGTATGCTGAGTTAATTGCGCTTAATGGAACACAATAAAAATAAAATGAGTATGAGTATTAGGATGATATTTTTCTGTGGAATCAATGCGCTAAGATAACTACCATTTCTGGGTTTTCGTAACGGTAATTCTATAACAATGTCTTAACATATCTAAGACTGTTTAAATAAAGATTAATTTCTACAGGCGTCAGAACAGAACAGGATCTTTATGTCCGGCTAATCGATTCTATGACGAAACAGGTAAGACAATTTTATATGAATATATTACGTGTCGCATTTGCGGTTCGAAAAGTATTAACAGGTGTTTCAAAATGTAATTATATAGTGAAGAAGACTTAAGATACTATTTTAGGTTAGGTGTGATTAGAAATTTATTTGGATATATTTTCTCCATAATTTTAATACATTGTTATATCTTGACGGTAGTCTTCGGGACAAAATACAAACATACACAATAACGATTAAGTTCCGCTACCCACAGTTAACCTTTTTCAAACCCCTTGGGAGAGCCACAATATAGATTATTCGAGATTACTCCAAAATTGCAGTGTCAGTCCCATGTGACACTATTTAATTTTTTCTTTAATAAAAATATAACAAAATTAATTGTAGTATTCAGAGTCCAGAGCATGTCAGCTTCTTAATTAATATTTTCTCCCGCAGTGAGTCATGATGAAATTTTCTTCAAATTATATATTATTTCAATATAAATGTACCCAGTAATATCGAATAAAAGTCATAAATTATATCACATACTGCACATGAATTTAATTACCTATTTGTGCCAAATCTGGGCATTTCCGAAAGCAGCACATTACTAATATTAATTCGGTTAAACACTGCGAATTTCGACCGACTTTTCAACAACCTAATCGGACAGTCCAGATGTAAATCTTAATCTCTTAACATAGTGAAGCAAAGTGAAATTAGCCTTCTATTGGTCAGCTGGTCAATGATGCCTCACGGACAGTTTAAGGATTCTAGTATCTAGCTAAAATAGCGACGTATATCTGCCATAAATGAGCAGTAACGAAAACCAGAACGCCCAGGATCTAAAACAGATTACTTACATGAATCAACAAATATTCTAGATTCTAGGTCTATATCATGGTCATTTTTATTGTTGGTCTCCCATCTTCTGGAAAGTAATAAATATACATTCATTTCTATGGCTTTTTCCTACATTAAAGTATTTTCCGATCCGGGATAGCAGCCGCGCTGTCACAGTTTTGCGCCGGGACGGTCGCCGCGGACTCGGAACAGCTTCGCGGCTTCCTCGCCATCTGTCCCAGCCAGTGATCAAAAATTACCCATGCGTACCCCCGCACACCAAATTTGGACCAAAGGGGGAAAAAATACAATGCTCACAGCTCAAAATAAACAACAGATTGTCCATTAACACTTCCCTCAAAATATGAGCTGGGAGAGCGACGGTTATGACCGTGTCTGATCTTTGCCTCCATATCAATAGAGAACTTCTGATTGACAAGGGCGGCTTAATTATGGTCTATACAATATGAAACACAGTAAAAACATATACAGATCATAAATTAAAATGCATTAAACTACCACACTTATTTGATATAAACAATAGCTCGTCTTTTCCTATGTGATCTGACACTGTCTTTTATCCAGCGAGCAAAGCGCTTTCTCCCGTATCAGGGGATAATTAACTAATCGCTAATAGACCAATGCTGATGTGGTATTTAATGAAGGACGTGCATATTAACTCTAAAAAATGAGATAACACGCTTTTGATGTAATATGATGTTATTGAAATACTGGTGTAAAATACAATATTAATTTGATTCATCTTCGTTTTTAGGCTATTGTCTATGAAGGGCAAGATAAAAATCCAGAAATGTGCCGCGTGCTCCTAACACACGAAATTATGTGCAGGTAAGAGTTTAACTTTGTACTTACTTAACGCTTGTAAGTCGTTAAAACCCTCACACTGTCGAGAGTTTGACATTTCCCGCTATATCCATTTAAAGATTAATATGGAAGAGCTCAGGAGTCACAGGGCAAACACTCCCGACTGTTGTTATTACGAATGTCATCAAAGCTCCTGGGTTAGTACAATCACTCTTCCCGCGCTGTGCCCTTAAATCACATGAAGACACGACTGGTGCCTCTGAAATGTAGTTAAAAAAGAGAGGCTGGCTCAGTGCTACATGGGGAAGGCTCACCCAAGTAACACTGGGAAACCCCCACAGCTGCCAGAGCTGCATTGTAAGGCTTTCACTAAACTGGCCTCTCCTTCACAGCAGCTGTTTTCAGGTGTCTTCCTCTCTGTCAGAAAAATCCATTGTTTAATATAAGCAGGCACCTATGGCATGAAGCTCCTGTGTTTCTTAGGCCAGGTTCTGTGAGAGATAAAGTAGTTGAAAAAGAATGAATGGTGGTTTTTGCTTCTGTGTAACAAGGACAGATGAGATGGAAGAGATGTTTTCTAATATATATCAGCATGTAATGCAGTCATCATGGAAACGGCGTAGATATGGTGAATGCTTAAAGACAGCAGACTTCTTGTAAATTAGTTTAGCTGTCAGCTTTGTGAAGGATTTGGGTACAACAGCAACCATATGGTCTTAATTAATTTAATTTCCACATTTACCCATAGAAGAGTGTAGAAGTGCGTGCGTATAGTTTAGGTTCCTCTCTGCTTGAATTAAAGTTTTCATGGTACCCCAAAGATGGACATGGACCAGGATCATTGGCACTTTGTGTGAGCCATTTGAGCCTCTCATTACTGGGAGAAACACAAGGCGGCATCTTGCAGCTTGACAGTTTGAGGTAAACAAACGCCAAGGCCTGTGAGAGGCATTCGTCAACCTCCTGGCACAGCTCCAAAGTGCAGACAAACATCTTGGTGCAGTTTCTCATCCTTTTGCAGTGAGTCACACCCACTTGTGTGATATGACTAGTTATGGCTGTGCCTTGAAGTGCCATGAATACTGCACTCATGGCTTCTCATGAAGGATGTTGTCCCTCTTACAGCCGCTGCTGTGACAAGAAAAGCTGTGGCAACAGGAATGAGACGCCGTCAGACCCTGTCATCATCGACCGGTAGGCCCTGCCCCTCACTATTCTGCTCATTGCCCTCCCTCTTACTGGCTGATTGACTTCAGACCTTGTGTTGCAGTATCTTGTGTTGTAGTATGTTGTATCTTATAGGTATTTTCTGAAAGTTGTGTTCTGCTGATATTGGCTTTGCCTGAAAACTATAAATGCCTGAAATTGAGGCTGTTGCTTCCGGTCGTTGTAGCTAATTGCCGAGTGAAAACAATAATATGATAATGAGCAAACTCCTGAACAAACTCTGAGTAAAGCTGTTCTGATGAAAAGCTGGCAGAGAAATAGTGGACATGACTGAAACTTGAGATGGATAAAAAATGCAGCATTGGGAGAGATCAGTGCTAATGTTTGACCAACAGGGCTTGGAGTCTGCTATGCAGAGAACATCTGATATCTGACAGAGGGGACATCTCTCTTATTAGTAATCAAATATGACTGTCCAGTTGCTGCCGTCAGTCTGAAAAAGAGGCCAGGCTCTCCCAGCACTTAACTGGGATCTTTTCGCTATTCTTCATTTGAACATATCCTTGCATAGCTGATTTAAATAGTCTATATATGCAAACAAAACATTAAGTTGTAATATAAAATATTTAAGTTCTATACAGCTAGATTGTGTAATGTAAATACACTGTCAAACGGTATTACCGAGAAGAATCACAACACTGTTAAAATGTAATGAGTCAAATAAAAATAAAGCCAAGTCTGGGCATTTTTATCTGGGTTATTCTTTTCAAGAGAATGGTGGGTTAGTTTATGTAAATCCTGAGTCTGTAATTATCTTAATTACATGAATACATGCAGTGAGTTATAAGATTTAAATGTTGGTGCCACTCAGCCTGTATTAAGTGCATTTTAAAATTCATTCATACTAAATAAACTGAAACACTAAAAATTATAATTTTGTTTTAAAGTCACGTGCAGTTTCTGAGAAAGTGTCCGCTTCATGGGCTCAGCATGATGTAACAGTGATATTTAATATCCTGTAGATGTGTTTCTTTTGTTTCACGGTTAAATGGATTCTGAAGTATGGGATTTCACAGGGCATTGTGCTTTGGTCTGTAGTATAATGAATAGCAGAGGAAAAGGGGCAGAGCCAGAATGAAGGAAAAGGGTACACTGAGATCAGAAAGCAGAAAAGTGCTCTGGGAATGTTAAAGATTCAGAGCATCTTTCCTTGAGCGCATGGCTGGATTTGGTTCTGAAAATACATTTACCACATGGCTCCCCACTCCGTGACATCACTGAGATTCTGGGTTTGGTTCGTCTACATACCACATGGCTCTGCATTCTGTGTTATCACTGATATTTTAGGTTTGCTTCTGGTGTGGTGGCATAGTGATGTAGTGGTTAGCACTGTTGCCTTATACCTCTGGGCCCATGATATGAACATCTGCCATGGCTCTATTTCTGTGGAGTCTGCATGTTCTCCCTGTGTCGTTGTGGGGTTTCCTCTGGGTACTTCGGAATCCTGGGTTTGGCATATACCACATAGATTCCAGGTTTGGTTCTGTATTGCTTTCTGTTTTCCCGGAGTCAGCCCACACATCTGCTTGTCCCATTTTCTCTGAGACTTTTAAGAGGAACACCCAGCTGTCAGAGTGTTTCACTTCTAATGGGGATTTCACCAGTGCAAAACTGACCATACGTTACTACAGCTTCCCACTATTTAAAATTATTATTATTATTATTATTATGCAGTTTTGCCCAAAGCATAAATAGGGCCTTATGAAATCCGTTTTATTTTTTTTCTCGGGATCCGTTTGGTCCTTTTTAATTTGATCTGTTTTGCATTTAAACAGATCGGATCAGCAGCTTATAAAAACCTTTAAATGCAAAACAGATCAAATTAAAAAGGACCAAATGGATCCCGAGAAAAAAAATAAAATGAATTTTATAGGGCCCTACATAAATATAGCAGTTATTAGTGAGCTATATCTTGATAGGTACCAGATGAGCAGACTGGAGCCTTCGTTATTGACAGAAGGTGCCCAAATCTGGACACCTTGTGTGTTCCTCACTTTGCTGACAGAGATGACAAAGGAAGCTTTACAAATAGCAGCTTTTATAAGGTCAGTGCTTTTTAAAAAAATGGCATACAAATTAAGCCCCATAGGCTTACATGCAATTCTGTACCCAGAAGTTCATCTGTAGCCAATAAATGAGTGGGATTTACATTAGTGACATACCTATAATCAATAACCAAATTCCATTTGTCATCCAGAATGAATTACAGAATGAATTAGTCTTATAGCGTAGAGAAAAAAAAATCATCATTAAATAATTGGACACCTTTGCTGTGCATGTCGATGTGCAGTAAAAACACTCTGACTGAATTCTTGCACATGCCAGGAAGCTCACTTTATAAAAAAGTTCCTAATTCTGTCCCTCTGTCCACACTGGAAAGCATGACTCCAGGTTCAGGCCAGCATTTTATTAGTCACTTTGTTTGGACTCTGTGGGCATAATCGGCCTGTTTGGGTGCTTTGATGTCTGGGTTACATGCTGAACACTATGTATAGCTTCTAACAGCTGATGTCAGTGCAAAAACTGGGATCAGAGGCTGGCTTTTCCAGCAACCTGTTAGTCATGAAGCTGTCACACAGCTCAGCACGGCCCCCCTCACAGCCCACGCTAGCACCAGCCTCACATCTGGCGAGAGGGCACAGCTGGAGGCAGCTTTCTGATAGACATGGGGTGGTGCGGGCAACGAATGAGGAGGTTTTGAGAAGCACAGGTGCACCCAGGATTGTTCACCGCAGTCCAGCGGCATTCTGGACGTGTGAGAAGTAACAGAAAAGAACTCCATTCAGAGCAAAGAACAGAGAGTCTGCTGGCCATTTTACAGGCATTACACTTACAGCTGCTAGTTGTAAATGGTTATCTCAGTGTTTTGGACCTAACTGTATGAGAGAGTGATTCTGGGCATTTAGAGAGGGATTATCATTGCATAATGGCAGGCTGAGCAGCCTGTTCTTCTGAAGAGCCTGCTAGCGGACGCATTAAGCGGGATTGGCTTTGATGCAGATCACTCGCATGGCACTTGACCGATGAACATCTCATTAGGGTCTCGCAGATCTGGGCAGGGTGGGGTGGCCAGGCCCCAATTTATCCGGTCCTGCGCAGCATGTAGAATTAGCTTCACAGACCACGTGTGCTTGGTGGGGCGTGACTCTGTGATTGAGAATATGAAACATATTTATAAAAAGAAAGGAAAAGAAGAGCAGTGAATAGCTGTATCTGTGTGTTGCGCTCAGCCTCATCTCTCGAAGCAGATGCTGGGAGGACGTGAAGCACTGGCCTCATGTTCAGCACTCAGATAAAGGCAGGGAGACTGGAGGAGGGAGGGGGTCATGCATTTGTTAGCATTAGAAAAGCTTCTAAATCGAAATAAAATGCTTTAGTTTGCTGCTGCCCTCTCCCATCCCTCTTGAAGCTGTGCTGACCTCCTGTCTCTCTCCATTTTTTTAAATGTAGCAATATGTGGTGTAACACAGAGAGGTTGAGCTCAGGTGACGGCCCTCTGGGGGTTACAGCTATGGGCCTCAGGGAGTTTGGGCCCATTTGAAGAAAACCTTCACAACTGGGACACAAACAAGCCCCATTTATAAACGCTGCCACCTTAAGAACATAAGAACATAAGAAATTTACAAACGAGAGGAGGCCATTCGGCCCATCAAGCTCGTTTGGGGAGAACT
>JAODKL010000237.1:0-13988 GCA_026780765.1 Petrocephalus schoutedeni
AATCACGAGGTGTGCTGGGTGAAGCGAGGCGGAGATGCCCACAAGAAAAGGGCGGCTGTAGATGGAGAGGTGTCCTTGAATTGGATACCTTCAGACGGCACTGCTCCTCGCCCACGTGGCAGCTCAGGCGAGCATCCTGGGCGGGGCCGTCCGTCCAAGACAAAGTCAAACTGGCTGGCAGGTCGCAGGCCTATCGGATCAACCGGCCCTGCCTTCAGAAATATCCATACTATTGTCATTGTGTGCGTCAAGCTGAGTAATATCGAAGGTATCATCTTCTGAGCTTTTGCTTGCTATTTGGTGATTGGGCTGTATTTCCCGCCAGTACTCCCTGCTCACACTACATCTACATGCAGCGAATTGTATTAAATAATTAATGATATTTGGTTATAGAATGCTTGATATTCCTGCACTGCTTCACTGTTTTACATGGTTATTATTAATCATAGTCCTAAACATCATATTATCTTCTTAGAATGTATTGGGAATGAATATGATTTCTCTGCTAAGGAAAATGGATTGATTCCAGTGCCTCTATCTTATTCTTGTGCTGGCGTAAGACGCATAGCTAAGTGTCAGCTGTCAGTGAGGCTCCTGTGTCGTGTTTCTGCAGACATGCCGCGGCAGTTCCCCAAGATCTCCCTGAGCGACGTGGACGAGGAGGTCCGGCTGCTGGCCGAGAAGGTGTACGCCTCGGCGCTGAAGGAGGAGGACACCAAGGATGCCCTGTCCATGTTCTCCGTCCCCGAAGACTGCCCCATCGGCCTGCAGCAAGCCAAGGAACATGAGCTGCTGAAGGAGATAGCCGAGCAGCAGTCAGAAGAGAGTGCCAAGAGGTGGGCCTGACATCCGGAGCGGTCCCCGAGGGAGACGTCAGATATGCAGCTCTGCCAGAGCTGTCAGGAGCAATTAGGGCCAGAAGATTACCTGTCCATTCATTTGACATAACTGCTTATCACAGAGCATTAGCAGGAAGCAGCGAGTCAGAGAATCGGTACCCCCTCCATAGATTTCCTGGCAAGCCTAGGGTACATACACACACAGACATACACCATGAGTCCGACCTAAAGTCATGGACCTGTAAGGACAGCCTTTAGGCTAGGCTACATTCCTCTTAAACACAAATGATACTCTAAAGCTTATTTCTAAATGTTTTACAGGAAGATCTAAAGTACAGACCAAGCTAACTACTGGTTTGACTAAGACAAATCGGATGGTTTAGCAAGGTTAAGGTTTACCTGGGTTTGCCGTTTCATCTCGTCCCCAGGAAGAAGAGCTTCAAGTTGATCCGGTCCCAGTCGATGTGCCTTCAGATCCCGGTCAGTACAGACTGGGCCTGTTCTGTGGTATCTCCGCTGCTCTCTCCTGCCTCGACGTGCCCTTCGCTTCTAGACAACGTCCCAGAATTCCAGAGGGTCACCATCAGCGGCGATTACTGTGCTGGCGTAAGGCACCATAAATGTGCAGCTGTCCGTTACTTTCATTGGTTTCAACGTTGTGGCTTTTGCTGGAATTAACAGCTGTCAGTCATAACCTGGCATCTAAAGCGAGGACATTAACAGGATAACCCTCGGAGTTGGGAGAATTGGGAAAGAATCACATAATAGGAAGAAGATGATAATGTTAAATGAGACGACCTTAACTGTAGTGATTTAGAGGGAGGAACTCCCTTTTCTCTCTAGAATGGGTTATAAAAAAGCTTGCTGAAAGGTAACAGGCTTTCTGTCCCTAGATCACTGTTGAGGACTATGAGCAGGCTGCCAAGAGCCTCCTTAAAGCTTTGTTCATCCGGGAGAAATACGCAAAGCTGGCCTATCACCGCTTTCCGAGGACCACCACTCAGTTCCTGCGCAGTGCCGAAAACGAGAGGTGGAGAGAAGAAGATGAAGTTCTGCCAGGTAGAGTAGATGGTCTTTAGCTGGAAAATGCCGGAACACTGGCTGGCAGCAGGCAGACTCCCGAAGGGCCCTGACTCTCAGATGGCCAGAAATGACAGGAAATTTTTTGGCACAAATATTTGGCACAGACGCTTTTGAATTATTTGAGGATCCGTAGTTGTTGGCATATCACTCTGGTTCCACATCTGAGTGTTAATAAGAATGACTTTTTAATTCCCACCCGGCTCACCCTCAATAAAATTTAATTCCCCTAAAATCTGGAATAAATCGGTTTAACAGTATTAGGTCATATGAATGCTGTGTGCCCCAGTGATTCACAGCTCAGCTCAGTGAGTAATATAAAGGAGCAGGTCACTTCCCTCTCACCAATAATTAATTCTATTATAGTGCACGAGAAAGTGAGGTTTTTGTCTCTTGGCTATGATGTTGATGTAGACGTCTGCCCCTGCCCCGGGGAGGGGGAGGACCCCTACAGCATGGTGGACGTCCCAGAGAACCTCAATTACGAGCTGAAGATGAAAGATGGCATCATCAATGTCTACGACAGCGCTGAGGCCCTGAAGCAGCAGCGGGCCCACAGCCTCCCCTACCCTGACCTGGAGACCTTTGCCATCGACCTCAGCCACGTCCTGGCCATGATCGCTGATGGACCCACGTGAGGGGGGCCCCCGTTCTCTATGGGAGTAATGTTATTACACTCATTTACGTACAGCAATCCAGTCCCTGGGGAACCACATACGGTCCATGTTACTGTTCTCTCCCAGCTCCCGGTAGGAGCAAAAACGTGGGCTAAAAATCTGTGGGACCTCGTGGACCGGATTGGGAAACGCTGACTTACGGCATACTAACATTAACCGTAGCTACACATCGCATTCCTTTGTCCTGAGAGCAGGAACTGAGGTGGTTGGAGTCGTTTCTTGCTGTGGACGTGTGGGCCACCATGGAGAATGCTGTTCGCTCTCTTGCAGGAAGACATATTGCCACAGACGCCTTAACTTCCTGGGATCAAAGTTCTACTTGCATGAGATGCTGAATGAGATGGCGGAGCTGAAGGAACTGAAGGGGGTGCCTCACCGAGATTTCTATAACGTCAGGAAGGTGACCACCTGACTCCGTAACCGACAGTATTGATGTCAAAGATGACCTTTGTCTTATGACCGCATCTTATATCTTATGTATGTGATAGGCACCAGTGTAAATGCACTAAAAACACAAAAAATAAATAATAACATTATACGGAGGATGTTAATACATGGTAAGATCCGGAAAATATTGTAGGTTATTCCTGGTCCAGTGGAGCCAACAAAAACATAATAAATATGCTTTCTTGTGGGCATCTCCGCCTCGCTTCACCCAGCACACCTCGTGATTTACAGCAGCCCAGAAACACAGGAGCTGTGACTTACAGGTCCCCACAAGGCATGTTTTATGAAGTCACATGCGAAGAAAACATACGACTCTTGCTGTCAAAATTGGTATGGTATGGTTAAAGTATACAGAGGCTACATAACTCCAAGGCATTTGGGGTCAGTTTGAGAGCAGCTTGCATGTTCTCAAGTTTTGAAAAGTAAGTGTAAATGTTACCGTGGGTTTCATGCAGATTCTCTGGTTTCAACAGACGGTGACCAAAAATACCAAATTAGATGCTGTTGCTAAAATTATTGAAAGCATACTAAACATAATAAATAAATGCGCCCAAAGAAGGTTTCATAAACCCCTGGTTTAGTACTTGTGGTGCAACCACCTCTGACAGGAATAACCGCACGGAGTCTTTTCCTGTGCCGGTTCCTGTAGATCAGTCACATTCTCGGGTTTGCTCTTGCCTGGTGCCCTATTCAGTACTGGCCACTTCTGTGTGGATTTTAAGGTGTGCTTTGGGTCATTGTACTGCCGGAAAGTCCACTTTCAGCCAAATTTCAGTTTTCTGCCAGAGGGAACCAGGCCTTCAACAAAAATTGCCTGATACTTTGCTGGAATCCATTAATCGCTTGATCTTAGCCCCTGCCCCTGGACCTCTAGAAGTAAAACAGCCCCACAACATTACTGATCCTGCACCATTTACTGTGGCTATGAGGTGCCTTTCCATGTATGCATCTCTATTTTTGATGCCAAACATACCGATGCTGTATGTATTTTGGTCTCATCTGCCCACAGCACCTCCAGCCAGTCATAAATTTCTGTATCTTGGGGTCAGAAAAGGCTGTTTTCCTATATTCCTTCCAAAGAGCCTGCGCCTTTGGAGGTGGTTCCTGAAGGTGCTCTTTGAAACCTGGTGACCCCACGACCCTGCCAAGGCCTGCGATTGTAGGGGATTTTTTTTTTCTGTTCTCACTCCTCAGTTCTTTCCTGGGGGCAAAGTACATTTTTGCGTCCTCTACCTGTCTGGTTTTCAACAGTTCAATACTTTTTGAATAATTGCCCTAATAGTGCATAGTGGTATATTTAATCTTTTGTGGATCATATTGCAGCCAATAGCAGATGTATGAATGTCTTTGGACGTCTCGCTCTATCGCACTGGCTTTTTTTGTTTTCTTCTGATGTAGGATGACAAAGGGGTTTCGCCTGCATGCTACCTCATTGTCATATGTTGGTGAAACAGGAAGTGATGCGATACATACAGTTTCTTAAAAATTAGATGAACTTCATCAAATTTCATGCCTGGTTTAATTTTTTTTATTTCATTTACAAGAATCTTCAGAGGTACCAATAATTAGGATTTCTTTATTCGGAAGAAACTTATTTTAAAATAAATGAATAAATATTTTCGGTTGGTGCCACTGGAACATTAGCTAACCATGATATTTTTTGCATGATGGCATTTTCAGTTTATCTCTATAATGTTGTTTTTTTATAGTAATATTTAGTGCATTTCCAGTCAGAATAGCCAATAATTCTGAAGCCCACTGTAGGATGTACATATTTATGATCTACTTATTCGTTTTTTTGCACTCTGACCAATAAGGAATGATATTTAAATTAATTTCACTGAGCCATGCATCACAGAGCTGAAATGACAATAAAAACAAAAAATACTTTACCTTGATTTTGATCAATGGTACCTTTTCAACAGTAAATAGATAGATTAAGAACTCTATTTATCACCACAAAATCGACGAAAACTATAATGCAGTATTTAGCGTGCAGTACTAGTATGATTCTTTTTGTGTGTTTTTCCCCACACTCTCAGTATTTCTGAGCTGAACCCTTGGTGTCTTTTGGCTGCTCAGGTTGACACTCACATCCACGCAGCAGCCTGCATGAACCAGAAGCATCTGCTCCAGTTCATCCAGAACACCTACAAGATGGAGGCAGACCGAGTGGTGCAGGAGAAAGGAGGGAAGAAGATGACCCTGAAGGAGGTCTTTGACAAGCTCAACATGGACCCCTATGATCTCACCGTGGACTCCTTGGACGTTCATGCTGTAAGAATATCAGGCGTCCAGTAGAAAATGCTGAATCACACCTTTCAGTTAACCAAAGTAGCCTTTGTTATTGTATAAAAATGGCAACCCATTAAAAATATTCGAGGGCACCTGTAAGTGGTTGCATTAGAGGTATCTGCAGCTGACTTTTTTCTGGCACTTTTTAGGGCAGACAGACATTTCATCGGTTTGATAAGTTCAATTCCAAATATAACCCAGTGGGGGCCAGTGAACTCAGAGAGATCTACTTGAAAACTGACAATCACATCCAAGGGGAGTACTTTGCACGTCTTATTAAGGTAAGACAGGATTAGTAGTTTGACCTTTTGGAAATGCAAGTCCGAATGAATGGGAAGTGTAAGAACATGCCAGCAGTTACTGTGCTGGGCACGCTTGCTTAATTCAATTCAATGCTAATTCATTGGTTTTATAAGAAAAATCATTACTTCATTCATTTGTTTACAAAAAATATCACATTAGAAAAAAGGCAGTTGTAAAACATTTATTTCAAGTAGTAAACTGAAACGTAAATTATAGTTAGGTATAAAAAGAGCTATTCTGGGTTAAAAAGTTCATTGGAAAGAATTCTCATTGGATGATTTTTGCAATAACATAAAACACCAAACATTTGTGTTTAGCATCCCTATGGGAGCCAGTAACTATAATAGCAATTTATAGCAAAAGGGCAAGAACAGAACTGAGTGAATAATATGACACTTAAAAAGAAAATGTCTGAGGAGCAGATAAGTACAAATTTGTTAAACATTGCTTGCCAATGTACTTTGGTTATGAAACCAGTCAATTTGCAACATCTTTACAGAACTAAGCAGGTTTTCTGGAGGTTTCTGTGAGCAGTTTATCTGATGTGTTCATCTGTATGGGGTTGTAGGGACAAAAAAGATGCAAAAATTACTAAACCGAACAGCCTGGCATATATGCAAATGTGGCCACAATGTCTATAACTTGCTCTTTTGATATACGTTTGCAGACGCCCTAAACCAAACCCACTCGCATTACGGAGGTTATCGTAAGATAATATCATGTGACTCACAGAACAAATGTGCTGCAGGTAACTATTTACTGATTGCTTCCTAAAACTGTCTCTGGTAGGAAGTGTCTCGCGACCTGGAGGAGAGTAAATACCAGCACGCAGAACCACGGCTGTCCATCTATGGCCGGGCCCCAGAGGAATGGAAGAACCTGTCCAAGTGGTTCATTCAGCACCACGTGCATTCACCCAACATGAAGTGGGTCATCCAGGTGCCCAGGATTTAGTAAGTGCTGTAACACCAGAACAAGTATACATCACAATGCAATTAGTTGTTGCCATTACAGAAAGCACTTACAATTGTATACATTTGCACAGCAGGGTATTTTACTGCAGCAATTCAAGTTAAAGACTTTGCCCAAGGGCATTGTGGACACCTACAGACTGCCCTGTTTAAGGAATGTGTTCTTAATTGATAGGCGACCTACTGCCAACTTTTTATTTTGTCATTGGCCTGGAGCAGCCTGAGGTGATGATCAGAATATTATGTAAACACTTAGCAACAGTTATTCTAGAAGGAATTTGCAAGTTCATTCTAGGGGCACCTTCGGTTGACTTGTAACTTATATTTAACTCTGCTCAAAACTTACTTGACGCTGATTAGCAGCCTGAAATTCGAATCCACCCTGAAACTCCGATATCACTTTTTTCCTCTGGCTGCACTCTTGATTTATTAAACAGTTTTTTCATATTCATCGTTTAATACCGCAGTTAGTTTCATGTTTTGTGTCACACACATCTACCATCTTTTTGCACAAAATGTTTCTCATTAATTTTGTGTTGATGTAAAATGAGCATTTACAGTATTAATGTACATCTCAATCCTGTTTTCTTTTTCCTTTGTGAAAGAATCAGCAGTTCTAGAACATTGTAGCATACCAGTTCTCCCACAGACCATTACAGTAATGGTTAGGGAAGCAGACTTGTAATTGAAAGGTTGCCAGTTTGAATCCCCAACCAGCAAGGTACCACTGAGGTGCCCTGAGCCAGATGCCGCTCCTTGGGCGCTGCATTAGCTGCCTGCTGCTATGTCACATGTGGGTTAAAAGCAGAGGACACATTTCATTGTTGTGTGCTGTGGTGTGACGATTTTGCACTTCAAATTAGTCGTTATTGCTGACATTTATGAGTAATTGCTTAGGCAGTAAGTTTTTAGTCCAACCAGTATATCTAGTTTAATAGTGAACGCTGCTGCCATTTATTCATCTGGAAGACTGCCAGCTCCTGTTACAGAAACATGAACGGGTTTCCTTTGGTTCCCACTTATTATTTGGGAATAATCACTTGAAAAATGATGTTTTCTCTTTCAGTGACATTTTCAAGTCCCGGAAGTTAATACCTAACTTTGCGAAGATGCTGGAAAATGTCTTCCTCCCTCTTTTTGAGGCCACAGTTAACCCTCAGAAGCACAAAGAGCTCCATGTCTTCTTGAAATATGTGAGTATAAGTAACTCAGCTCTGATTCCTGCTATCATAAATGCGAAGTTTGAAGTCACCACTGTGGCCCAGAGCTGATTGGTTAACTCATCTGTCCATTCAGAGATGATCAGCTTTTTTGTGTGAGCCATCCCAGCTTGTCCGCTGTGCCTCTTTGTACCACAGGTGACAGGTTTTGACAGTGTGGATGACGAATCCAAGCACAGTGACCACATGTTCTCCTACAAGAGCCCCAAACCTGAAGAGTGGACCACAGACAGCAATCCACCTTACAGCTACTACCTCTTCTACATGTACGCCAACATCATGGTGCTCAACAACCTCCGGAAGTAAGTGTTTGCCGACCTCCTTCCAGCCAGGCTCAGGGGGCCTGTGCCTAATAGGAAACATGTAGGTTATCCTTTTTTTTTTTTAAACCTGTCGTATTTAATTCTAATGCATTAATACTATTTATAAATGGGTTTTTAATAGTCTTGAATGTGTGATTCAATACATCGGGATTCCAGTCCTATAGCCTAAGAACTCGTAAACTTGTTTACGGTAACTATAGTCTTGGAAGTCTGTCTGCATCATTGCTTCCTCAAATCACAGGCCTGTAGTGCAGTCAGTACATAATTATTTCATTCACTACAAAGGCTTCATTAGGTAAAACTGTCTTGCTCTTGGTTATGTGATGAAATTGGTCATTATGTTAAAGTTTGTCTGGACCCTTTTTAGAGAGCGAGGCCTTAACACCTTCCAGTTCCGCCCGCACTGCGGGGAGGCGGGCTCCATCACCCACCTGGTCTCGGCCTTCCTCACCGCCGATAACATCTCCCACGGCCTCAACCTGAAGAAGGTAGGCTGCTGCCTCGCAGAGCCGATTCCTGCAGCTGATGCCTTCTTATCTCCAAACGTCTCTGCTGTCTCAAATTGCCATGCAGACAGCTGTTTGTTGGGAATGTTGTGAGGTCCTGAGAATAGTATCCTAGCTTCAGAGATAGTAATCTCATCACTGACAGTAAAAACAAACAAGGGCATCTCATAGGTGTTATACTGATAGCAGACAGAGCTGCTGGTATCAGCACGGGTGTGAGGGGTTCTTGAGGCTTGTGAAGCCTGGAGTCTGTGCTGTGTGCCTCTGCCCCCAGAGCCCCGTGCTGCAGTACCTGTACTACCTGGCCCAGGTGCCGATCGCCATGTCCCCGCTCAGCAACAACAGCCTCTTCCTGGAGTACTCCAAGAACCCGCTGAGGGAGTTCCTGCACAAGGGGCTCTGTGTGTCCCTCTCTACAGATGACCCCATGCAGTTCCACTACACCAAGGTGAGAGACAGTCAGGCCAGGGCAAGGCGACATGAAATACAGGGTCTTCATATACAGTGCTCACAGAAATCTTGGGATGCCTTAATTCAGCAAAAATGTTGCAGATTCATTGGTTTTATAACAAACAGCTATTGATAAGCAGTGTTTAACATCTGCACCAGTCCTGAACGATTTAGCGATTTTAAATGGAAATCGCGATCTTAAACAATGCAACTAGCAAATCGTAAAGGCTGCGATTTAGGATATGCATTATACAGCACGTCTGAACCAGGGTTTAAAACTGTTGTGAGAATAGTTCTGCATTTTCATTCCGTCCTCCTTGTGTGACAGTCAATCTCACCAATCAACAGTGCCGTGCGCCACACGTGACAATCATGCTCACCAATCAGAAGTGACCTAAAGTGACTGTTTATACGCCCACAAACAACAGAAAGGTGAAACCCAAGGAAAACGTTACATTTGCAGTGCAAAAAAAAATATTGATTCCGTTGCTGAGCCGTAAGTGAATATCTACCTATTTCATGGTCAGAGATTGTCCACAGAAAGGTCCTATTATTAGGGGTCCAAGCAGCGTTAGTCGCAAGATCCCTAATGTTTTTATTACTGGAATTGTCTTATTTTCATTACGTTATTTAACTTAACACAGTCTGAGCTTTTGTGATAGTAGTTTTATGTGTCATTGTTCTCTGCTAATTTGACCCTTGTGTGCATGGGACTTTCCGGAAGCAGTTAGCCAAGGGTAAAAAAGAGCAGTTGAGCGCTGTTTGCAAACGTGGCACTTAAAATGTAAATGTACAATCACTTTACCATGTTTGGGTTGCTAGAGAATTGTTCTATGGTTTATTAGATTTCAATGTACAGTTGTGCTCAATTACAGTTTTTTTTTATGCACATATAGTGAATACTGAGTTTGAAAAAACGCAAATCAAATCTCAATCGCAAGATGTCAGATAAATTGCAATTCGATATTTTCTTAAAATCGTTCAGCCCTAATCTGATACAGACATTATCTTATACAGACATTTTATTATTTTAATTTTATTTTTTTCTGAACTCAATTCTGTTCTTGCTCTTTTGCTGTTAATCTTAATTGTAGTCATCGGCTCCCATAGGGATGCTAAACACAAAAGTTTGGTGTTTTATGCTGTTGCTAAGGTGTTACTTATTAAAAAGCACCCAGTACCACTGCTTGTCAATGAACTTTTTAACTCAGAGCAGCTTTTTTAAAACTATAATCTGGGGTTCAATTTCTTAGTACTGGAAAAGAGGTTTTACTTAAAACTACTGGTTGTTTCGCATGCGATATACATTTTTTGTAAGCAAATGAATAAGGCAGTGATTTTTGCTATAAAACCATTACATTTGCAATATTTTTGCTGATTTAAAGAAGCGTGCCAAAACTTTCTGTGAGCACTGTATGTTAGTCAGAGGTGTTACACTCACCAAGGAGAGGGTGCAAACCTATTCCCTACCAGCATAGATGTACAATAAGATAAGGCTTTATAGTGTACACTTGTGCTATGTTTCTCAGATGTGTAAGACATTAATCACTTTAGTCCCGTCATTTGTGACAGGAAACGATAAGACGTGCAGGTGGATCTTTTGAGGCCTCTGGTTGATGGCTGGAGTGCGTCAGGGTTTGGGTTAAAGTGGCGGGGGGTGACCGTGCACTGGCACCTTGCAGGAGGCGCTGATGGAGGAATATGCCATCGCGGCACAGCTGTGGAAGCTCAGCACGTGCGACGTCTGCGAGATCGCCAGGAACAGCGTGCTGCAGAGCGGCCTCTCTCACCAGGTGGGCGGGCGGGTGCAGACTGTGCCTCGCTGGCATCTTCTCGACCCCCTCCGCGTTTGGATCATGTTACTAGCGTGACTGCGAGTTCATCACAGCATGGACTAGATTGCAGACTTATCGCTCAACCTCAGGCACTGTCATTCTAGATAGAAGCTCCGCCACTGCCACATTATTTGTGTTTTTACGTATTCCCCTAGATATAGGGTCAGCCGCACATTGTCGCGTGCCTCTGGACGTAATCAGGCATGGTGCTATAAGGCCTGATCCAAAATGATGTGTTCATGACCTTTTGGCAGGAAAAGAAGCACTTCCTAGGAGTGAACTATCTGAAGGATGGGCCAGAGGGGAACAATATTCGGCGCACCAACGTGGCCCAGATCCGCATGGCCTACAGGCACGAGACGCTCTGCAATGAGCTCAGCTTCCTGGTGGATGCCGTCAAGTCAGCAGCGATGGTCGCACAGTCGCAGTAACTTGCCTGTCACGTGTGACCAGGCCAAGCCACCCGAGTAGCCGCCCACCCCTGCTTTGCCCGCTGCGCTAAGCTGAATAGGGACAAACATGCAAGCACTAGGCCTCTGCTTGAACATTAGACATACCATTAATCCCGCAACTGCATGCACACTGTATATTGTATATACAAGGTTTTACGATGGTCATTTATTTTCAACTGTTTGATTAAAAGTTTTGTTAATTTTTGTACAGTTTCGTCCCTGAAAAGGGGGATGTCGGCATTATCCTGTGAATCGGCTGTGCAGGTAGACTGAGAGCGTCACTTTGACTGTGTGAGGAAAAGCCTCACCAGAATGACAAGCCGCCTGCACAGGCCAGCCTGCTGCAGTCTGCAGGAGATTGTATGATGATACAATCACCAACTTCGCTGCAGGTCTAACAGGTTTAATGCCATTCTTTAGAGGGGTTTTACTTGCACTGTGCATTTCCTCCTTACAGAGCTTATAATGCCTGTTTATTCTGCTACATGACCTTCTCTGTGAATGGAGCTTTACGTTCATTAGGTGCATTTGTTGCCCAGAACGTCAGCGGCATCTGCATTGACATTCTGCATGCACTGGGCTGCACCGTTTCTCGTCGTCACAGGAGGAGGTAAATGGATTGTTCCTGACCACAGCATCTGCCCTTTCTTCCCTGCTTCAAGTTGCATTTTTACTGCACTGATCTCATTCTTATGCACAAGGCATTTTTATATATGCACACATTCGTAAGTGTTGTTTCCAATGGGAGAGGCAATGTAGATACTTTTTTCTTGTGAGATGTTACAGGGTTTGAAACCACACTTCCCTTTGCCCATGACTTGCTCATGACCAACACCTAAACATCACAGAGTTTTAGTCTCATTTTAGCTAAAAAGGATATTTTAGAATTGAACATCTTTTAGTTATAAAATGGGATGAGGAGAAATGGTAGGAAAACATTTGTAAAAGCTGTTTGCACATATATAAATATCTATAGGCATTTGTTTTATATTTATATACAAGACAAATACTGTGAAAATGGGTTTGAACATTTTATCATGCACTCAGCAAAGTATGATTTTTTTAATGAAAATGCAGATTCAAATGTTTGCAAATGCAAGTGTACATCTATCTACGAATTAAAAAATAGCGTATTAAGTTATAAAGTGTACTTTATTATTCAACAAAAAAGGACACTGAGCACATCTCATCGCTGAGTGTTTCCTTCGGTGAAACACATTTCAAAAGTCACATAGTAAGATTGTAGCAAAACCATTCTGCTAATGAACTGGAGGTTACAAGGCTGACAAGAGCCACCTAGAGGTTAAACATATTCCTTGCAGGAACAATAAAAACAACTGTACTTCAGCAGAAGGCATGCTTTCTCATTAAAGACAAGCAGGACAGGGCTCTGTGCATTTCCAGAGTGCAATTATAAAGAAACTCATATTCATACATGGTGTTTTATATAAATATATAAGTGGTTTCAGTAGTTTTAAAATACTCCTTTAAAATGTGTACATCTTATCAAAAGAAATGTTGCACAATATTTAAATTTAAAATTTCTTCAGACAGTTTAAAGCCAGTATCTGACAGCGGTAATAGAAGCACGCATTTTAAATTTCACAGTCAACTACCCCTGAATCTTCAACCATGTCCTGTTCATATTTACATTTATAGTTTAAGCAAACTTATCATTACATATCTGGCAAATTTTACATGACAATAAGTAACACTAATGTTGTCCCAATATTTAAATTCTGAAGTGTAACGCCATCAATTTTAAGAATTAAACTACAGTTTCAACATTAATAGGAAGTATTTTCGCAGCATACAAAGTAACCATGACTTACTTTGTAAATGTAAACAGAAATTTACATTATCCCCCATCTAGCTTTGAGTCACATTGATCAAATCCCACTTATAACTATTAGGGATGTTTTGAGGAAGAAGCCTCCAGAATTAATAATGAAAATCCACTTAAGCTACAGTTTTAAACATTCCACTTTGTGTATGACTGTGAATCAGCTATTTTTTTACACTGCTGTCCAAAGTGAGCTTCCCACTGTTTTAAACGCAGAGTCTCCGGACGCATGGGTCTCGGTGGCCACCAGACCTGCAGGGGTTAATTTTAACTTCCTAATCTACTGCCAAAAATACAGCAGAATCCAAACCCTCCTCAGTCAGCACACAGTCACACTAAAAGAACTGGGACAAAAACTCATTTCGTCTGGTGCTCCAATTCCAAGTGGGGGAAAAAAAAAATCAGTAAAACATTCATAAAACTACAAAGACTTGGGCTGACAGATGTGCATATCTCTGTGCGTTAAGCTTTAAAGGTGGGACCTGCTATATGTATTCCTAAAAAAGAATACTAAAAAGAAAACACACAAAACAGTTACCTCATGAAGAGGCTGCTGTCCAGTTCACATTTGAGTAGCAATTACAGTGGCAGACAAGGCAGTGCTGAACTGAATGAGAACTCAAATTCACAACGTCTTAAAACAAGAGTCTGAATCTAAGCAGTTAGGTTAGCGTTTAAGGTCTGTGTGGAGTTCCAGCTTCGTCTGCCAAGTTGAGGATGTAACCCGCGATGTCCTCCTCCGTGGGG
>JAODKL010000238.1:0-13945 GCA_026780765.1 Petrocephalus schoutedeni
CCTTGAGATCTATTCTCCTATCAGGCACGTAGCGGTCACTGTTTTGTGTGCACTTGCGGTCTGCACACAGGGTAACGTAAATTTTGTCATCATGGGTCTGCACTGAAAAGCACATAACTTTTAAACTACTAAGTTAACCACCTGATGGTAGAATTGATCGCTTAGTGCCCCACATTTTTTGCTGGATAGTCGGTGACAAATTAACAACAGTATGTGGAACCTAAATAGCATTTTAGCATTTTTGTGTTAGGTTGAACTAAAAATGTAAATGCGTTTCTAGGAGAAGCAGGGATGCACTGAACTATAGTCCTTCGACAACTGGGTGAAACCTCAACAGTATGTTTTGTCATTAGGTGTTTTCTCTGACTGCCTTTCACTAGGGCTGGGCAATATGTCCAAAAAATGATACCACAATATTTTCAGAGATTTTCGCAATATCAATATTTATCACAATATACTAAAATTCATAAATAGATGTAAATTACCTCCAAAACACACACATACTTTGATGGTATTTGTGCATAAATGTGCACTGTAGGCTTATGACATTTAAATTGGTGATGGCATGAATGTTCATAATTATGATGTAATATCTTATCGATATATCGCCTAGCCCTAATTATTATACCATGTTTTATGCCATCATTGATGTAAAACACTGAACAGGCATTCCTGTTTCTAATGGTTAAGTCTAAAATTTCAGAATTTCTCATTTATTCAAATACCTTAAAGAAGTTTCTCTTACCACATCATATGACTGTTTTGCCCAACATTTGTAGGCTAATACGGCTGTTATTACTATGAGAACAACTGCAGCTAGCAAACATGGCCAAAGCACATGATGCAGCAAACCAGTCTCCCCGCATTCCGAATCAGAGGACGGGTCTCCCAATCCAACTGTCACACATCCTTTGGACTTGCAGCTGTAAAAAGACAACTGTGTCTGATTTACAGAGAAATGTAAATGATTAATGCATAAAAACACACACAAATACAAAATATTAAAAAGTAATCCATTCCTTAATTTTATATTCTAAATCAGTCATGTCGGCGGCGGGATGAATGACCCATCATGCAGGCTGAAGAAGTGGAGCCCCTCACAGGGGTGTTTATTCGGGGAAATACGAGGATAAACAGGAACGTAAGCCACAGGAAACATTAACAATATTCGCCAAAGGTAACACGACGCAGACCGACTAAATAGGGGGGGACATCAGGGAGGAAACACAAGGCAGGGGTGCAAGGCTAACAAGGGGATTGACACATTAGGCTAGCACAACGAGGATCAGGTGAGGCTGATTAAGCCCCGCCTGAGGGAAACACTGGGAGAACAAACACGCAGGGCGGGGCTGAGTGTGGCATAGCCCCCCCCCCCCCCCAAAGGCGTGCACTTCGGGCACGGCAAACCCCGGGAGGGGACCCAGGGGACTGGAGGACAGGACGGGCACATGGGGCCAGGACACAGGGCAGGATCAGACACGCAGGACACGGGTAGACTCCGGAGACGGAAGACCTGGGGAAGACACAACGAGAGTGAACAAAATGAAACCAGACCAGAAACCGGCCAACAGGATAGGACAGAACAGGACAGGACTTCAGGAACCACGGGAGGACAGGGACGAAAGCAAGGCCAACAATGAACAACCAAGACTATGGGAAACAGAAGGGCAGGACGGGAAAAAGACAAGAGACACACCGGAGAAGACAATCGACCAAGGACAGGGACAACACGACCAAGGACACAAACACCAAAGAACACTGCAACAAGGAGCCCAGGAGGATGGACAGAACAGGGGAACACTGAGGTGAGACGGAACGAAAGGGCAGGACTTGAGGTAGACGTGGAGTCAGGCACCGACCTTGTCCTGGGAGGAGGCCCGCTCCTTCGGGCATGTCCCCACCTTCCTCGGCGGGAGAAGGAGGCTCTGGTTCTCCTCCTTCTGCTACCCTGCTGGGGTAGTGGGCCCCCCAGGGACTGGGAGCGCACCAGTTTCGGGCCTTGGACGGGGTACGGGTCCCTGCTCCCGTGCTCAGGGACACCCCCACAGGGTCCCATTCAAGGTCCTCCTGAGGATCCTCATCCGGGAGCCCCTCCTCCAGGCAGGGGCTGAGCCAAGGGCCCAGTCCCAGGTGAGAAGGCACGCTGGGCGCAGGATGAGGCGAGGAGCTGGGCGACGCGGAGGGCTCAGGAGAGGAGCCGGGCGACGCGGACCGGACGTCGGAGATTGCCCAGGGAGCGGACTGGACGACGGGGAGCTCACCAGGCATGGACAACGTCCCAGGGAGCGCAGACGACTCCTCCGGGAGCATTCGGGGCGGGGCTGAGCGTGACAGTAGTGATCACGATTCACAATCTCTTAAATTGTCAGTAGTGTTCTCTAAGGTCTGTGGCCTGCAAAGCTGGTTCTCTCTAGGAACTCCTTACACTCTGCATCTCTGCCTGCATGATTTCCCCTGCACCCAGCCTCCTTTCTCAGCCTGAACCTCTTTTCTGCTCACCTTGGTGTTTTGTAGGCAGTCTGCTGCTGGACCCTGCCGAGTAACCATAATCTGCAGGAGCCCGGCAAACTCTCCTAGCCACCTGCCATCCAGATTGCCATATCTGTGCCAACCCCATGTGCACTGATCCCTCTTGAGCCACCCCACCTGTGAACAGTTCAATTCAATTCAATTCAGTTTATTTTTATATAGCGCCCTTCACAACAGAGTGAACAGGACCTCTTCTTCTGGGTACTTAAGTACAAAAGATGCCCACCTGGAGTGGAAGCGAAATTCCATCATGAAGATGGTGCCCTAGTCTAAATGTAGTTGGTGATGATACTGGCAGGAGGCAGAGAAGATCCAGCACTGTTTGAGGGAGATACAGTGGCTAATTCAGCACTCCTCTGTAGCATGAACCCAGTTCTCCTGGCACCTCTCACTCAGCTCACTGCCTCCCCTTATGGTGAAGCTGCTCTGCTCCCTGCCTCTCTGCAGCTCACCCCAGTCCCAGCCCAATGCTGCAGAAGGAGAAAGCAGAAAAAGCTGGATACCAGTGTCTTCCGTCTTGCCTGGGTCCATGCAGATAGAGCCCTTCTGGCCTGACCGTGTGCGAATAGAGCCTGCCTGACTTGACCCTGTGCAGATAAAGCCCTGCTCAGAGGAAACAGCCACTTCCCCAGGGCCCAGCCCAGGGATGGCCACCACCCAGCCTGAGTCTCTAGCCTCCAGCTCAGCAGGGGAAATTTTGGCTGTGACCTTCCTCACTCCGTGTAAGTGCCATACCTGGCTCCTGTCCTAAGAGGATGAGGAAGAAGTTGGCCACATCCATGCTCCGCTCACCTCCACGTGTCCAGGATACCGTAATGGTCTCTGTTTTGTAGACCCATCTCACCAGCAATAGTGTTTATGTAATTTGTGCTTGAAATTTTAATTACGTGTAATATACTTAGGTCTGCAACTAAATGTGTATCGGTAAACCAAAATCTCTAATATTATCGATTCAATACAACAAACAACAATACAATGAAACATGTTTCTTTAAATATAAATGCCTTGCAAAAGTATTCACCCCACCTGGCATTCTCACTATTTTGTTCCCTTACAACCTGGAATTTTAATGGATTTTCAATTTGATTTTAAGTGATGGACCTACAAAAAAACTACAGATCAATGGAGTTAAAAGAGGGGAAAAAACTTGTTTTAAATAATTCTGAAAAATATTAAACTGAAAAGTAGTACAAGTGAACAATGACGTGAAGATCAACCTGACCCATGTCCAACAAGGTGCGCCATTTACAACCGAAGCACACAAATCTCCTCTCCAGCAACGCTCCCGTGCAGCCACTGGCGGCGTCTCTTTAAAGGGGCAGGTAGGAGGAAGTTCTGGCAGCAATCCGCCACTGGGAGGCAACAACGATGAGCGAGGGCGGGCAGACGGGCAGAAAGACGGATCTGCGCAGCAGTGAACGTAACACTCCTCCCCTTAAAACAGCACATCTAATTGGCTGAACACATTGAACATATATTTCGAACAACACATCATACATACTTCACAAAATAGCACGCAAAAAGGCATCGTCTACAACATTGTCGGAGCCCTTCTTATGATAAATCTTAACATTAAATTCTTGCATTATGAGTGCACACCTCATTGACCGCCGATTATGGTTATACATGCGAGTCAAAAACTCCAAAGGGTTGTGAGCAGTGTACACTTTCACCAGGTGAGAGCTGGAACCAACATAAACCTCGAATGTTGAAAGGCAAGCAACAAAGCAAGTGTTTCCTTCTCTATGGTGGAATAATTCAGCTGATGCTTATTAAACGTTTTTGAGAAATAGCAAACAGGATGCTCAACGCCATCTGAGCCTTCCTGTAACAGGACTGCACCTGCCCCCACAGAACCGGCATCTACATCCAGGGTGAAGGGTTTCGTGAAATCAGGCACGGTTAAAACAGGTGTCAGACAATAAATGCCGAATGATGTCGAATGCATACTGGCAAGCATTAGACCACACAAATGGCTGTGACGGGTTTAACAGCGAACATATTTACAGTACATGACATGTCCGTTGTTTCTTCCTCCTGTCCGGAGTACTGATGAAATAGGTGGTGCTGCTTATTGGTTTCACAACAGAATATGGGCCTGAAAAATGAGCAGAGAGCGAGAGATCCTGGTACCGGTAATAAGGCTAATACCCTCTTGCCTGGCTGAAATATGTGTAACACAGACCGACCATCAAACATTTCTTTCATTCTGGTCTGAGCAGAGCTTAAATTCTTTCTAGCACACTCGCATGCATTATACAGCTGCTCCTTAAACTCACTCACGTAACGAAGGATGTTCCTTTTACTTTTAGGCGGAGATTCATCAGACAAGCTCGGCGGGACTAAACCTGAGAGATTCCTGCACCACCTCTCTTATGGGGAATAAAACCAAGGGAATGTCCAACAAGGTGAGTTATATACAACCGAAGCAACGATACATACGCGAACTACCCAATATATATCTATATCAAATGATCTCACAAATCCCCTCTCCAGCAACGCTCCCGTGCGGGCGTGGGAGGCCGCGGAAGGCAACAGTGATGAGCGGGGGCGGACCTGAGTGGAGCGAAAGGGAGAGAGAGCGCAAGGCGGGCAGAAAGACAGATCTGCGCAGCAGTGAACGTAACAAGTGCATGCACATGCTTTCACCCCCTTTGCTTTGAAGCCACAACCACTAACTTCAAAAGCCACTTAATTCGTTAAATAAGAACCACCTGTGAGCAGTCTAAGTGTCAAATGATATCAGTATATACAGTCATGTGAGAAAATTAGGACACCCTATGAAAGCCTGCATATTTTAAAAATTATTTGGACATAATATCAATTTTAATGATATTAATATTAATATCAATTTTAATGATACTGAGGGATCCAAATAATATAACTAAACAATTAAAAAATAAGAAAAGCCTTTGTAAAACTTTTTGCTGAAATGTAATTTAAAAAGAATGCAGTTTCTGGTGAGGAATAAATTAGGACACCCCCATATATTATCCCACTTAAAATGGTTAAAATCACACACAAGTGTATCACATCAGGTGCACATGATCAGTACATCGTTACCCAGCATTGTAAGGGAGCCTTGCCTTATTTAAACCTCAGGTTTAGTTTGGCGTGCTCCTTACTGTTGAAGTGTTGAAGTGAGCACCATGGTGAGATCTAAAGAGCTGTCTGATGCCCTCAGAAAGAAGATTGTGGCCGCTTTTGAGTCTGGTAAGGAATTTAAAAAGATCTCAAAAGAATTTGACATCAGCCAATCCACCATCTGGAAAATTGTTTAGAAGTGGAGGACATTCAAAACAACTGCCACCATGCCCAGGTCTGGCCGTCCAAGCAAATTCACCCCCAGAGCAGACTGCAAGATGCTCAAAGAAGTCAGCAAAAATCCTAAAATGTCATCATGGGACCTACAGCAAGCTCTGGCTACTGTCAATGTGAAAGTGCATGAGTCTACTATCAGAAAGAGACTACACAAGTTTGACTTTCATGGGAGGTGTGCAAGGAGGAAACCTTTGCTCTCTAAGAGAAACATTAAGACCAGACTGAAGTTTGCCAGAGCGAACATAGACAAAGACCATGCCTTCTGGAATAATGTTCTTTGGACAGATTAGTCTAAAACTGAATTATTTGGACACCAGAACAGAAGACATGTTTGGCGTAAACCAAATACAGCCTTCCAAAAAAAGAACCTCATACCAACTGTGAAGCATGGAGGTGGCAGTATATTGGTTTGGGGATGCTTTGGTGCAGCAGGACCTGGCCAGTTCGCCATTATAGAATCCAACATGAATTCTACTGTGTATCAGAGGGTGCTTGAAGAACATGTGAAACAATCTGTAAAAAAATTAAAGCTGAAGCAGAACTGGACACTGCAACATGACAATGACCCAAAGCATACCAGCAAATCCACCAAGGACTGGCTAAAAACTAAGAAGTGGTCCTGGAATGGCCAAGTCAAAGCCCTGATCTTAATCTCATTGAGATGCTGTGGGGTTATTTGAAATGGGCTGTATAAGAAACCCCTCAAACATCTCACAGCTGAAGGAATTCTGTGTGGAGGAGTGGGGCAAACTCTTCTGATTGATGTCAGAGACTGGTAAAAGGCTACAAAAGGCGTCTCACTGAAGTTATATCAGCCAAAGGAGCCAACACTAGTTATTAGGGGGTAGGGTGCCCTAACTTTTTCCTCCATTCAAATACACATTTTTGTTCATATCTATTTTTTCGATGTGTAAAAAAAATGTTCATTTTTGTTGTTTAATTGCAATTAAGTCACATACATAAAAACATGATTGGACATTGATGTGTGAACATTTCTTAATAAAGAGCTGATTATTTAATGGGGTGTCCTAAATTTCTCACATGACTGTATACACCTCTTCTGATAGCCCCCAGAGTCAACACCAGTGCAACACCCCTAAGTAAGGGCTACCACCGAACAAGTAACAGCATGAAGACCAAGGAACACTCCACAGAGTTCAGGGACAAAGTTGTAGAGAAGTACAGATCAGGTTTGTGTTATAAAAAATATCCCATACCCCAAACATCCCAAGGAGCACCATTACATCCATTATTAGAAAATGGAATGATTATGGCACTACAGCAAACCTGCCAAGAGAGGGTCATCCACCAAAACTCACAGACCGGGAAAGGAGGGCATTAATCAGAGCAGCAACCAAGAGGCCAAAGATAACTCTGAAGGAGCTGGGCGGCTATACTGCAGAGATGGGAGTAACTGTCCATAGGACCACTATAAGCCACACATTGCACAGAGCTGGGCTTCATGGAAGAGGGGCCAAGAAAAAGTCTGCCTGCTAGGCAGACTGTTTGAAATTTGCCAAAATGTCTATTGGAGACTCCCCAAACATGTAGAAGAAGGTCCTAAAGTTAGATGGGAGTAAAGTAGAACTTTTTGGCCATCAAGGACAATGCTATGTCTGGCGCAAACCTAACACCTCTCATCATGCTGAGAACACCATCCCCACTGTGAAGCATAGTGGGGGCAGCATCATGCTGTGGGGATGCGTTTCATGGGAAACTGCTTAGAATAGAAGGAAAGATGGATGGCGCAAAATATAGAGAAATTCTTGAAAGAAACTTGTTTGAGTCTTCCAGTGATTTGAGACTGGGACGGAGGTTGTAATTGCTGCAAAAGGTGGCTGTACAAAGTATTGACTCTGGGAGGGGGTGAATAGTTATGCATACTCAGGTTCTTTTCTTGTTTTATTTCTTGTTTGTTTCACAATAAAAAAATGTATTTGCATCTGCAAAGAGATAATTGTGTTGTATAAATTAAAAGATACAACCTCCCCAAAATTCCTTTTAAATTCCAGGTTGTAAGGGAACAAGACAGAGAGAATGCCAAGGGGGTGAATACTTCTGTAATAGACACTGTAATAGATAAAATGTCACTTTCTAGCTAAATACACACATTATTAATCAAATAAAATATTTAATTGAAACAATTCTTATGGAGCTAAGTACCTGGCTATAATTATAAAAGCAAGTCATTACTATTAGTTATCTAACAAAACGTAGGCTTTACTATCGAGCTAAATGTAAATGATTTTTTTCTATTACGTAATGAATTTTTTTTTTATATATCCATAGACATTTTATGTTTCTAAAGGCTGCCACAGTTTGGGGAAAAATAAAGTGATATACCGTGAAATGGCCAGAATCTTACTGTTATACAAATACTTGGTCAAACTGCCCAACACTAATGCTTATACTATTTTCCCATTTGGATAACAAAATACTGCATGCATTAACACTATCAAATAATATGTAAAATTAGCCTGTATAATATGATAAAGACCAGTAATTAATAACAAAATCTTATTATTTACCAGTTAGTTATTTCATAAAAGGACATTGCTCACAATCAGAAAAAGGAAAATCAGAAAACATATATTGCTCAGGTTGTCAATGCTGCTTATAGAAATACGATTGGTCACTCTGCATTTAGAGTCAGATGATCCGTTTCCTGCTTTAAGGGTTAGAAGTCCTTTGGATTCACAGCTGTAAAGATATATAACATGAGAAACCTTTTTAATAAAACATAATACAGCTCATAGGAAAATAACATTTGATAAAAGATTCCAGCACGTGAATCAGAAAAACACAAAACTTACTCTGTGTGTGGTTTGCAGGATGTAAAAGAGCCATCAGAATAAGAATTATCACTGCAATCCTCACATGCTGTATCACTATATTCTTTTCCTGGAAGGTGCATGATTTTTTTAAGACAAATTCCAGGGAGACAAATGTTGTATCTGTTATTACACTGGAATTGAGAACATGAGAAATCCATACAAACCTGTCTGTTTGATGAACTGTCCTGGTTCACAGGCTGTGTGTTTATGGGCTGCCCTGCACCCTCCCTTAAAAGGAGTAATACAATAGTGCCCTTCCAGGACCCCACACACTGTGTCTGAAGAGGGTGTGCATGTCCTCACTGTTTTCAAACCAAGGCCTATTTGCAGGAGATAATGAACCACATAATGCTATAAAGGTCCATGTATACAAGTATACTATTCAAATGTAATATTATTAATTCATATGAAACTTACGATCATGTGGTACTTTCACCATGATCACAAACAGTACAACACCTCACAGTTTGGGAACCACTGGCCTGTACAATGTTACAGGAAAGTTTGAAAAAGTCATTGAATTTCAGAGATCCCATGTTCACAAGATCAACATTCTGTTGCCAAACTTTCCATCCTCTGATGCCACCTATCACTGCAGCTTACATTTTTGGGTAATTTGTCTCAAAATAAAATCTGTATATTTTAATTCATTTAATGTTTTTCTGAAGTAATAAGATCCACCAAAGATTTTTATTGCATTGTTTAAAATCTTTAAACAATCGCAAAGGGTGCGATTTAGGATATGTATTATACAGCACGTCTGACCCAGGGTTTACAACTGTGGTGAGAATAGTTTTGCAAATTCATTCCGTCCTCCTTGTGTGACAGTCAGTCTCACCAATCAGAAGTGCCAAATTTTTAACAACCAAACTAACAATAATGATAAGTACGAATAAATATGAGTATAAATAAAAGTAAATATATAAATAAATTTATTATAAGATTTTCTTTAAGAATGAAAGTTCATCACCCTTTTTTTTCTCCATATAAAGAGCTAATGGTAAATAAATTTTATCTTTAGTTCTCCATCTTTTAGGAACATATTGCTTAAGAGGAGACCAGTTCCCTTCGATTGTATTAGTATGCGTTCCATCACTAGGATTTTTAAATCCTTTACTATGGTTTACTCTCTTTAAAATGTATTTTTCTGATAAGTTGCCATAACCTTTCCACATATCAGTGTGAATAATACTTCCTGGAAGAACATACCTGTTGATAACTGAGTGAAGAGTTTCCTTATTTCTATTACCAACCAGTATTAGTATTATTCTTCTAGCTTCCGTCAAACCGACCAAGCTGAGAACCCAGACACCTTCAACTTTGTGTCCTTTATTGTGTTTTCTCTCAAATTTGCTTTCGTTGACTTCAACCACTATGTTTTCTCTTCCTATCGGGCTAAGAAACTTCAATTTCTCTTTTGTTCGATCATTGATCTTTCTTTTTTTAATTTGATTTCTCAGACTATCAAGATAATAATCTAACCGAATACTAATAGCCCGAAGAGGAGAACCTGAGAAAAAGCATTTTAATCATTTTGAAAAGGCACAATTGTCCTTTTTACCCCAATTCTCCAAAAAGGTTCCTGTAAATAAATTTATTGCCTTTTTGCACGCTTTCCATGTGCATATTAGTCTTGTGTCGTTCTCTTGTCATTCTCTTGTTTTACCAGACAAAACAAACCCGCGATGCAAGCTGCTCCTGCACACCTGCGTCTGGGAGATTATTGCTAACTTTGGTTGATGCTTGACAGTATTTCACGTGAGTTTTTCCCAAGCACGGTCATCAACCATGCTTTTACTGATGATCAAAATTTTAAATATTAATATTAACTGTCCGGAATTTTATCATGGTTTATCATGAATCTGGTAACCGTTTCATCCCTACTTCCAGATCTTCAACCATACGATGCCTTGCAAAATTTGAAAAAGACTTGTCAAATACTTTTAGAGTTACTGTGTTCACAAAGAAATTAGGTGGAGATCATCATCCACATAATGTTTTTGCGAAGTAGTAATAACATCCATCATATGCTTTTTGGGGGTGGCAGGGTGGTGCAGTGGTTAGCACTGTTGCCTCGCACCTCTGGGCCTGGGGTTTGAATCCTGCCTTGGTTGAATGTGTGTGGAGTTTGCATGACGTCGTGGGGTTTCCTCCGGGTACTCTGGTTCCCCCCCACAGTCCAAAATAATGCTGAGACAAATTGGAGCTATTAAATTGCCTATAGGAGTGCATGTGTGAGAGTGTGCTCAGTGATGGGCTGGCCCCCCATCCTGGGTTGTTCCCTGCCTCATGCCCGTAGCTTCCGGGATAGGCTCTGGACCCCCCGCAACCCAGAAAGCATAAGCGGGTTGAAAGATGTATATGCTTTTTGACCTATCACATGGACAGGGTTAAATGTTGTCAGCAGTCACCCTTCCCTTTACTGCCACCTAGCGGTACTGGGTCAAGTTTGGGGTGATGGTCTTAAAATATGAATAGTACCAGTTGTTTGCATTGTTTACGCAATATGTCTGAAAGTTTGAAAAGGGTCTGTAAAATATTTGTTATTGTGCTAATGAGAAATGGGACTAGTTTGCTGCCTATTCAGTGGTATTCTTACCTTGGTCACAGACTGTACATGGATGGCAACTGGTCAAACCATTTGGCTCATCGTTGAAAGTCAAATCTGAACACGGAACACATGAAGTGCTAGACTGCACTGTACAGTGTTTGTAAACTCTTCTTCCTAAAGAAGAAACTGCATTGTGTTCAACGGGCAAATTTTTAGCATGACAGATGGCAAGGTTAGGACAGGCAAACCTCCATTGAGACTGACTCCCCAATGAAGGATTGAGCCAGTCTTCCAAAAGACTCACCTTGAGGACACACAGGACAGCACTCCCCACCTATTTCATACTCAGCCTGGTTACAGGAATAGCAGAGATTACAGATAAGAAGCAGGAGTATGGCAATCACCTGAAAGACAAATATATATAAGGGATGTAAATTGTTGGCCCCTAGGCAAGTTGATTACAATAAACAAGGGAAATGATTTGAGGCATCTGAAATCTTGAATTGTAATCACGTTATTATTTATTTTTTTATCTTTTAAAACTTCACTGAAAAAAAATTCCTACATATTACCATGGGAACTTAATTACATAGTCTTAACAGAACACAAAGAAAGTGTAATCTCAGAACATTCTTTCTTAGTTTAAGGGAATGACATTGTTTTTATTCTGGAAAGGAAAGACCTACCTGTGGGCCAGATTAAATAAATTATAAAATGTCATGGGCTAATAGTTCCTCCTATAAATGGTGAATGAACTAACAAAATCCCTAGTCTTTCACTGGTCATCTGAAGCAGCCGCCTTCATAATTTTAGTAAGTATTTAGTATTCTTTAGTAGTCTTTAGCTTTGGGGCAGCTAATTTTGAATCTTGATGAAGTTTAAATAACAGCTGGCAATATAGTTCAAGACTGACACATCGGGCCGATGCAGACATCTTCACTCATAATGAATACTGCCCACAACATATATGCTAACCAATATGTCATACATCTCTAAAGACTAGTTCATACCTTTCCGTGTGAGCTTGTAGTTTGTGCAAGGCTGTGCGAGGAAACTTCCATGGTCATGCTGCATTTTTCCATAGAAACAGATATTCGTGGTCAGCACATTCATACAGCAATAATATTCCACCATACCAGGAGATTGCAGATGTAGTGCAATGTTTCTGTGATTCAAGTTCACTGCATAAGAAGCCCAAAGATGAACACTGGGAAGCATGAGAGTTTTGAGAAAGGTGATTAGAGTAACAAAACGTTTGTATTAAATGTCAGAAATGGCAGTCAGGATAAAGAAAGGACTGAGTGAATGGGTAAGAGCAACAATAGGCAGCAGGCAAGGGGATCCAACATCTCCATTATTGTTTATAACAGTTTTGGAGAAGATCATGGAGAAGATGGAAGTGTAAGAACATGGAGGTGTGGTAATTCAGGGAACTTGCATTAAAGACTTATGATTCGCAGATGATATAGGTTTGTTGGTGGAAGTTAACGGCTGTAGTGTATCAAGGTTAACGAAGTGTATCAAGGTAGTGAAGAATTTGGACAACAGACAAGACAAAAGTGATGCTGATGGGTAGCAATAACACAGTAAATGTAAATGCATAAATGGTGGAAAAACTTGTGTGTACATCCATCCATTTTCCAACCCGCTTATCCGAACAGGGTTGCGGGGGGTCCGGAGCCTATCCCGGAAGCTACGGGCACGAGGCGGGGAACAACCCAGGATGGGGGGCCAGCCCATCGCAGGGCACACTCACACACCATTCACACCTACGGGCAATCTAGCAATGCCAATCAGCCTCAGCATGTTTTTGGACTGTAGGGGGAAACCGAAGATACTGGAAGGACATTCAAGCAATAAAAAGATTTGCGAAGATTTGAAGAGAACAACAACAGTCATGGATAGGATCAAAGCAAGAAAACGGCAACTGTTTGGGCAAATATGCAGAATGAGAGACAACAGGTTGATAAAAACAGTGATGATGGGTAGGGCTGAAGGAGTAAGGAAAAGAGGAAGACAGAAAAGGATGAATGGACCAGTTTGGACATTCAACAAGCAGTTCATATGGCCCAGGAAAGGAAAGGCTTTTTTCCTTATCATCTTCTAAGTTTGAAATTGATTTTTATACTTTTTCAGCTGTATTATAAAATTTACTTTCATTTTTTACATCTGAAAACACACTATGACTGACAAACAGCATTTCGAGAACAAATGAAAAGCTAGGCTTCGTTTTGTCATAACTGAAGACCAGGATGAGTCATATAACAAAAACTCAATACTACCTGAAATGTTGTGAAATTGACAACTCCGATGCATTCGTCAATGAATTGCAATGACTTACATCAATTATGAATCCTTTAAAATTCATGTGCCACAACATGGTATACCCATTTTTTTCTCAAGTGGAGTTCACTCCTTTTCCATTTGTTTTCAATCCTGAAATGCCAGAAGAAGAGAAGGTGCCTGTTAATAGAGTTTGACATCCACTATACACTCATCGGCCACTTTATTAGGCACACCTGTCCAACTGCTTGTTGACACAAATTACTGCAAGGCAAATTTAGGCATGTTGACATGGTCAAGACAAACCGCTGCAGTTCAAACCGAGCTTCAGAATGGGGAAGAAAGGTGAGTTAAGTGACTTTGAACGTGGCATGGTTGTTGGTGCCAGACGGGCTGGTCTGAGTATTGCAGAAACTGCTGATCTTCT
>JAODKL010000240.1:0-13924 GCA_026780765.1 Petrocephalus schoutedeni
ATATTTACCAGGCATTTAATGGTATTGAATTGCACAGTACAATTGATTAAATGGGATTACACTATACAATTGACTCACTTAATCAAAACCGTCAATTTGCCATTCTATCGGACATTCCCAGCCAGTGGTAGCAGGCCCTGATAAAGATGCTACCACCATGCGTTACACAGGGAAACATCTAATAAATTTATTAAAGGAAACTATACTTATTGTCACTTTGATGCCCCTTGACTGCACTGCTAGCCGGGTGATCTTCCAGCCCATGGTGGACCATACTGTCACTACTGGCAAGGTCCGTGACAGGGGAGGGGAGGGGTGCAGGGCACCCTAGCCCAACTTGATGTCCCCCGCAAACATAGTGATGAGCAAGATGATGAGGAAGCCTGACAGCAGGCCGGCATTCTGGATCAGGAAGAAGATGATCTCCGTCCTTGTGGTCCTCTCCTGCTCTAATAGGATGGCGTTCATCTCTGGGAACTGGGGAAATTGAAGGAGAGGAGTTGATTGTAAGTGGAACTATACTGGACATCATGTTTCCATATTCATATTCTGGGGCCTGCAAGTGTTGGAACTCAATTAAGACTACTGACATCCAACAAGGCCTCTGAAGTCATTGACCCTAACTGGAGGGGGCTGTTCACTATTTATCTCTGATTTGCCATTTGGGTCACCTGTTTAAATCCTAGGCTTGCCTTTGCAGAACAGTATTTACAGTTATATCTGATCACTGTTTTCTATTTCCCATCCGTTTTGCTTAATTTCAGTTTGTGTTTGTATGTATCATGTTATGTGTAATGTCTGTCCTGTTTTAGTTGTAGCATTAGAAATAAACGCATGCTTTTCACCTTTTCAATCTCCCTCTCCCTGAAGTGTTCACAATAGGTCACTTTATTCGTGCGAAACCATACTAAGCTTTTCAGTCCCAATCGTGTCCTCAAGTATCGCAAGACTCTCTCTTCGGCCGAGAGCAGAGTCACTAGGTTACAGAGTGAAACAGTTTGCTGGACGAGCAGCCTATCTCAGACTAAGTAGCGATACTATATGAGTGAATTCCATTCACATTCTGGACTTAAATCGTCCAGCAATTTACTAATTGGGACCAGTACAAAAGACTGTGGTATTGAAACAATGGCTCAAATATAATACTTCATAATTAATTACCGATTCATTAATTAATAATTAATCCATAATTAATTCCCCTCAACATCGGTGGAAACACACCAGCATTTGAGCTGTTATTTCCTACAGCTCTCACCTACCCTCTGTTCAGTCTACCTCAACTTCTGGATTTAAGTCAAGTTTTGCTGATATCCATCTGAGTCTATCCAGGGAATCTATTTTATCTTTAAATCATTGTTGAAATCCACAGGTTGGTAGGTATGGAACCTCACAAACTAACAGTTCTTGACAGGTAAGAGATTCAGAGAATTCATCATGGTTTAACTTGGAAAGGAGTTAACTGGGTCCGGTCAAAGCTACTGGTCGCCCTGGGTAGTCCTGATGTTCAGAGGGTCCGATGTTTTAGACCCTCTTTGCTCTTGCTTGCTGGCTTGGAAATAATGACACATCAATACAATCATAAGAGCTCTGAGTATAATGTGAACCCATTGCTCTAATGAGTCCTGTTTAATTACCAGAATCTGGTGATACTACAATAAAGTTGTTACCAGTCATTAGTTTTGCCATATAGCTATATCTTGTGAATGGAAGTGATAACCTTATCAAAGCTGACATGCTTACATCCTGTTGTTTTTGATAATTCTCATTTATCTGAGTTGTTGAAGTGGAAACAAGATTGTTTAAAACATGCTTAGGTTCACAAATACTTTAGACCTGCTTGGACTAATCATCCAACTTCTGATTACACAGAAGGGCAAGTGCCAAATACAGTTTTATGAAATATGTCATTCAGTTGGAGGAAACAGCTTATCTTAAATATCTGCTTAATCGGGGAATCCGGGCTGCCCTGGGACGTCAGTTCAGCTGCATTTTATGATGGAAACTTGAGCCCGATAGGAGTTTGCGTGTGTGCCTTTGCAATTTGCAGCCATTCAGGGAACCTAACTGCGCCTCATATTTTGCCTTCAAGTTACCCAGAAGCTTGATTTAATGAAGGTATAAAGTTCAAAACCCATTGGTGGTTGATTACATAACTCTGTTTGATTACATACTGTTATATTTTATGTTGTTAGATCCTGGTGGAGCCATTCAATATTAAGAATGTGCCCTAGGATATGTCACAGTATTATGCTACTTGTTCTGTTGACCATGAAGTGAAATGGGTTGAGGTATGAATGTCAGCCCAGAACTCAACAATGGCTTACTCACCATGTCAGCCAGGGCGATGTAGAGGAACATCCCTCCCGCAATGGCGAAGATGATGTTCGGCGAGAAGTTGCTGCCCACCAGGATGCCCAGCGCCAGGCCGATGTAGCAGGACATGGCTGACAGCAGGTTGAAGAAGATGGCTTGAGGGATACTCATCCCGGCGCTCAGCAGTATCACGAAGTCGCCTGCAGGGGGAGACACAGCTCTGTGGAGTCTGATATTGACAGAGAGAGGGTCTGATTGTTCAGTTTAAATCAAGGGTCCTCAGCTGGCGGACTCCGGTCTGTATGTGGACTGATGTACAATTTAATCATCCCCCCAGCAAATTTGATCTGAGTGCAGTGAACCTTGGCTTTGATTTGTTGTTGATATCTGTCCCTTCAGAAAATAGCTGGGAACCCCTGATTCAAATAAAAGCTAGGCGTAGCCTGTCCACCATTTGTGGATATGGGAGAACTAAAACAGATGTGCCCAGTGACCCATAAAATGTAACAGGACCATCCAACTTTTCTACTGCCAGAAAAGCATACATGGAATTAGGCCCAAATCAAGAAACTACCCAGAAGTCACTTGGTGAAGCCCCTGAAGAGTCTGCAGGAGCAAATGATACAAAAAGGGGTTCAGAGTTCCTATCCCAGCCTGGCCCGGCTCCTCACCCAGCTCATGGGGGAACTCCTCACAGACGATGGCGATGGAGGTGCTGAAGCCGGTGAGCACAGACACCGTGAATGAGGCTCCGATGGCCAGGCCGTCGATGAAGTTGTGGAGCGCGTCGCTCAGTGAGATCATCCACGCCACCGTCTTTATCCTGGAGAGGGGGCCCCACTGCCCGCCGCAGGGACTCCTGACTGAGCTCTGTTCCTCCTGGGAGGGTAAAACAGCCAGGATGTTGGAGTTTTTCTTGGTGGTGGAATACAATATCTTCTACCAAAGCCATATCCATGGCATTTTCTGAAGCCAGTGGGCACTGAAATGGTTAAGCTAGGCTTAATATTTAGGTCCCACTGGGGGTTCTGTTGTTGTACCCTAGCTAAAGGTATTTTCCCAGAATTTGCTTGGCAAAATATGTGATTGCATGCATAATTAAGGCACAACAACTGTGGTTTTAGATAAAACAGTACTGTTATTTAAGGTGACTGAATCATTGGGGTCTTGCAGCTGCCACCTTAAGGGCACTATGATGTTCATAAGAAAAAAAAGTGGCTATGACACAAGCGATTGAGCTTCGGATTTGGCCAAATGTAACTGACATCGCCTGCACCCTGGTGGAGTACTTCAGCACTAATCTAAAGCAACTGTACAATAACAAACACAGCTGGGACACACTCTGCAGGATGTCCTGCCAGGGGACCACCACCCTACAGCTACGACTTGAGAAGCACACCGGTCTAAGCAACAGAGGGGGAGAGAGGGAGGGAAAGCCAGAATCAGGCCACCAAAGCTGAACCATTCCTAAAAGCCACACTTCCTGTGCCGTATTGCCAAAGATGCATATAATTTTCAATATTTTAGCAGATATGCATTCAAGCTCGTAATTATTAAAGTTCCACATCTTCTGGATTCATCCTTATTCCAGGTTACAATGCCAGTGATCTGTAAAGTACTCCTGTACATGACAGGCATGCTTAGGCCTATTTCGCAGAGTGAATGAGTAAACCGGTAATCCAATCCACAGTGTGGTTATTTAGCACAGGCAAATATGCACAACACATTAGTAAGATTACGGTCTTCTCAGTTAATCCATGCACTTACTGCACTATGTAAAGTTTAAACGTTGTTCTAGGAATTGACCAAGATGGAACTCTGACCCTATTGTTTATTAAATATGTGATGATAATGATATCTGAATTGTGGCATGTCGACTATCAGCGAGTGCCGATACCAACACTAGTTTCAAAGTGTATGTTAGATGAAAATGTAATCAAACAACATATACTACACTCCTGGGCAAACAAATGGGCCAACGCTTAATGTTGTTCAATGAGGCGTTTGCCCATTTTTAGCCCAGGAGTGTACTTCTAAAAAAAAAAAGATTACTGAGATTAGCAGAGTAATACAAGTTCCTGTTAGCTTTCACTGCTTGTCCCCGACCTCTGGCTTGCTAAAAAGCTCTTAGCATGGTCATATGTTCAAAGGTCAGTGAATCCCCCCCCCCCCCGACACCCACAGCTGAGTAACCATACAGCTGTTAGCAAAAGAACAAAAACAGCACTGAAAACAGACAAGCAATAACATTTGGGACTTCACCACAGTGCTGGTTTGATTCTTGATTCTTGTAATGAGAAGCTTACAACTATTCTAGGAATGGGAATTGTAAGATTTTCTGGGATTACTATTAGTAACAGTATTTCAAGTAGTGCAGAAATTATGCAACTTCTAATATTAACAGATATATAAGGCCTGTGCCTTCACTGACAGAGCGGCATAAATAGTGCTGGGTTTCACACTTCTGCATGACGGACACGAGGCCCTTTCCTGACAGCCGCGTCACCCCTGAAAGGTCCGCTCCAAAGTGTCCACCCTGACTCAGTGCAAACACACAGCCTGGCTTTTATCTCATCTGGCTAAAGAGGAACAAAGCAGGCCACCTTTGGAAACCTGCGATGCCGATCGGATCACAGTGCTACTGAGATTGTCACCCGTCTGTCACGGAACCAGCTCGTACCCACTTCCAGCCAGTTACAGCAGGCTGCAGTGCCACCAATCCCATGTACTGTATAGCTACATTTAAAAACCAACTACTATGTACAGCATCAGTCAAAATTCTGGACGCACCAACTGAAAATCATTTGTTTTACAGCAGGATAATGACCCTAAGCACACCTGGAGGTTATGTGGTAAGTATTAGGGTGGATATCGTAAAACTCAATAACTTTATTTAGCAGACCACTGAGGTGTAACAATATTACCCAGGGGACCCCAAAGTCCACGAGCGACACAAATCCAAAGTACAGTGTGTCTGGGGTGGGGGGGTGGTCATTGTAGTAGCCAGTCTTTTGAATGAATATTACAATAATGACCTAACGAAAGCACGTCGCTGTGCCCACGACATAACGGAACGCCTTGGGATCACGGTTGGTGACCCCCACTCCAGGCCGACCCGCGATGCAGTCCCACCCTCCGGAAGTGGCTATCTATCTGCTGGAGCCAGGTGTTATGTGTGTGCCTTCAGTCTGGTCCAGGCTCACGCTCAGGAAATCGGGCCACATGACTGTAGTGCTGTAACTGACACTCCCCCACAATGCAGCTAATGTGCCTCATTCGGGACTCCCCGAGCAATCGCTTGTTCAACACAAAGTCGAACCAGCACTACCCAAGGATTCTCAGAAGAGACACAGTACTGAAGAAGTCCAATCTTCATCTCAGGTCTAGCAGCCATACAGCAAGACAGGGAGCCCCAGGATCAAGACTTGGACCCCCGTCCTCTTAATATACTCTGCCTGGCCAAAAGAAAATTACCATGAATTTAAATCACTTAAGTACTTAAGAGCCAATGACTGGACCATTATTACAGCTCAGCAACGTTATGCAGCAATAAAGTGAAATCAGCTGAGTACCTGAATCTACTGAATGGCCAGGTTATCCCACCAATGGACTTTTTCTCCCCTAATAGCATGGGCATATTTCAGGATGGGAATGCCAAGAATCATTGGGCTCCAACTGTGAAATAGTGGTTCAGGGAGCATGAGGAATCATTTTCACACATGAATTGCCGACGACAGCGACTTGACCTTAACCCCACTGAAAGTCTTTGAGATGTGCTGTTGAAGCCTTGAGGGAGTGGGACAACAAACCTATCAACAATGGGTGAAAACAATGCTGAGATGCTGCATTAGCACATGGAACAAATGCCATGGCGAATGTGCACCATAATCAAAGCAAAAGGCAGAATATTAAAGCGTGCAACTTTTATTTTGGCCAGGCAGTGTGTATATATATATATATATATATATATATATAAACCAAACTGTTTTGTCTAGTCCAGTCACATTGGGAGGAGACCACTGAATCACTGATCCCACTGAACATATCATTGGTTTAGCGAACTTTAAAAGCTAAAAGCAACGCAGTTCTGCAGTAAAACATGAATATATTTTGTAAATTATATTTTCTGAAAATGTGAGCAACCTTATCACTGCCACCCATCAAGTAGCGGCTAAACAGCATTAATGTCATGCATGAGCGATACAATTGTAAAAGCTGTCTCGCACGTGTCGCAATGGCTACCGGCTCGGCGAGGGGCTCAGGGCTCACGACGGCCTTTTCGCTGCAGAAGCTGGTGATGGTGATGACCTCCCCAGTCCCACTCAGCTCTCCGTTCTGGTGAGGGTTTGCGGGGAAGGAATCCAGGGGGGTGAGGTGACTGTGCCCGTGCTGGAGGAAGAGCAACAAGCAGTAGAAATTAAAGGAAATGAAAATGAACCACCGACTCACACAAACCTGTCCAGGGGCAGTAGGTCACAGAAAGGGGCTATGCATCATGCCAGACAACAAAAAGCAGGTGGTGGCCGATCAAAAGTCTTATCAAAGCACATTAATTCCCTTGTGTAATGTGGAATGTAATTTGTGGCTGCATACCCAGGCATGTACACCACTGCCTTATTTTGCCTTTAAGGCAGGAGGAACTTAAAATCCTACCTGGTTCTCTGTTTTTAAAACCATCTTCAGTATCTTTTCCATGAAAAAGAGAAGATAAAATCCCCCAAATATTCCGACGGCTTTCAGAGTGTAGTTATCCTTCCTTGGGTCAAATCCTAAGGCCTGCATTTAATAAAAGGCAGAATTTAACTACAGAAAATGTTTACAAAAAAATCTTATGTATGTATGTATAAATAATATACAGATGTCAATATATAATACAAATTATATATATGTATTAGGGCTGTCAAAATTAACGCGGATTAATCCATCATCATGATTAATCTGATTAAAATTATTAACGCAATTAACCCACCATGACTCAAAACCCCTGAAATGCAGCACTGCCAACTATTTCTTTACGGTGGCACTGAAGTGCAAAACACAAACGCACAAAAAGAAGATACACAAAAACAAAAAGAGGATACACGAAAACAAAAAGAAAATACACAAAAACAAAAAGAGGATACGCGAAAACAAAAAGAAAATACACAAAATCAAGAAGAGGGTACGCGAAAACAAAACCGAGCGGTCCTGAAGTGCAAATCCAGCCAGTAAATTACGGAAATACATCATCAGCTTCCCCATGATTGGCATATCCATATTTCTCGGAAGACGTTGATAACTGACCAGACTCGCCTGCCGCCTTTTTTCAACGTCTTCCGAGAAATATGGATATGCCAATCATGGGGAAGCTGAGGACGTATTTCGTAATTTACTGGCTGGATTTGCACTTCAGGACCGCTCGGTTTTGTTTTCGCGTATCCTCTTCTTGTTTTTGTGTATCCTCTTTTTGTTTTTCTGTATTTTCTTTTTGTATTCCTGTATCTTCTTTTTGTGAGTTTGTGTTTTGCACCTCAGTGCCACCGTAATTTCTTACCTTAAGTCGCTAAACTGTACCCAGAAAGAAAACTAGAAATCTACACGTGCTAATTTGCATATCGGTTGCGTCATTACGTCACGTTATGTCAAGTGCCACCCCGTTGTGTCCTACCCTACATAATACTCATTAAGGTACTTTATTTTAACGCAGCTCAAAATATTTCATTTATCATCTTTATCTATTTATGTTCATTTATATTTACCATTGTATTGGAAAAATCACTAGAAAATCACAGGCTATTAACATATACACAAAAAAAGTTTCCTTTTAAACTATGTGCATGTTTTCCAGATAAAAATGTGTATTTGCAAAAGAACAAAGCTTGGCCGATGTAGCAAAGGCATAGGATATGTTATTAACTGTTAATAATAAGTGGATAGGAATAAATGGGTAGAAAGGTTTCCGACTACTCAGTGCGCAGATCATTCATGTTCATGTCCGTCTGTCAGAGTGATCGGCTCAGCAGCTGACCTGCCCCAGGGATCGCTCCGTCTGGGAGGCAGTGCCAAAACTGTTTAATGCATAATATTTAATGCATTTTATGCATTATGCATAAACAGTATGCATATACAGTATATATATGTATATACTCTGATATTTGCATTAAAACTGGTCCATAAATAAAACTACAGATTTCTAATCTTCAGCTGCAGTTCCAGAGAGCGCCATAAAATCAGACCGGCAGCTGCGACGTGGCCAGCGCGAGTGCTGCTATCTGTCCAGGTCATGGTGCCCCAGACAACGCGGTGCCGCCCGGGACTCCCTCACTCACCTCGGGGATGAGCTGCAGCACCGCGTTAGAGAAGAGCGTGCCGATGGCCAGGCCCACGAAGTAGGTGAGCACCTTGGGGAAGTAGGGCTTCTTGGTGAAGGGAATGAGGGCCAGGCCCAGGAGTGAAAACAGGTTGATTATGGTGACGGCCAGGGCGCCGTAGCCCCACACTGGGTTTTGAATGAGGAGAGAGGAAACTCCATTACCAATAGCAAGCGTCACAATGCCACAGCTCCATGCTGTGGTACCAGGGCGGTATAGCTACATGGGTAATGGCTGCAAGATCCAAAGCATCCAAGTCCATGATACTGTCTACAAGGTCCTCACAAGGACTGGGGGTAAATGCTGGAACTGCAACCTCCCTAGTGTACAGGATGGTCACTCGTATGAAGGTTTGGTCAGAGCATCCATGAAATTAAGCAGGTATGATATTTTAACTGTATTTTCAAATACGCAATTCCGGTATTTTGTAATGTTGACAATAAAATCAGGAGGTCGCCCACAATAAAATTTGCCAAAAGGCACATTATCACGGGGGCTCAGCCAGCCCCCCTCCCTGCCCCCTGGCCATCTTTGTCATTAAGATTACAAAATACCAGGTTATAGCCGGAAAAACTACGATACACGGCATTACTGTAATACCACCGAAGCGTACTTCTGTGGCTAACTTTGGTGTGAAATTTACATAAAAAACACTCCTGCACAAATCTTACTTTTCATCAGAGCATCTCGTATTCTAGGGCAGTGTTTCTTGACAGACCTGTACCAGGTATTCAGTGTTCTCGATTAGCAGGGAACTAGGAGGGAGCAAAATTGTGGACTGCTTGGGCATCCTAGAGGACTGGGTTGAGAATCATTGTTCTAAGGAACATCTTTAATATAAAAAACTAGTGCAGACTATTATTTGAAACTACTCAGTTACACATAAACAAATGTCATATGGGGAGGGGCTGAACCTGTGGCAGGCAGCATATGGCAATGGGTGAAGTCCAGGAAGAAACTGGACGAAGGGAATCACGCAAACTTCACTTACACATCCCAGGAAGTGTAACACAACATTGCTATCCACTGAGCAGCCATTCAACCCTACACACTGCCCCCCAACCATAAACCCATATTAGCATGTAACATAAACCCATTAACCCTGTCATTATGACTGGTGGGGTGGCAGAAATCACCTTAAGAACGAAGTCTAATGCCCAGACTGCAAGTACAAAAGGCGGGTTTGGTAATAAAAAGCACTCAATGGATATAATGCATGAATACAGCCCTAATGTATGCAGGGTAGGCAACACTTGTGTGATCAGTGAAGCAGGATGCCTTTGAGCTCATAAGAAAGGCTGTTGTACTGGGTGGCTTTAAGTGGTTTACCAACTGTCTTCTTTGGGTACCTTGGAGCAAAGATTGATGTATGACTAGACCCAGGGTAGCCAGCTCTCATGCATCTGGTGTGACACTCACGCTTTCAGGCTCTCACACTCACCAGGAACTCTTACAGCAAATCTATATTATTCCATTATACCCCTAGGATTAACTACACCAAATGCATTAGGGTAGTTTGCAAACCCTACAGACTGTTTATAAGGTAATTAAATTGTTACATACATGTAAATGTGTGTGCATGTGGGTATAGATTTGTTTTGAATTGAAAATTTTACACCAGCCAGATGACCAAAGTTGGCAATCCTGTAGTCCAACTTTGCTACTGGTAACAACCACTGATAAAACCAGCAACATGATCTCCAGCAAGGCTAAATAAATTGATTTTAATGAATGTAATTACTTTTATTTAATCTAACTTCTGCATATGTCACACAGAGAGGGAGCCCCTCATACCTTTACATTGATTATATTTTTAATTTACTCGTTACACAGTTTCCATCGGACTTAATGTCTGACATTTATGATGCATGACCTTATGTGCACAAAAAACACCATATGACTCGGTTCATTTTTCAAGAGAACCAGTGACTAAGTCTTCTCACAAGGTTCGTTCTGGCGAAGAGGGGCGTGCCGTGGCAGACTCACCGAGGTAATCGCCGGCTCGGTGCGTCGCGGTGGCGGCGGCGGCGAGGGGGCAGGCGGGCAGCACGGCCCGGCTGAGGAGGGCGGGACACAGGCGGGCCAGATGAGCGGCATTCAGCCGCCCGTTAGCGGGGAGACCGTGCTCCGCCAGCATCTCCGCCGCTGACATGCACTGGGGGGTTAGAGGGGTATAATTCTCAGGCGTCCAAATATTTATCTAAAAGGCCTAAAATACAAACAGCCTGTACTGTGCAGAACTTATGGCCAACGACTTAAAAATCTAAATTTTATGTTCAGTACTCAGCTTAGTCAAAATACACGATTCCCTGCCCAACGCGGGTATTAAATCCTGGAGCTGGCTACTGGTACATTAATATTATTCAATTTTTGATGCTTAACAACCTGTTAATACTTATTAAAGTATTAGATGTTACCGGAAGTTAGACAAAATCTAATTGATCTGCAAGGGATTAGCTGTTTGCATTATCGAATTGTGTCAGTATGTTTCAGCTACCCTTGGTCTGGTTGCGTGAGGTTCACAGTGCCTTCTGCTTGCGTGTCACTAAATTAACTATTAATCATTAACAATACTGACTTCATAATTCATATAAAACCTTTAAAATGCACAACAGGCATGAATAATAACGCGTAACGCTTGCGTGTGAAGAGATGACGTAATCTACTACCGCATTTTAGCACATTTTATTCTCACTTAGTGAACATGCATATTGGTGATCGGCCGCGTGGTTTCTATTCCAGTCTGATTTTAAAAGTATTCCCAACCACGGCGTGTTGCAGGACCTTTCTATAAATTATGTGGCACACAGTAGTAGGTCGGGACTTATCTCCCCCGGAAACCTAAAGTGACCCAGATGACTTGGCAAAGATATATTTTATGAATAACTTCCATTTTTTGTAAATCGCAAAAGATCCCTCAACATTAGGCGAACTCGTCATGAAAATGTGGCATGCGGGACATTTCGCATTTTGACTAAGATTCTTTCCAGTTGTGTTTTCCCCCCCGAATTAACTGTGAAATGAGTAAGGGGCATTGTTTGGATGAAAACAACAAGAATCGAGACCTAAATGTGTGATATTTTTGGCTTATCAAACTTTAGGAATATATGCACAGTCCAGTCATTCGGACCGGTTGGTGTCAGGTTAAACTTTAGGCAGATTGACCTCGGTGTCTAAATGTTTTACACTTTTACCAAATCATTTTTCGGTGGTCTGGTTGTTGCCTAAAATGACAAATCCATTGTCAAAGTTTCGGTTCCCGTACCTTGGCATATACAGACACCTCATCCCCAACGCCAGATGCTCCGCCGTCGGCAATGATCCGCAGCATGTCGCTCAGATGGGCGGTGGAAACGGTGCCGTTTTCCCCATAATAGCGAACGATGTCCTCCAGCATTGCAGATCCCTTCGCAGACGCGTCGCTCGTCGAAACGTACCGGGTCGCAATAATAACTATCAAGCATCCCAATGCGAAGTGGGTGAAGATGTTCATATTGCACGTATTGCCTTGCCCTTTATGCAACCTCGTATTTCATGCGATCCTTCTTTGTGTGAGGTTGTATTTGTAAAAGCGGAGACGTCTGCGATCAGAGATTTTAGTTGCACTCTATAGGGCAGCGGCGCCTTAGGTGACAAGCCTGCGATCGGTACAGGTGCGCCGCTTGATCGTCGGACAGTGCGGCTCCTACCTCCGATCTCAGGTCCATACTTCTGACACCAGCCTATTTATCTGCTCACCGCTTCACTCACAAGGTGACCATAATACACGTGCATGCCGGGGGTTGTTTCACTTAAGTCTCCGAGCAAATGCAAACATAAGCAGGACCAGGACCTCGACGTATGGTTCAAAGGTTGCCCGAGCCGGTCAGCACCCTCACCCCGACGCTTTTTGACGAGGTCTTTGTAGACGTTTTATCGGCCCTTTAGCAAAGGTAGAGTTTCCGAAGTGCAGCGGCTTCCCGTCGCAAGAAAGCAAGCGCAAACTGGAAAGCTTCCGAAACGCCTGGCGCTTTGGTTTAAACCAGAAACAACCGGTTATTTTGAAAGTATTTGCATTTATTCTAAACTTTAACGGGTTTAACGTACTTTTTGTGTTCATGTTGAATTAAATGGAGGTTAATTACGTTATTAATGAATGATCTCACTTGGCGCACTTTACTATACAGTGATACAACGCGGTAAGTATTCTCACATGATAGGCGTTGACTGAGCTGACGATTAACTAAATGACAGGATTAAAGCGATTTAAATATAATCTGGGACGTAGGAACAGGGAGCACGGGGGAGACATGTACCCCCAATATTTAATTTGGCTTGAGTCAATCCCCCCCCACAAACAACAGAACTTTACATTAAAAATAAATTACATTTAAATATGTTTGTCATACGCCATTATATACAATAGATAAAACTAAAGTATTAGGACTCATTACGGATATTTAATTAGTAGTCGTGTCACATTCTTTAATTAGTAGTCGTATTACACTCTTAAATGAACAAATAGGATTTTTTTGTTGGCTTTTGCAGGCCTGCCTTCAAATAGGCGGATCGCGTTTAAGTCATAGATGAAGGCCTAAATGGAATTCTTTTGCTTTAATTACTATTAAATAATTGTATTCGTGACGAAATGAAATTAATTCTGAAAACTGTATACTAAACATGAAATGTATTCCCTTAGTTATTCGGTTAAGCGCTTTGCATATGCCTATTTATGCCCGGCCCTGGATGGCTACTGGAAAGGTGTTGAGCGGGTGTGTGTGTGTGTGTCGAGGGGGTGGGGGGGGTAATCTGGTAACATGGGCTTGATCTCTCCAGGAGCTATAGGCGGTTTTAGACAGGGGCCAACAGGGGCTCCCGTAGAACTGACCAAGGCCCCTGTTGTGGCCCCTGTGCAGAAGAGATAATAATTTATTGATTTCTTACAGTGATATGCACTGGCACAGGGTGAGGGACAGAATGAGGGATAACCAGTGGATCATCCATCATGTGCACCGAGTCCAGTACCATCAGGTTTATGTTGTTGAACAAACCTGTTTGTGTGTGTGTGTGAGCAGTGTGATTAATTCATATCCTGTAAAGTGCATGTGAAGAGAAAATGTGACTGTACTTTTAAGTTTCATGCTGTAAAAAAAGTCACTGCATAACAAAATAAACACATACTTGCATAAATAAAAAATAAGAAAAACAAAAAAGTTATTGTGCACAAAAAGAAACATTACTGTAGATGAAAAAACTTTGTTTTCAGGGTTTATTGTGCATAT
>JAODKL010000241.1:0-13887 GCA_026780765.1 Petrocephalus schoutedeni
TTAAGGTAAGGTGACCAGAGCTGCACACAATATTCTAGGTGGGGTCTTACCAAGGAATGGTAAAGTCTTAACATTACGTCCATTGACTTAAACTCCACACAACCGGAGAAATATGATGTCTAATTTTGTCATGGTTCAATAGATGATATTATCTTCTGCAGTTTGTCTTCGGAGAATACAGTAAAGGATTGTTTGCAGTGGTGCGCAATGTAATAATAATTAATATAATGTAATCCCACATTTTTTTCCAACTCAAAAAATATAGTTTGTTGTATATAAATCTTTAAATATCCCACACATTACTTAACTATTTTGAGTTAAGAGAACATTTACGGTGCGAAACAAGGCTTTGTTGTGCTGCTTGCTACTTATTTACATTTATTTGTTCAAGAAATTAACATTTGCAAGGGGAGAGGTGGCATGGTGGTGCAGTGGTTAGTACTGTTGCCTCACACCTCTGGGAGCAGGGTTTGAGTCTCTGCCCAGGTTGCATGTGTGTGGAGTTTGCATGTTCTCCCTGTGGGGTTTCCTCCAGGTACTCTGGTTTTCCCCCACAATCGAAAAGCATGCTGAGGCTAATTGTGAGCGTGCCCTGTGATGGCCTAGCCCCGCATCCTGGGTAGTTCCCCACCTTGTGCCCATAGGCTCCAGATCCCCTTCAAAAGGATAAGCAGTCTCAGAAAATAGATGGATGGGTGGACACATTCTGTTGTTCACTACAACAGCTTCATATTTTGAGTTTAATAAAAACAAAAAGGCACAGTTCTCTTTCATTTTTTATAGTTAAAGCTATTAAAATATAGTGAAGTGATAAATTAATTTTTAATTACTTTTAACAAGTAAAATTGGCAGAATGTACTAAAACTTATAATGCTATGTAATTCATAACCTTAGATACACTCAAATTTATTTGTTCATTCGACACTGCTTAATAGTATAATACATTAGCAAATATTAGAAATACATCACTACATACTTGAATATTCAAAAAATAAATTTAATCTCACCTGACACAAAAGTAAACTTCAATGAGCTGAAGTACATTAAAAAATAAATCAGATCAGGTTCTTCCAGGGCCACAAATAAAGTCTATAATTGTTTGTCTGTGTGACCATTGATTACCCAGTACGCCCCAAAGTCAGGGTGATCCACAAGATACATCCTGACACTGGCAGGACACAGGTGAGCTGCCTGGCCACTGGCTTCTACCCCCGGAACATCAGCATGACCCTGGTGAGAGATGACCAGCCCATCTCAGAAGAGGAGTTGACAGAAGGGGTGGTGCTGCCCAATGGAGACGGGACATACCAGATGAGGAGGAGTCTGAGTGTCAGTGAGGAGGAGAGGAGGAAAGGGCACCACTACACCTGTACTGTCATACACCTGAGCATGGATAACAGTCTGGACGTAAGCTGGGGTAAGAGATACATAGGTGAACACAGGGAAGGAGTGGCAGCAAACTGGGAAAAAATAATGTACTGTATAGATAAAACAGAAAATATTCATGTGATGTGCTTCATTACCAGAACCTGAACCTGGCCCAGAGATTTTTTGATGATCAGTGACAATCATGTACAATAGTACATGTGTGGTTGAGAATAATACAGAGTGGGAATCTTCTCCACTGTCAGAACCAGAATCTGGCCCAGGCACTGCAGTCATCGGTGCATCTCTGATCTTTGTCCTGACTGCGATTACAATCACCATTGTAGCCGTTGTCCTCTGTAAAAGAGTAATAGGTGAGTACGAACATGGAGACCCCCAGACTGATGTAGCGTGAAGTCAGGAGGCTGTTAGAGATGCAGGGGAACTCTAACAAACACTGCCCTCTACTGACTTGTGTATAATTGTCCTGCCAGGTCCCCCTACTGATGTGACATATACAGCAACAGAGCAGAGTGAGTGGCTCATCATTACACTGTTGACTTTGATTTTATGCTGCAGTCTATATTACTTACCTTTTTTTTTTCTTTCCAGAAACTGACCAGGATGATTCACCATTCTGCTCCTCCAACTCTTACGGAAATGCATTCCTACAGTCTTATGCGTAAAACACGCTGTGAGGTGGATAGTTGCTGTGCATAGCTAATGATATCTACTATGAGATGTTATAGAGCTCTTCTGAGATGCTTCTGAAGCCAAGAAAAGTTCATCAGCCAGATCTCAGTTTGAGTCTCAGTTGAGTTTGTAGGCCCACCTGAGTATAACTGTCTTGATCATTATTTTTCATATCGCAGAACAGTAACCAACTCTAATCCATAAATATGGAATACTTTATAGTGTTTAAGTTGTTTTCCTGTTTTTTGCTTACAGTGGGTATAAAAAGTGTACACACCCCTTTTACATTGCTAGGTTTTTGTGATGTAAAGAAATGAGAAATAAGTTAATGTTTCTAATTATAGTGCAGAAATGACCATAATGTCTGTATATTTTTGTTTATATTCATGCATTTCTCCACTGGAAATCAACTGTTTTGCATTAAAGAGCAGATTGGGAACTGCCAGTGTTACTTCACTGAGTCATCATTATGGGGGATCCTATGTTTCAGTTTTCCAGACCGTTTCAATTCTAGTGGTGTGTAAGCACTGGATGTTTTGTTGTGTGTGGTCAGGCCTCTCCCAAACAGACAATGAGTTCTGTTTTCTTGGCCCCAGGACACATACCTAAACTCTGACACCCAAGCCAACACCTCCGCATTACCCTTCAAAAGTCTCAGTGCCTGATTTTGTTTCCTGTGTATTTCCCTTGTTCTGTAGCCAAAACTACACTTTTCAGCTTTTGTTCCACTGTAGTCTTTTTTGACTAAACCAGTCATTATTTCTGCAAGCAAATAAAATCCCATTTGCTTCCTCCGTGCCAGTGTCACATGACCCAGTTCACCGTTATACCCAAAGCAAATCTTGCAGAATCTGTATGATTTAAGCTCTGCAGGATGTAAGCTCTCCTCCAGCTGCACGGACGGGCGAGAGCTTCTTAGCTGTCTGTGCAGGTGTGTCGTTTACCCTGCTCTGACAGATATTTTCATTTGAAAACTTTCTGCAAAACATGCAGAAAGGCGCATAGTATAACTCCTCGGGTGCTTACGATGTCAGACCCATTCAGAACGCCATTGCTTGAGATGAAGTCCAACTCATCCGGATCCTTTTGATGCCAGCTAAGGTGACCTGTTTGCACAACTCCGTGCGATGAAGGTGGTGACTCATGAGGAAAAACGCCTGTCCCTGATAAACCAAGGAGCGAAACCTGCAGAAAGAGCACCGCCCGGTGTTCAACCAGAGGACAGCAGAAAACTTTCCAGAGTCTGGAGGTGCAGCTAAATTAGCGTGTCTGTCACCTGGCCAAACCCGTTATTTTACTATTTGGCTATGTGCCTAATCTGAACTGGCGTGCAGCTCCCTATATTTTCACACAGTATCACAAGTGCAAAAGTCACTGTCTTTCACACAGTAGTTTCTATAACGTATAAAATAAATGGATGAATTACGCAAGTACTGTTATTTTTAGGTTAACAGCGACGTGGTCTTGGCACGGCGTTTCCGAACACCCAGTCCATTCCTGCCCCTCGTCTTCTCTCCATAGACACTTTACTCCGCTGCTGCGCCTTTACGAACAGATAGCACAGAACTAAGTCTTGTTAGATAGATAATTACATATATATTTGACCTGTCGTTCATCGCATTCCCTCTACACCACTTATTTTTTTACTCAATTTACTCCATTTTGACTTATAGAGTGACGGAATAAAATAAAGCGTTGATCCGGTCATACAGGTGATTATCAGGGTGGACTCAAAAGACCGAATGACCGGTATTGAATGTTCTTGTGAAAGAGAAGGGGCAGTGTGTCATGGCATCGCATCCCTGCAGCAATATTTATTTGTTTCGGCTATTTGGATGCTTCCTTTGGTTAACCTTCACAATGACCCACGCACGTGGTAAGTACCCAAAAGTCGGTTTATTACTAATAAGCTATTGCACAGGATGATCGAGTATTGTTAAAATGGGGTACCTGGCAAAATGGGACGGTTAACTAAACTTTGCAGTTAAGATCGAAATGTGTTTAGTAAGACTTTCTTTTCTCTTCTATATAGTGTTCAAGGGGTATAAAATTGGCATTCAAGACATTGAGGTGATTTTGTACATTTTTCCAGAAAGCAAAATTTTCAGAAAGTGTCCCATTTTAACAATACTCATCTTATACGACCATCGTAGTGTTAGAAGGATACAGTTATACACGTATACCCAACATCTTCGTCTCCAGAAGTTCTCGTTTTGATTTTAATTGCTTACTTTGTGACCACAATCAATATTGAGCAGTAGCTTGGATGAGAAGTGGACTTTTGGAATCTGCTATAACGGGCATTCCTGGTGATTCAAACCATCATCTGACGAAGAATTAAGTTTGACGAAGGAAACTGCGGATGTTCTTAAAAGCAAAGCAGGACTTAGCCGGATACCTTTGCGGTTTTAAGATAGTTTGGATTAAATATTATGAACGAAGATACAATTCACTTAAACTATAGGGTGCCTAAGTCCGAAAATTATGCGACTAAGCAGGAAATCCAGCTTAGTGATACAAGCCCGAGTTCTCCGCTTAGTTCAGTGTACCCAAGTTTAAATCGAGTTTTTCATGGACTTTTTGAATCTTTTTCATCTCGGCCTGTACTCTGAGATGAACCAGATCCCTGAATTACTAGTTTGAACTGACCCTTTGCTCCTAAGAGCCAGCCAGTGAGATAGATTTCAGAGCTTTCATAAATGTGGACTGACTATGGCATAGAAAATATTTCAGTGAAACCAGTCTGCTTGAAGCTGCTGACTTTGTTGAACTGAGTGGCTGAAAAGACTAGCACTTTGCAGGGAAAGCCACATCACTTTAGGTTTATGCTCCCTACATACTTTTTTCTGCCATGGATAGATGGTATCAGTGTTATTTTACGGCTATGGTAGTCACTGTCTTATGGTCATGGAAATTTATCCTAATGCTTGGAGGGATTAGTTCCCCTTGGCGGGCGGAGGCTTGTGTGTACAGAAGAAGCATTTAGCCCCTGAAAAGCAGCAGTGTTCTACCCAAGGAGTAGGGTGTCCAGCCAAGCAGATAAGAAACACAAACCTCCCATGCACTTGTTAAATAACCTTTGCAATGACATTTTAAGTTTCTCTTACTCCCTAATGAGTGCACCTAGAACGTGCTCAGCTGTAAGAAACAAAAAATGAAGTTTATTTCATCATGTATAATTTTTTTATTGTAAAATGTCTGAAGGACAATTGAGATCATAAACAATGGACTTTCTAGTTGCTGAATGAAACAACCTGCCATCTTGTGTTTAATACTAGTGACTTGAGGCTGTATATTCAAACCTACAGCAAACATGAGTCCAAGTATTAAAAATAAGAATGACTATCCATAAAGTTTCTGTGCCTGCTGGTTCTATTCAGGGTTGCCGGGGTCCGGAGCCTATCCCAGAAGCTATGGGCACACAGCAGGGAATAACCCAGGATAGAGCACTAACCCATTGCAGGGCACATACTCAATTCACAGCTTTATGGGGAATTTGACCACAAGCTCACCTTAGCTTGTTTTTGGACTGTGGGGGGACCAGAGCACCCAGAAGAAGCCCCACCGCTACACAGGGAGAACATGCAAACTCCACACGTGGAGCCAGGACAGGATGGGTACCAGAGGTGTGAGGCAGCAGGGCTAACCACAATGTCCATAGGACTTATTATTAAAAATGATTGAGTCCATGAGACCAAGTACTTAAGATTACGATAACCATACAGTGTAACATAGTTCACTGGGCACAGTATTTTGTCTCAGTATGGTGCAGGGGTCATCACCATGGTGTATTCCAGTGTTTCCCAATCCAGTCCGCGGGGACCCACAGACAGTTCACATTTTGGGAGCTGGGAGGGAGCAAAAATTTTGACTGTCTTGCAGGAAGCTGGGAGGGAACAAAAAACGTGGAGTGTCTGTGGGTCCCTGCAGACTGGGTTGGAAAACATTCTGAAAAGTATTCTGATGGACATTTTGATCAAAATGCAATTTTTACCACATACATGATTTTGAAAAACAAAACCTACATAGTTTCTTCAATCAAACATATTGTCATGGACACAGGTGAGTCTTGCCACAAACACAAACATTTGTCTGTGTGCAAACAGGTTGATGACAAGGTGCACCACAGGGTCACAACTTTTCACAATTTTCTATTACAGAAAAAAGAGTGTTCCAAAATAACTACGAGCATCTCTCCCTAGAAGAGGGGCACCTGGCCTTGGATGGCCTGGAATCGCTAGAGAAAGTGGTCAAGGATGAATTGGGCTTCAGTGAGCAGGACAGCCTGGACCAGAAGAGAAAGAACAGAGGTGTGATAGGAGGAATAGCAATAGAAAATGAGATGGAGGATCTTTTGGAAAAGGGACCGCAGGTACTTACCATGAGCACTGAGTCTCCAAAGTCCAGGATTTTCTTCCAGGTGATCCAAACAACAGAACCAAGCCAACGGGAATCTGGAGGTATCCATACTAGGGGGGATAACAATTATTTGGTGAAAGCCTCAGGAAGTGATGCTGAGAGCACCAAAGCAAATAATAGCATTGAGAACTTCACCCTCACCGCACCCATGCAGCACACAGGAAACCCCTTCAAGGGATTGGTGGCAAATAGTGATGGAACTTGGAAGACTGGCTATCCAGGCCATCTGGACAATGAAGAGGAGGGAGACAAAGCAGGTGACAGCACTGCTGGAGACTTGGAAGAGCAATCACAAGAATGGAACATGGAGGACACCCCGCCCCAAACATCCAAAGACACAGTCTTCAACAACCCTACGCATATTATGGAATGGAATGCCAAGGAACATGAGGATGAGGTGGATACCCCAGAAGAAGCTGTTCTAGATCTTCACAATGAATGGACCAAGCCGCCCCCTAAATTCTCCAAGAAGGTCATAGAGACCCCTCCTACCACCTTATCCCTGGATCCCCATTTAAGCGCCACTACACCTATTTTGGTAACTATGTTCTATAAGGGGTACACAGGAAGGAACTGGACTAAACCAACACCAGAAACCAAGCCCCAGACTACTAAGGAGCTCTGCAAGGATGACCAGGGACATCTGGTCACTATTGTCCTTATAGCCATTAGTGCTGTTATGGTAGCTGTGGTAGTCACTGTCTGGTGCTACAAGAAGATGCAGCAGAAGAAGTGCGTCCACGAGATTAGTGCGGAAGGCCAGAGTAGGCCTGTGCAACATGTAGAGATGGAACAGAAGATCTAGATGTTTGAGTGCATGGTATATTATATAACAAAACTGTAAAAACTGTATTTGAAGGTGATTAATCGTCATTGTTGACGCATTACAGCACACAACAACAAAATGTGTCCTCTGCTTTTAACCCATGTGACATTGTGACACAGCAGTGGGCAGCTACGTGAACGCCCGGGGAGCAGTGCTTGGGGAGCTTTGGGGTGTATTATGCATGGAATGAGGTTCATAATTTAAGTGAATTTTATGAATTATTTTATGTATTTAGGGCAGAACTGTGGCTGTGTGTATCACAGCACATGCAAAATCTGTTGTTAAAAAAACAGGTCAAAGAATATAAGTTGGAATTAAACACAAAAATGCAAAAATCTAATGTTAATGTTAAGATACCATATCAAAGAATACACACAGTATGTCATGTGAACCTGAATGATTCTGTTATAATGTTGATTATGATTAATCTGAGTACAGACTTACGCTGAATAATAATAAATCAGGTTACGCACTCGGGAAAAATAATTTTATTGACATTTTAAAAATACATCAACAATCATACAAAAAATGGTTTTATATTAAATCTTTCATGCACAAAATTCAGGCCCTCTGGCTTTCAGCATATAAAGGTTTTGTTGCAACGAATTGATCCAGGTGCTAATCTGATTGATCCTACATATCAGTTTCAGCCTATAGATTTTCAAAGAAAATTCAATGTAATTTGGTTGTCCATGTGTACTCCTGAAATAATATAAGCACCAGAACAGAATATTTTTTAACAGTTCTTACACTCACATTTCCACCAACGGCTGCTGTAAATTAGGGCTACATTGCTATGAAGCTCAGTCATTTCCATTTCCTCTGACCTCTAGGAACACATTTCAGTAACACCATCTAGGAAGCTCATATTCATAAAGCCTAATACCTTTTCTTATGATTCATTGTAGCACATTCATAAAGTATTATAAACATGGCTATACACATTTATAAAAAGGCATAACATTACAGCCATGTTTCTCAGGCATTATAATGGTCAGTATAAGAATTAAGGATGCTTTTGGCTGTATTATGAAGGTGTTTATAGTGCATTATAGATGAGACCTTCATAGAGCATTCATAATGCATAATACACATGCCCGTTCATAGTTATAGCAGTATATAATACTATATGAATGCATTATAATGCATTATGAAAGGTATGTGTAATGTAGTGTATAATAAAGTGTTACCCACATTTCTTGTGAAAGGTCAACTTAAATGCCCCATAATACATTAAAAGAAATGTAAAAAATAAGTTCTACACTGCCTGCAATGTAAATGGTTGGAACTAGTTAGGTGTCCTTACGACCCTTGCTAGGTATCAGGTAATGCACACCTCTGAGTAGAACGGGCTGTAGAGTCACAGAGCATGCAGAAGGCATAGGCGATGGAACACACTGGAGCATTCCATTCACAAGCAAATCATGGGGGTTTTCTTCACCTTGTTCAGTTGGAAGTGAAAGAAACCACCAAGCACCAAACCAAAACCATTTATCATGATCAAGGATACAGGGGTGAAAAAAAAAACAGAATCTGATTGTATAGCTGCACTTCTACTGGGCATTCCTTCATTATGTCAATGGTCATTTTCCTAGCTCCTTTCTGCCTGGGCAGCTGTTCCCACCAATGAGAAGCAAGGATTCCCTCCTCATAGTCTCCCTCTCCTGCTAATTCCTTGTCAGAGTTGTCCAGGTCCCATTCTGGTACATGTTGCTGCTTCTCTTCTGCATTTGTCTGGAAGGACAGATACACACATGCACACATGTAGAAGGGCACATACACACACACACACACACATGCGGGAACAGCCATTAGTCTTGTACATGTACATAGTAACCCTGCTGTGCTTGAAATGTTAGAGACAAAATGGATGAGATCAGCAGGACAATGTCAGCATTTGGCACTTTTGGAAGTGTGCAGCAGTCTGTCAAGGAGCCATCATTGCATTATGTACAATAAGCGACTTGGAACAGACATCTGGGGTCACCCCCACAGGTCTCAGTGATGCCTACAGGCCGCAGGAGGATCTGAGAGGAAGACACGCTCTCACACTACGGATGAAAGGAGGCACCAGCTAATGGCACACATACCAGAGAGGCGCGTTTGTTTCCATTGACTAGCAACATAATGGGGGGCAACATAGCTAGAGTAAATTCTCTGTATGAACTTTTTATTTCTCCTTACCAGCAAATACACAGCAATATTTCACAATTACACACTTTTCACAAACACAAATGAAAACTTTAAGATAACCAGCCTGCACTCCTCCAAGGTAAAACAGCAACTTCTGTTCCTGAAACTGGAGGCAAGTTCTGCTCTGATACACGTCAAAAAAATAATAATAATAATAAAAAATAATAATTTAGTAGTTTTTACTCACTTCTAAAACGTAATTTATGAACAATGCACATCTACTTACTATGGATACCTGTTCAGCAAACTGTAAGTAGAAGTCCATGTATGGTACGTAGGATCCAACAGAGATTTTGTTCACAAACAAAGAACATGGCAGTTTGACTTTACCAGCACAAGCTCAAGGGGACAGGGGAGACAAGGAGGTCTTACCTTTGCCATGGATCTTCAAAGCATCATAGATGATGACATAAAAACCAGAACCATGACAAATTCACAGTGTAGACAGACAAGCAAAAACAGCACCAACAAATGATGACAAGTTGTACGAAATTAAAACCAATTTATGGATGTAAATTGCATGTGACGGTACAAAATTCACATTCGGAGCAATTACAACGTAACAATGTGGAATATCAGATATGCCACACACTAAAACACAACCGGCAAAAAGCGGTCGCCTCTCATGCCTTTTCCACTTTCTTCTGGGTAACAGCCATATTGCTTGCTCTTCTTGGCAATAATGATATGGATTCATAGATGTCTATGCTGGTTTTTCTCAGCAAGGATTAGTATAGCTGGTTACCAGCCTGACCAGGATAATGCATGCTGGTTACACCAGCATATGTTGTGTTTTGGTGCTGGTGGACCAGCATTGTGTGCAGGTAGACTAGTACAGTGATGCTGCTCCACCAGCATAGACCAGTATGATAACCACCATCATATTACTGTTTCATGCTGATCAGGGTAATTCCGTGTGATGGTAGACATCATGCTGGTCTATGCTGTTTTTTTCAGCTGGGAACACTGATTTCACAGTGATTCTTCATGTAATGTAGGGAACGAGATAAATGAGGTCTTTTAGGTGGTCTCAGCTTGAAACTAGGTTAGAGGCTCAATTGATGATAAACCATTCTTTTTGAAAGGGTTGACGATAACAGTCAGCTGTCGATGGTGGCCAGTGAAGGAAGACTTGGAAAACGACAGAAACACAGCTGTGTGGAGAAAACCTGGAGTACGGTTCATATGATAGCAACGCAATATCGGAGGAAGTGTAAGCTACCCTCCAATTCCCAGCAAGACAGAAGACGGAAATCAGAGTGATGGGTGTGTTTGCTTGTGGCAGACTTGTCTCTAGCTACTATTGTCTGCCTCCAGTAGATCATCAAGAAACGTCAGCACCTCCATCTGGAATAGGGACAAAGCACAGAAACACAGGAGAATGCATGTATGCACGGCACAGTCACATGACGATGAGCACGGCCCTGTGGCCCTCTCGCACAACTGGATGCGTGACAAATGTATGAAGTACATGGAAAGAGCACTGAAAGAAAGACAAAGGAATGTGAAAGACATGTATAAGGAATCTGTTAAAAGAACATTTGAAGAATGACAAAAACCGAAGGTATGACCAGCCTGATTCTAGCAACATTACATCAAAAGGCAAACCTTAAGGATTTTTCACTGCTCTAAAAACACACATCCCCACATTTAAAATTCTTGGTGATGAGTCCAATAACATTAGGACTGCAGGTGCGATTCAGCTTCTCTAGAGTATAACCTGTATATGAAGTTGCCCTGTGTACAGATTCTACTGAAAATTGATCTTCAAGACATTTCAACCAAATGTCAGATACAGCTTTCAACTTAATCACATAACAAAGAAACAACTGTCTTCTTTAAAATGCAAAGGAACTGCTCCAGAGCTGATTCTGCAGCATTTGAATCATGTATCGCAGAGATATGCAGCCAAGATACCTGTGGGGTGAACCAGGAAGGAAGTTTCACCCATAGTTAAATGGAAGGGGCTGGGATAACTAAACCTGAACACCCTGACCAGCGTTACACAGAACTACGATGGTGTTTATAAACTCGGGGTTCGTCTGTGCACGTTCACAGAACAGGGGCAGTGCTTCAAACTACAGACGCAAACTAAGAGCAACCCTTTCTTAGGTGGGAAATACCCACCCCCGCTCTGCAAACTTCATTGTTGGTATTAGGATACAAACTGAAGAGGCTAGCACCAAATGTCAGTGTCGGGATAAAAACTGAAGGGGCCATCACCAAGTGTCAGTATCGGGATGAAAACTGAAGGGGCCATCACCAAGTGTCAGTATCGGGATAAAAACTGAAGGGGGCATCACCAAATGTCAGTATTGGGATAAAAACTGAAAGGGCTAGCACCGAATGGTGCTATCAAGATAAAAATGAAGGGGCTGGCAAGAAATATCACTATGGGGAAAAAAAACTGAAAGGACTGGCGCTGGTATGGGGATAAAAACCTTGATATTTCTTGGTACTGGCTCGAAAACAACCAGTGGTATCGCCCATCCATGCTATTTAGTCAAAGAGCGGTGAAAGGGCAAGACTTATGGCCGTTTTATTCCGAAAGCCTCTGCTAAAACCTGCTTGGAGCAGGTTGGGTGTGCAGCGTCAATGGCAATACCCCGGTTAAGAGTGGGCTATGATTCACAGTACTCCAAAACTCAGATGTAAGCCCCAAGAGACCTTGCTAAACCAGTAAATCTGCTTCATAGTACTGCAGTATACCGACTACAATGTGATCTGATCTCTGCGGATAAGAATATTATTACTTGACACTGGTGACTGAAGGCAACAATAGAATAAGCAGACTGAGAACTTACTTTGTAAACGGAAATGAGAAACACGGACATACTACCTGATATGAACAGGACCAACACTGCTTAATATTAATGCATGAAATAATTAAAGGATGGTTGATTTTTCAGATCCACCCCATGCATGTGAAATGACATCTGTAAACAGAGAAGGCAGGTGTGAGTTTCCTACCTCATCATCTGCCTGCAGATGCTTTTGTGAGAACTCCAGCATCTCCAGCTGCATGGTGGTCTGATTAAAATATCGCACAGCCTCCTAGGGAAAGCACAGACAGCAATGTCAGCCTGCACACTGAGGGAGTATAAGGGACCATCCCATTTCTTCAAACTGTAAACGCTTGGGCTGCATCAGGGTGTTCCCACAGATATTTTGCTACTTCTCAGGGGCACAGGTGGTACGGTGGTAAAATAACAGCGGCCAAATAAAATGCAGTGTACATGATATGTGTTCCCATAGCGATGGGTTATATCCACTCTGGACACATCATCAAGTAGGTGGGGAAAAAAAATAACTCATAGTTGGATAAATGTTGCCCTCTACTGGCAAAGAACTAAAAAAACACAGGTCTACAAAAAAAAATTCAGGTGCCAAGGTTTTTTGAATGGATTAAGAGTATTTTGAGGGTGCTGAATTCAAAAAACCCATTACGTTTGCTGAATTGGCTTTAGTTTTTGAGATAATAAGCATCCATGAAAATAATGCATTCCCTCAATGCGACTTGTGTGTGATAAATGCAATAGCTTTTGGGCTGTCTTTTGACTCTTCAACAGTGTCTTAGGTAATGAAATATCCCATATAATTATTTTGTATTTCAATTTGCAGGCCTACAATGCTATAAAAGTGACTTTTGAAGCCAGATTAATTAACTAACTAACTAACTATTAAATATCTCAGAAACTAGAGCCAATCTGGCAAAAGCACCATAAATTTAATATAAAACCATTCAGACATTATTGGCACCAAAATCACTGTATACCAGTGTAATCAACACAAAGCATTTCGGTGTGTGGACTGCTAAAAGAAAGAATTGCTATGGTAACAGGAGAATTTCAATCCATCAACTGATGCACTTCCATAATTGATGAGATGTAAGGCATCAAGCTCCCATAAATAAGAGAGAATTATTTAAAGGCACCAGCAAAGAGAACAGACTCACCGCCCGGGGTAAGAAATCTTCCTCCAATAGCTCCCACTTGTCTTTGTGGTACTGGTAGTAGACAATATTGCTTTTCATGACCTCATCACTGGGGTCAAGCAAGGTATAGCTGGCTGCACAGGGTACAGCGTTCTTCAGATCATTCACTGCAAAGAGAAACATGGCTGGAAGGTCAGACACTAGACTTAATTCAGCTTTACTAAGTGATTACTACTTTACTGAAAATTCATACTTCACATGGCTGCAAGTTGTGACTTCATGAAAGATTGTGAGTGATAATCCTCCCATCCATTATAAATTGGTGATTAAAATACGGTGACAGACTTCTGCCCATAGCTACTTTCCAACTGGGAGGATAATGTTATCGTGCGTTCCATTATACCTTGGAGGTCGGTATCCGAGTCAAAAACCGAGTTTTCGAGGCCGGAAGTGACGA
>JAODKL010000242.1:10855-40509 GCA_026780765.1 Petrocephalus schoutedeni
GTTTGTACACAACCTCCAGCTTATACAAGCAATATTACTCTTCTTGGGAACCCATTCCGCTGTATTTGTCTGTGTGCCACTGTGCCGCTGTATTTGTCTGTGTGCCACTGTGCCGCTGTATTTGTCTGTGTGCCACTGTGCCGCTGTATGTGTCTGTGTGCCACTGTGCCGCTGTATGTGTCTGTGTGCCACTGTGCTGCTGTATTTGTCTGCCCGAGAAATGCATAGAGACAGACAAGGGCTGGGGTGGCAATATGGCAGTTCTTCCAGCCAGCAGTGTCTTCATATCTAGCAGAATGGCTCTGTGGTATTTCTGCTTAAGGAAAATTTATCCTAGTTAAGAACATCATCCAGTAGATAAAACGCTGGCTGAAATTAAAATAATCATAGAATACAGTGCAGTGAAGTTATTTTTGATTCAGAGGCAGGTGTTCTATCTATACGAGAGTGGGATGCACAGATCATGTCTAAGTTGACAGAATTTTTCGACGTATTCAAATCAGCTTTTTAGCCACAGAAATGTTGCAATGAAAAAGAAATTTGACAGGTAAATGTTTGCTCAATCAATAGCACTAAGCATAACTATGCAGTGTCGAGTGTGTGTGTGTGTGTGTGTGTGTGTGTGTTTGTAGGGTTAAAAGCTTTGACAGAGGGGAAAAAGTCCTCGGTCCCCTTTAAAATCACATGTCTACGAAGGACACAAAGGGCCCTGGTTGTGCGAGTCTGTGAAGGGCCCCCCTTTTGTGTGTGTGTGTGTGTGTGTGCGTGCGCGTTCTCATTCCCCTCACTCACCCACTCTTTCCCCCTCTATCGAATCCCAGGACACGCTGAACAACAACTCGCTTGGCAAGAAGTACAGCTGGCAGGAAAAAGTCTCGCACTCGTCCTCCCCACTAAAAACAGGTGAGTGTGGGGCGTCCCCCTGCCCTGCTGGCCATGCCCCCTCTGGTTTGGGAGGCTCTGCACGCAAGCCCGTGTCTCAGCAGGGACTGGAGCTCCTCCCTCCATACTGATACTGACAGGGAGGGACACATTTGCATTCCCCCTACACTGAATGGAAAAACCCACGCCGTTTGTGCGAAAATCCCTGCGTTGCGTGTTGCCAGGGAGGAATGTTCACGAGGACGCGAAACTGCTGTGTCAGTACTGGCTCTAAGCTCTGTGATGTCCCAGGGAGCCAGCCTGGGTAGCCGAGTGTCAGCTGGTGAGTGTGTGGAGAATATAGTTTGCCCACCTCTTGTGAAATTGAGTGTTGCCAGTTATTGTGACATTTTGAACTAGGCGTCCATGCTCTTAACTCCAGATCTGAGGTTAGAGTTAGCTGTCACTGCCTGAAATGCTTTTCTTCTGCTGCATTTAATTATAAGCCATACTAAATCAGAATGTGTAGCAGAAACCAGATGACAGATTGAAAGAGTTTAGAGCTGTAAATTCTGCAAGGTACGTAGCACTTTTTATGTACTGTTTAAATATCCCAATATTATCCCATAAGGATTCTGACTTACTGAAGGTGCTAATGCTAGTGTATATATAATAAAAAACATGAAAGCAATGAAATGCCTCTATGGGTTTATTTTGCTGATGATTGAGTAAGTTATCAGATACCATAAGGCTTTTTAGCATTTTGCCTTCTTTCTGCAACCGCTGAAGCTATAAGGATGCTAACGGAAGTCATAGCATATTACATATTTGTAAAGCAAGGTGTGCACTAAGCTTCCTGGGGTGCAGGCTCCCTGGAATACTGGACTGGAGAAGTAGAAGGATGGATGGATGGATGGATGGATGGATGGGTGGATGGATGGATGGATGGGTGGATGGATGGATGGGTGGATGGCATAAACACTCTGTTTGTTATACATGTTAAGATCCTGTCTGCAGTGCTACATGTGAAGGATGCTGTTCTTACAAACCCCTGCCTCATTTCCAGGCCATAACTGTTGCTGGTGCTGCATCTGTGTTTCACAGGAGACCTGACACCCCCACATGACCATATATGCCTGAGTGAGAAGGAGAAGGTCCAGCACAGCAGCAGCCACACCAAAGACAAAGGCACCTCCACGGACGGCCCGTGCCAGAGGAGCTCGTCCAGCCAGAGCAGTGGGGGCGCCAATTCCAAGGTACCAGACAGGCCCCCCCCACCGCCGCCTGTGCAGGGGAGCAAGGCCGGCGGGGCGGGGGAGGCCCACCGCGAGCGTATTCGCTACCACACAGATGTGCGCCTGGAGCCCACTGAGGAGATCTACCTGACCCCGGTGCAGAAGAACTCTGACCCCCTTGAGCAGGACAGGCCCTTCCTGTCTCAGCCCGGCGAGAGCAACCGCATGTCTGTCAGCTCGGACGCCGAGGGCCCCCCGCCATACCAGCCGCTCCCTGACCGAACAAACCCCTCAATCACTGAGGAGGATGAAGTATACCAGCTGGCTTCCTCCGCCTCCACCACAGCCACCCTGGACGTTTCCGCACGGCCGCCGGGGCACAGAGGGGCCAGCGAGGCTCACGGCGACACCTTTCTAGGAGCTGAGGCAGGTGCGGCACGGACTTCCATCAGCTCGGAGGCCAGCGGGCTCTCGTACGACTCGGTCAAGTACACGCTGGTGGTGGACGAGCACGCGCAGCTGGAGCTGGTCAGCCTGAGGCAGTGCTACCAGAGCTACAGCGACGACAGCGACTCCGCCACTGTCTACGACAACTGCGTCTCCTCGCCCTACGAGTCGGCTGTCGGCGAGGAATATGAGGAGGAGGAGGAGGAGGCCAGCAGCCTGCGGCGAGACGCCACCTGCTTGTCAGAGGATTCCACTCCTGAGGCTGACCTGCCGTTCTCCCGCAAGTTCCTCAACGTCTTTATGAGTGGGCGATCGCGCTCTTCCAGTAAGTCTGACCATGCTGTCGGCAGGGGCGTGGATGTGGGCTGGGCTGGTCACCTGCCATACCGTGCATTTTCCCCGCACTCGGCAGAATCTACCCTGGGGGACCCCAAAGTCCAGGGCTGATTTTTAATCCTACTCCAGTCCTGAGTACATAGACTGCTTGATTACTTAAATTTAGCTCTTTGTGTCATACAGGAGTTTTTCATACTTGAATTAAAGAAGGAAATGGTTTGCATTATACAGTACAATCACAATTATGAATTGGAGGCAGTTCTGGTACCAATCATGCTTAAAAACAACACGACAGAAAGGTCATTTTACCCTGCATTTGATAAGATGTTATAGAGAATGGGTGGATGGGTGGATGAATGGGCGGATGGGTGGATGGATGGATGGAGTGTACCTACTAGGTTAAACTTTTATAGTATTATTTTTTATTATTGCCATATTTTACAATATCTTTGTCAAAATCTGCCATAATATTCCCATAACAGAACAGGATTTATAGGAAGGGCCCAAAAGCCCACTATATGCCAGTTAGATCCCTGTGGAACTAATCCTTTTTTATAAAGACTGGGCATATTTAGGTGCCCCAAAAAGGCCCAGCTCCCGACCAAATAACTCCTCTTGGTTCCAGAGGTGAGGCTGGAGATTGGAGGATTTGGGGCTTCTGGGTATCCAGCATTTCTGCTATAAATCATAGCAATCATGCTATTAATCATGAAAAATAAAATGGCTGTTAATACACTGACCCGACTGGCAGACGGTATCAGTGGTTCCCGTCTATGGTGCAGTATTACTACAGCACTCAATGGGTCATGTTCTGCTCTCAAACATGAGACAGAATTTGTTCGCAAAGCATTTGTAGGTTGAAAATCGGTATTTATCAGTGTTTTAGTAAGGACCGTCTGTTCATAAAAACTTCTCTTACTTAGTTTAGTACAGCAATGGATGGCACACATTTTGACAAAGATTCTCATAAGCTTTCTGTACTTTTTATTTACGTAACCTTTAATTGTTCAGTGTTTTTTGAACAGCCAATCAAACCAAGTAAATTTAGAGTCGAAATTATTTTCCTCAAAAATGGCATATAGACAATGAGGGCGTATAGATTTCTTGTCTACACTAGTGCAGAGTACCAGCATTCTTTCTCAGTCTTAATGTTTAAAGCAGGCCTAGCCCAACCCTGCTCCTTGAGATATACCACCTTACAGAGCTTAGGTGCAACCATAATTTAACATACCTAATACTGATAATCGGGCCCTTCAGTAGCTCGTCAGTATTAGAGCCAGCTATGTTGATCACCCTGTATTGAAAAATATGTTTTTGAACAGGATGAGGTGCAGTTTATCCTGTCAGTTTGTGGCCTCCCTTATTTCCTTATTTCATAATAAGGGTAACCTCAGTGAGGATTAATAGTTTGATCGCTGAAGGTGTATGTCTCCAGTTAGCCAATTTTACGCACAATTTTACTGTGTATCCCTAGCCAATAAGCATTTAATTATGTGGCCCATTACACTTTTAAAGGATACTGGGTCAGCCCAGTCCTTTATACTGGGTGATGTGTGGGGAAATATGTGTTGTGCCGTGGATTTGAAATGGGTGACGTAAAAGATCATGTATCGTGTGCACATAAGAACACCTTGTGGAGGGGAGTTTTGGCTTCTTGCCTGTGTTAGTTATGTCAGGTTCATCTGATGGCTCTACGTCGGAACAGCTTGATGATAACCTTGTGGATGTTTTCCTGTGTCTCACTCTCACTTAGATGAAAACACTAGCAAATGTTGTGCCACTTTCCGAAACGTTTGTAGCCAGAGATGATTTGTTGGCAGTTCTGTCTGATAGTGGTGGAGAAAACGGCCTCGTGGGTTAATCTAGTGATGCTTTAGTGTCGTCGGCTGTGGGAAAGACTCTACTTGATGCTCAGAAAGTTGACCCATAGTTGAAAGAGTTCAGTATTTTACATTAATACGTTCTGAAGATGAAGACTCTAGGCCTAGGTCGACTGCAAATTATCTGCATGGTGGGGTGCTAATGTATAAGTGTCCCACGCTAAAGGTGAATCGGGTGCTGCTCACCTGATGTGTGCCTTCTGCGTGCAGAAAGCATGTTTGTACATGACCATCCGTGGTCAGAACATTTAGGTATAACAAAAAAGTATGATCGCATCTTAAAGCATTTCTTTCAGCCTGGTCTGAAGTGAGCTGTAGTGCTTCCTGTCATCCGTGCCATACATGTCAAGATATGGGGAAACCTAATCAGGCAGCGTGTAATTGTTGATCGTGCGGGTCCTCTACCGAAAACCAGAGCAGGAAATCAGTTTCTCCTTACAATAATGTGTGCTGCTACTCGGTTTCCTGAAGCTGTGCCTTTAGGTCATATAACTATTGCCTCGAAGACTGCATTAGTTATGTTTTTTACTACATTTCGTCTTCTGAGAATAGTGCAGACTGATCTGTGTTAAAATTTTTTGGGAGGTTTTAGCCACACTCAAGATTAAACATCAAATTTCTAGTCCGTATCACCTAGAGTCACAAGGTGCATTAGAACAATTTCGTCAAACATTAAAGGCAATATTGCGAAAATACTGAATAGATATGGGGAATGGGACCAGGGTGTCCCGTTTGTTTTATTTGCTGCCCGCAAAGTGGTGCAAGACTGCTTAGGTTTTAGTAAGCAGAGTTAGTCTTTGGACATTCAATTTGTGGACTGTGTTCTGCTTGAGCAGTTTCTATTGGAAGGTGAGCACCAGCACAGTGTTTCACACTTCATGGAGAATTTTAAGGAAAAGTTGCAAACAGCCTTTTCTCTAATGAGAGAATCCCTGTTGTCCTTTGTAGTTTGATGACGTTTCATCACATACTCAGGTGATGCAACATGTTACCATGCCTGTTCATTTGAAACAGCATGCTTCCCATGTTAATCACATAAAGAGAGAAATGATCAAACAGGAAGTTACTTATTTGTTAAATTGTGGTTTGACGGTTCATGGTACAAGTGTATGGAGTTCAGCCAGTATTGTTCTTCCAAATCCTTGCATCGGTTTTGTACAGATTACCAGCATTTAAACACTATCAACGTACCTGATTCTTTCCCGATGCCTCGAATGGAGGACTAGGCTTCTAGGTACATCATGAAATTGGATTTGTTAAATGGTTCCTGGCATTTGCATCAGCATCAGCTGCATCAGACATTTCTGCTTTCGTCACGGCTGACCACTTCCTGCGATACACAGTGATACCTTTTGACCTTCGTAATGTGGCTGCTACATTTTAGCATTGCGTGAATATTGTATTTTTCGAGGTACTGAGCTGCTCAACATACCTTGATGACATATTGTATGCTCCCCTGATTGGTACAGTCACATGTACAGGTTAAGAGTGGTTTAGGAACGGTTGAAAGATGCTTCTCTGATGCTTAATCTCACAGAATGTGAAACTGCCATGGCAAAGGTCACTTATTTGGGACATCAGGTTGGACGGGGTCCAGTGTGTCCAGTTAAGGCCAAGATTTCCTAGTGCCTGCCACCCATCATGAGTCACACTGTTTCCTTGGCATGGTGGGTTATTATCGAAGTTTTTGTAGAAACGTCTTGTCAGTAGTGGCCCCACTGACTATTTTACTAAGTCTCTCTGATAATTTTGTTTGGAATGTTACCTGCCAAAAAACTGTACCAAGGCATTGTTTAGTAATGAACCTGTACTGGGTTGCTCCTAACTTCTCCATGCCTTTTAAACTGGAGGTTGACGCAAGTACTCGGATTTCTGGGGCTGTTTTATTACAGTAAGACTAAGGAGGGGTGGACTATCCAGTTTATTTTTCTCATATGTTTAATCCACATCAGTGCAACTATTTGGTGACCCTTGCTTTATTGTGAGCCTTGCAACATGCAACAAATTTGCATTGGCACCTTCCTGTTTTATACATACTGATTACAATCCGCTTGTTTTCCTGTCTTAAATGCACAACCACAATCAGAGACTTATGGGTTAGTCATTGCTCACACAGCACTATTATCTTGATATCAGGCACAAGAGACGTTCTGATAACGTTGTTGCTGATGCCTTGCCTAGAGTGTTCAAGTATTATTTCTTTCACCATATACACAAGCATGTTTGGTCATTTGTGGGGGGAGAGAAGAGAACATAGAGAAGGGGGAGGCCTGTTTAGTGTTGTGGTGATGTTGGGTTTTCCCCTCTGGTTGTGTGTTCCAAATTGCAAGGGGAGAACTGGAACTTGGACCAATTTGGTGGGATTGTTTCTGACAAGGTGGGCGGGACTTCCCGTATATCACCATCTCAGCCTTACACTTGGAGGTGACTAGCTTTCCCATGGTGTTGTCCTTGCATTCTTTGCTGTCTTTTGTAACTGAATATTTGACCTAGAAAAATCTCTCTGTCATTGCCCAAATATCGCACTGTTCTCTGTTTTCTGAATGCCTTATTAATCCCTAAGGTTGCGGAGGAAAGATGAGAGATTTGCTCATATACATACAACCTGTAGGAAGTCTCTGTTAATCACACCAGGTTAGAAGGCGGGCACATATTGGTTATTAGCTCTAGTTTTGTGTTGTTCTTTGGCACTGTCCAGCCTCCCTTCCTTAGTGATCAGTATCACTTTACTCGCTGGGATAACAGTCTATCTCGTACTGTAATTAAAACCGCTGGGATAACAGTCTGTCTCGGACTGTAATTAAAACTCTCTGTACATGATCTATTTGTGTTTCCGTGTGTGTTGTTTGGGTCGCAGCTCAACCTATAAGAGACTGGGAGAACCAATCTTGCTTGCCTCACTCGTACAACCTGTTCACCTATGACCTAGACCACAGGGTCTTAGCATCATGTATCAGGATGCCGTTTACCTTGGTGGGTGAGGGTTCTATGTCCATGTCTAGAAGATCATAGATTTGTGACCAACAGAGTAATCATGCTGTTGCTGTACCTGTGAGTAAGGCGTAAGTCCCTTACCCCAAACCTTTCTAAAAAAATAAAGCCTTTACCATAGTAATCTTATGAGGCAACTGGCTGCAGCAAATTTCCACCCCTTGGAGTGATAAATGTCTGCATGTGGTTATAAATGAGGAGTTTTGCTGGTGGGAGGGGGCGGACCTCCAGGAGAACGATGAGCAGGTTACTGGGGGCATCATGACATGGGATGTGTGTATAAATTTATCTTTGGACTTGAGTCACCTTGGGAAGCTCCCGCCTTCCCTGTGTCGCTTAACGTGCTTCTTCACCCCCTCACTGCGGCACATGTTCTGCCTGGGGGGTGCAGAAGTGGGCTCAAATTATGTGTGAATTACTCTTACATGAATGTGTGCGTGTTTTTTTGTTCTGTTTGTGGGTGGAGGAAAAGGGTACACGGTACAAGAAAGATAAACCATTTATTGTAAAGAAATGTATAAAGATACACTTTTCTAACTATGGCCACTTCTAAATGATAACACAGCAGAATGGTTTGAAAAAACATTTTTGCAAATGTTGTTGTGAAATTTAGCATTAGCCTTCATTACGGTCCTTAGTGCAATATACATAAATACTACTCTATATGATTATCTTAAAAAAGCCTGTGATTCTCCAAACTTGTCCCTGCTACCATTTCCTCAGTGTGGTTCCTGATTTTGTTGCAGACTAATTTTGTATGGCCAGTTTCCTTAAGTGTGATGCCAGATGTGGACAAGCAGTGTTGTGTCGTCGCTTCCCTTGCGTCTGTCGGTTGTGCATGTGAGGTTGATGTATCTGCAATGTGCACACAATCTCCCTTCACCCTTCCCCCAGGTGCAGAGTCCTTTGGGCTGTTCTCTTGTGTCATCAATGGGGAGGAGAGGGACCAGAGTCACAGAGCAGTATTCAGGTGAGTCCATTCCAAAGATCCCAGATGTTTTGTCTGGGGAATATCGATGGGCTTGGTCAGCACTTTGTCCAGTGCAGCTCATATCAAGTGTCATACACTGTGCTCTCCGATGCCAAAATCCAGCAAAAACTGCTTTGTAATAGGGTTGTGTTTCCTTTCTCATAAGTACTTTTTCTCAAACTGGGGAAAAAAAACACAAGAGCTTTAGATTGAACCCAATCTAATATGCTTGCCTGGCTCTTGGCCTTTCCATCTCCAGGAAGTGGAACCAATAAATCTCTGTCTGTGATGGCAGCAAGGGGTGAGGCTCAGATGAGAGAGTAAGGTTCCACAGCTCCAGGCTGTAAGCACTGAGCAACACAATCCTCTTCTGTGCCATGAACTAAGGATGTAGTAAAGACAGGATTAAGCTATCAGTCGCAAATTACGGTGGTAATAAAAAGTTCCTGGCATTACATTTTAAAATGTCAACACATCAGTTCCAGTTTCCAACTCCATATTGCTTTTAAAATACAAAAGTTTAATGCTTGAAGTTCTATCGAGTTAGTATTTACCTTACAAGAGCTTGATGCTGTCATTTGACAAAAGTGTACAGGCTATGTCCCTGTATACACTGCCAAAGGAAGACTATAGGGTTTTTCGCAGTGTCGAGAAATATAGAATTTGATTTTGCTGTTTTCCAAGTCTAGATAAGTACTGAAAAAGGAAACAAAGTTTTTCAGCATTTCCAAACTATTGCAACAAATTGGTCTACCATGTATTATAAACAAAACGTATGAATGTACTGGTTGCATGTGATCAGGCAGAGAGTGGGAGAACCATTTGCAGGAGGCAGGGCATTTTTGAATCTGCAGGAGTGGCTCAGGGTAGGGGTCATGGACCTGGAAAGGTCAGTAGCCGGGATAGTCAGTACTACAGGAACATGATGGACAGGAAACAGGAACAGGAGGCAACACGAACAGGCAGGAGCAAGACCAAGGAGACAAAAGACAAGGGTAATCAAACACTGAGCAGTGCACATTGAAATGGCAACAATACCTCTCACTGTTGGTGCATCTGAGCTCAGCTTTCATGCCTAGTGTGGGTGGGCCGTTCTGCTGGGCCAAAGCCCTCCCAATCGACGAGATACTGAAGTCGTCCCTGGCGTCATTGGGAGTCAAGGAGTGCATAGACCTCCTCACTATCCTGCAGGGATGGAGACGGTGGCACTGCAACATCAGCATGCGGATGGATGGCACTGTATTTTACAGGTTTCAACAGCGAAAGATGTAAGGCTGCGGAAATACGGTAGATTTGGGGCAACCGATAAGATGCAGGGCCAATCCTCCGTATCACTTGAAAAGGCCCAATGTAACGGTTTCTGACAGGTGGACAACTTCAACTTGCCAGTTAACAACCATACGTGATGACTGGGCAAATACTTAGCAGGGCGATGCCAACGATCCGCACAGCTTTTCTGATGCTGTGCTTAGTCTCCAACTGGCGGCCCACACTTCTTTACTTCTCTGGTACCAGTCTTCCACTGTGGAGACGTCGCAGGAAGGCAAGTCCCAAGGGAACAGCAGAGGCTGGAAGCCAAGGACACACTGAAAGGGTGTCATCTGTGTGCATTACGGGCATATTCAGCCCACAGGAGATGCTGACCCCCGCCAAAGGTTGGCTTTGGCACATCAGTCGCAGGATCTTAGATACATCTCATAACTTCAGCCTCTCTGATAACTGGAAGAGAGGCTTAAGAGACATTCAATTTAATACAGAAGGCTCTGAAGACTTGAGAGGCAAACTGAGGTCCTCGGTCTGAAACTATCTTCAGGGATGCTATAGTACAGAAATAGCCAGGTAATGAGCAGATCTGCTAGTTTACTGGCAGTTGGGAGTTTAGGCAATGCAATTGGCATATTTTCGAAAACCGATAGGCGATGGTAAGTATCACAGTATTCCCACTAGAAGGCAGAAGATCGGTTATAAAATCTAGCACCAGGTGGGACCAGGGTCGTGAAGGCACAAGTAGAGGTTGGAGTAGTCTGGAAGGCAATTGATTAGAGGACTTCAATTAAGAACAGTCGGGACAAAAAGTCATATATTCCTCTACCTCTTTTCGCCATCCAGGCCACCAGTACCGCAGAGAATCCAGACGTCATATCATGGAAATTCCGAGGTGTCCAGAGCTGTGGGAGGTGTGCACCCAATGCATGGTGGCTAGTCAATACTGTGGGGGCACGTACATCATACCCGAATGGCACTCCCCTGGTTAGCTTCCTAGATAGACTACTCCAGATTCCAGATGATGGTACCCATGAAGCAAGAGGGAGGCAGGATCGGAGTGGGTTGTCCTGGGAATCTGGAGGGCCAAACTGTCATGACAAGGCATTGGCTTTCACATTCTTGGATCCTGCGAGATAGGAAACTTTAAAGTGAAAGCAGCCAAAAAATAGAGGCCAGCGGGCTTCATGGGCATTCAGTCATTTGGCGTTTTGTAGATATTCTAACCATTGATGTCATTCTTGCGATGCAAGCTTTCTGGTTAAGAGATCACAGTTTCCTGCATCATATTTGCATTCAGCAGACGAAAACTTCAGTGGAAAAAAAGGGACAGGGATGACATCGCCCAGATTCCCTGTCTCTCTGGAGAAGGACTGCACCTACAGTTCTTTGGAATTGCTTGGAAAACTACAATTCCCATAAGGCTTTTAGTTTTCTTCTTAGGGGGGCGTGTGACGACTCTTACAGCTGTTACAGCTGCATCTGTGTTCTTCTTTAAAATTAAAACCGTTTTCAAAGCTATTTAACCATTCTTGTTCGGCTTATGATCTTTATCCGAAACAGCAGTCTTATAATGTCCCGCAATTTACAACAATGTTTCTTTCATGCAGCTTTCCAAAAATGCCTGACAAGGAGAATCAAAAAATTAATCAACATCCATGTGAGTGCGGATAATCAAACAAACAAGTGTGCATCAAATTATACAAACAATTACCAAGTAAACAATCCCAGTTGAGCCCCCAATTTGTTACAACTGGCTCACAAATTGCAACAAAAGAAGGAGGACAAAGTTTTCCAAAAAATGGAGCTACAGTATTTACTATGTAAGTAGTAAAGCACGGGTAAGACAGTGGGTCGGTAGTTTTAACCAATGCATGGCAAAATCAGTATAACAGTACCAATAACAAAACCAAAAAGAAAACAAATGAAACAGCAGGCGTGCAGCACCGAGCCCACAAGCAAATTCCATTTCCCAAAAGCCTCTCCTTTTAAAGGGGCGAGCACAGGTGCAGCTGTAATGAGCTCCCCAGCCACGCCTACAAGTGCTTACAACGGCAGCGCCAAGAGTCATCGTAAGAGGAAGAACAAATGAGGATATTATCTATATATACTATAATGAAGTGATTAATCATGCTGGAATGCTCGGAATATGGATGGGCTGTTAGCAAACCCATAAGGCATCACTAAATATTCATATTGTCCAGAATTGGTAATGAACAAGGTCTTTCACTTGTCCCTTTCTCTAATCTGAACCAAGCTATATGCACTGCACAGGTCCAGTTTGGTAAAAACGAGCGTCTCGCGGGGACTAAAGGTAGGGGATCGCGACATTTTATCGTGATGGCATTAAGTGTCCGGTGGTCGACACACGGGCATAGTCCTCTGTCTTTCTTCTTCACAAAGAAGAATCCAGATGTAAAAGGAGCTATGGATGGTCGGATGATACCCTGGTTCAGCCCGTCTGTAACATAGGCATTCATCGCTTCCTCCTCAGTTCGGGAAAGGGAGTAGAGATTTATAGCACAATCCATTTGGCACAAGTCCAAATACCTTGGTCTTGCTAAAGACATTTAGGTAGTCTTAATACTTAGTCTTAGTCAGGATCAGCATCAGATTCCCTGTTTCTGGACTCTCTGCTGTGGACACTTGACATGGCAGGGTTATACACTGAACAAAATGGGCCGGCGGCCAGCAGCTGTTGGGTGAACTGGCGTTGCTTTTCCGCAGGAGTCAGGGGGGCTCATCCCAACTTCATCTTCAACTTCAAATCGATAGCTGTTCGAGATCCTTGGCGAAGGTCGCAAAGTCGATCCCCCAGGCTGCATCCCACGGAGGGATGATCGAAAAGCTCACGGAAGGCTGGAACGGAACTCTAGAATTCTGGAACTATGCTAAATCCAAGAGGGGACTATGTTCCATCCATAGGGATATTGCCCATTCACAAGCTCTTCCTGCAAGAAGTGAAATGACAAAACTAACCCTGCCCGAGTAGTGCAAAAGATCAAGATGTTTGTCGATATACAGTCCACACTGCATCAAGAAAGAGCGACAGTCGTTTGGGTTGTCTGGGAGAGCTACAGGTACGGAAGCAGTGGCATGTGGAAGAGAACTGAGCAGGGCAGCTCGGGTGGTTTGCCCCTCCAGCAACTGGTGCACCAAGACGGTGAGCTGGGAGACTTGATCCTGGAGTTGTTGCTGGGTCTCTGCAGGGTCCATTTTAAACGGTGAGGTATTCTGTCACACTCGATCAGGCAGAGAGAGAGTGAGAGACCTGTCTGCAGGAAGGTTTTATTTTCAGAATCGGGCACACACTGTTTGAATTGGAAGGGTGGCTCAGGGTCGGACTCATGGATCCGGAAAGGTCCGTAGCCGGGGTAGTCAGTCCTACAAGAACACGATGGATGAGAAACAGGAACAGGAGGCAACACAAATAGGCAGGAGCAGATAGGGCAGGAGAAGGAAATGCAGGAACAAGACCAAGGAGACAAAAGACAAGGGTAATCTAGTAGTAGTGCATGTTGAAAATGGCAACAATACCTTGCACTGGCAGCCTGAGTCTGGTTTTTATGCCTAATGTTGGTGGAGCTGCTAATTGATTTTCACCGCCTTCTTAGGCATGACAGTACTTAATCTGTGGGGTGCACGCTTGATTAATTTCCAGCAAGAAAGACTGTCATAGGTTACCTTTGTCAGGGACGGAACCTGTCCTATGTTTGGTCCCTGTTTGGCCAGCAGGTGTTGCTGGCTATCCTGTTCCCTCCTTGTAGCCCCTCAGCCCTTGTGTGTCTTTGTGTTTTCTGGGTTGCCGCCTACGTCAATGAGTTGAGTGTATAGCTTGGAGGCTGTTCGTGCTACTCATGAGTTTGAGGCTGGTTGTAGACCCTTGGTGTTTATTATTATTGCATTACCCTGTTCTCGGTTTACCCCACTTATGTCGTGTTTTATCATTCCTGTGTATTCTTATGGTCCTAAGTTCTTCCTACTGTTGTTATCCTAGTGTTTTGCTTCCTTGGTTTTCAGTTTTTGCTGTGTCTCCCAGTTTCCATGCTCATTTAATGTCACTGACCTCCTTGATTGGTTAACTTGATTCTGATTCACACCTGTCCCTTGTTCACCCTGGTTTTCCATCTGTATTTTGCTGCCTGGTCTCACTCTGTTTGTTAGCCAGTCATTGTCATATTACTGCATGGTTGTTACTCTCTCCCCTAGCATTGTCCTGCTCCCCAGTCATGTTATTTTGTGGTTTTATGAAGTTAGTTTTTGTTTACCCTGTTTGCTTTTTGACCCCTTGTGTTCATTATTTGTGCCTTCCCCATTGTGTTCTGTTTTCTTAATAAACCCCTTTTGTCTTCGAGTCATCAGTGAATCATCAATTTTCTGTCTTGCCTGTGCCATGCCGCGCCATAACAGCCTTGTAATTTACAGCCCTTACTGTAGGGAAATACTGTTTTGCTTTCCAGTCCCATATATTGTAATTGGTTGGTTAAGGATCCTAAATGTTGATGGAATGAAAAATGCAGAGTATGTATGAAGTTCAAAACTTGGAACATGAGTGAGTTCTTAGCTACATAGCAGGCAGAAGCATTGCCATCTAATCACTGCCAGTGGCAAATCCTGGCAATGTCAAAATGGGCAACTGGCCAGGGACGAATCTTCTGAGGGGGGAGGGGGACGTCCTGCCAACCACCCCCTTGCCCTGACATCTGTTTCCGTCCCACCTCCACCACCGAGTCGACAACTTATACCATCTCCACCCTCCCCCAAACAGTCTGGAAAAGTGTGGAATGTTAGAAAGGAGAATCCACTTGTTTTCTAACCAAACCCCTTTAACAATCATACAATTAAAAGCCAAAAGCTCAGCAGGCAGTTTACACACCCAGCATCTGCTTTACATGCTGATGGTCTGGTTCCAGCTTGGCTCCAGAAGGGCGTCCTCCTTCATAATGATGCTCGGTGTCTGTGAGCACCTGACTTTCCCACCCCTGTCTGAGAAATGTGTTCAGCAAGGCCTGTGGCCCCCTGACCCCCCTCAGGTTTGTCCCACGCCATGGTGATGAGCTGGAGCTAGAGGTGGACGACCCGCTGCTGGTTGAGGTGCAGGCAGAGGATTACTGGTATGAGGGCTACAACATGCGCACTGGGGCTCGTGGTATCTTCCCCGCCTACTACGCCATCGAGGTGCCCAAGGAGCCTGAGAGTCTGAAAGGTGAGGCTGTCATGGCAACTGGTCATCGTTTCCAGAAATGTGTTTCATTTTTGGAAAATTCTTTTTGAAAATATGAATCTGCATTGCGTTCCGTCATATAGGTTTTCAATATGTATACATGTAGTATACATGCTGAGTGTTTATTTGCATTCATTATTGCATTTATAAATTGCATTTATTAAGTCTCCTTTCTGGGGCAGCACGGTGGTGCAGTGGGTAGCACTGCCGCCTCACACCTCTGGGACCAGGGTTCGAATCCGGCCCAGTTCCATGTGTGTGGAGTTTGCATGGATGGATGGATGGAAGTCTCCTTTCTAATCTGTGGTTGATTGCCCAACAGAACGGAGCAGTGACTGGGTGGACAAATTCAGGGTGAAGTTTCTGGGATCCGTCCAGGTTCCATACCACAAAGGGAATGACATTCTCTGTGCTGCTATGCAAAAGGTACTGTGGGATCATGGGAGTGACACAGGGAGTAGAAGAGTGAGGGGGATGTGGGGGCTTACAGCACACTTCTTGGTGTTTACGTAAAGTGTGAGGGTGTTTGCTAATGTGGCTAACGTGTTTGCATCCTGTTCCAGATTGCCACCAATAGAAGAATGACAGTACAGTTCAACCCACCCTCATCCTGCGTACTGGAGATCAGCATAAAGGGAGTGAAAATCGCGGGGCATAATGACTACGGCTCCTTTGACAGAGTATGTAACCGTGCTGTAACGCCTTCATGTAACCTTTTATTCTGCCGGTTTTTACTTAAGGTGTTGTACTTGACATTAATGTATGAGGCAGTATATATAGTTAAATTTAATATGATTTAAGATACATATTGTAATGCGATGGATCAGTCCTCTCTCTTGAAATTAGTTTCACTTAAAACTGTCTAAAATCACATAATGTCTAGAAACCATCTTTTGACCAGCTCACATAAGGTTGTTTACATTAAGCTTGATACATCAAGGAAGGTGGATACTGCCCCCATGTGGACAGTGAAACACAGTATAGTCTGTGATGTAATAGTTCAATTGTGTAATGTTCACTGAGTGGCAGTTCATATGTTCTGAGCAGCCTTGGCTTTTATCTTATTTGTGAGGCAAATTTGCCGCTGTCACAGATCCAGAATGGTGTGCTCTAGACATCTCTTGTGGAGAAGGATGAGTGTTGGGTGGTATATCTGAGAATGTTGTGTACTGTGGACCTGCTGGTTATATCAGCACCACCCAGCACTATATTCCAGATTTATGTGGCAGCTTCCCTCAGTAGTTGTGGAGCCTAGCGCTCATTAGTCTTTGTGCACTTTAGGGTCAGGGTTTTCAGACTTTTTGGAACCAGGGACCCCCGTGTGAAAACAGACTAGAGCTTTGGACCCCCACCACTAATGTGTCATCACTTCAGGGATCATTGAGAATTTTTTGTTCTTTGTTCTGGGGGGGGGGGGGAGGCATCAACCCTTAAATAGTAAACTTTTTTACTAAGTTTACTAAACTGGGTGAGTTTACTAAACTGGATGATTGTACAGATATTTCCTCAATTTGAAGTTCCTTTTTGCAGACCTGCATGGGGTCACAGTGCTCAGATTGAAAGTCCATTTTTAGAATATTATAAAAAGGAATGTGGCATTTTCAGAAGCACTAGGGTGTTCTAAGAAAAAATAATACAGTTCCATTTCTGGAAAATAAAATGGAGAATCATTGCAAATATGCACACTTATCTAAATATTAATTATCTTTGGGAATGGAGATAATGGACTTGAAGTTGTTTGCTAATTGCACATCTATAGTTATGACGTTTACGTGACAGTACCTTGTGTTTGTTATGCAAGGACTATATTTTCTTTGTTTTCACAGGAGAATAAATGCAGTCACTTCTTTCAGCTTAAGAACATCTCCTTCTGTGGATATCATCCAAAGAACAACAAGTGAGATTTTCAGATTTTCACATTTCAGTTTCAAAGAATTTTTCTTTTCACACTTCATAGTCACATTACATACCCGTATGAAAACTACAACATATTGCCGAAAGTATTGGGACGCCTGCCTTTACACACACGTGAACTTTAATGACATCTCATTCTTAATACATAGGCTTTAATATGGAGTTGGCCTACCCCTTTGCAGCTATAACAGTTTCAACTCATCTGGAAGGTTTTCCACAAGGTTTATGGGAATTTTTGATTATTCTTCCAGGAGAGCATCTGTGAGGTCAGGGCTCTGTGCAGGCCAGTTAAGTTCCACATCAAACTCGCTCATCCATGTCTTTATAGACCTTGGTTTGTGCACAGGTGCGCAGTCATGTTGGAACAGGAAGGGGCCATCCTCAAACTGTTCCCACAGAGTTGGGAGCATGAAATTATCCAAAATGGCTTCATATGCTGAACCATTAAGAGTTCCTTTCACTAGAACTAAGGGGCCAAGCTCAACCCCTGAAAAACAACCCCACACCATAATCCCACCTCCACCAAACTTTACTTGGCACAATGCAGTCAGGAAAGTACCATTCTCCTGGCAACCACCAGACCCAGACTCGTTCATTGGAGTGCCAGACTGAGAAGCGCGATTTGTCACTCCAGAGGACACGTCTCCACTGCTCGAGGGTACAGTGGTGGTGTGCTTTACATCACTGCATCCGACGCTTTGCATTGCCTTTGGTAAAGCTTGGATGCAGCTGCTCTGCCATGGAAACCAAGCTAATCTGAAGGTCACACGTTTGGAGGTCTGTAGCTATTGACTCTGCAGAAAGTTGGTGACTTCTGTACACTGTGTGTCTCAGCCTGCACTGTCCCCACTCTGTAATTTTACATGGCCTACCGCTTCGTGGTTGAGTCGCTGTTCCCAATTGTTTCCACTTAGTTATAATACCACCAACAGTTGACCGTGGAACATGTAGCAGCAAGGAAATTTCACGAATGGACTTGCTACACAGGTGGCATCCTATCACGGTACCAAGCTTGAATGCACCAAGCTCCTGAGAGTGACCCATTCTTGCTTGATTTTATACACCTCTGGCCATGGAAGTCACAGGAACGCCCGAATTCAATGATTTGGAGGGGTGTCCCAATACTTTCAGCAATATAGTGTATTTTCACAGGTGATCCTTTCCCATCTTACCTGGCAGTGCCTGTTAATAACATGTTTTTTTTCATGGAGCCATTGTGTGACACTGGGTGTGGTTTAGAATTTCGCAGGGAGTGAAAGATAAAACTTGCATTAATTCCAGGTATTTCGGGTTCATCACAAAGCACCCAGCAGATCAAAGGTTTGCCTGTCATGTGTTTGTGTCTGAGGACTCCACTAAGCCTCTGGCAGAATCCGTAGGGTGAGTACTCTCTTTTTTTTAATGTATTAGAATTTATTTCCACATATTCCAATGTTAAATAGTGTTCTTTCTTGAGTAAATAACATCAAACTTCATTTTCTGCAGCAGCCTAAGACTTCTTCCACAATATTAAATATATATCATAAATATGCATTTTATTATATTGCTAATTGTATCATTTACTATCTAAAGAAGTAAACAAATCTTGACTTCTACATACCTCATGTGTGGGGTCAAATTTGACCCCAAAGGTATTTAGAATACAAGAAATTCAGCCAGCTACATCTGGACATGCACTAATTTGGTGACACTAGTTTCATTATGAGATTAGCTGCTTTGTTACTAGTCCCACTTTCTTTTCCCTGAGCAGGAGAGCTTTCCAGCAGTTCTACAAGGAGTTTGTGGAATACACGTGCCCAACAGAAGACATCTACCTGGAGTAACCTGCCTTGCTCCTCTTTAGAGCCTTGTACATCATTGTGTATCATAACTTGTTGCATGGTGAATCCAAAAGAGGAAAATCTACATTTAAAAAGGGAATGAGGCATCTGCTTTCTGGCCAAAACATTTTCTCAGATTCAGAGCTAAACTGAGCGTACTGCTCAGTATCACATCACCCGGTTTGTTTAAACATCCCATAGGGAACAAGCACAACGCTCAAAATGCCGCTGGAGTATTTCCCTCTGTTGAGTGGACTTGGAGCAGATTGATCTATAATTGCCTCAAAGTTCTGATATACAAAGAAAATGCTAACAGATCACATATCTGATATGTTTTTTTTTTTTTTTTTTTTAACAGTAATGATCAGATCAGATCAAAATCAAATTAGCAGGCGTTTTCTTTGTGACCCATATTTGCACATGGATAAAGACCAAACCTGGCAATTTGTTTTTTTTTTTGAGCTTGTGATTCCCCTTTACGGAATGTACACTGGTTCCTGCCATGGTTTATTTGCGTTTAGAAGAGCAGGGATTAAGGCGGGAGGGAGTGGGGGCTGGACTATTTTAAAAATGCACTGGAAAACTTATGACCTGTTTCAAATGGAGATTTGATTCTATTGCTGTCATGCATCCTGTAGGCCAGTAAAAGAGTGAGAAGACTCACTGGGTAATTATGAAAATGAAATGAAAGTACAGGTTCTGTTTTTTACAGCAAGCCTTTCATTTGGATATGTCATCATTAAAATGAAACCTAGAAATGTCCTACTCCAGTTATGGAAATGATTCATCCAGGTTAGTGACCTTCCTACCTGGAGTAAAGTGAATTAACATGGGATCCCGCCAGTATTGTATTACTGCTTTGGTGGATGGAGATGGAGAAGTATCCACAGTTTTACACTTATCTTATTGTATTTTTATTTTGATAATAACCCACTGGTAATGAATTGTGTAGTGTTTGGGTAGACATTTCCCAGGAACAACATGAAGGGCTACTCTGTTCAAGGTTTCTGCCAAGCTCAAATGTAAAGCAGGGTTTAGGACGTATTTAATGGTGATTTAATGAACATGTTTTTTGTGAAGGGAAAATTGAATTGAAATTGTAGTTGAAGTTCCTAACAACCCACCTAAACTAGGTATAAAATGTATGTGAAATGAAGCTATTTTTAAATGTGAAATAGGGAAAAATCCAACTTTAACAGAAGATGTGATTCTGCCTGGGAAGCAGAGAGATTATAAGAGTGCTGGTATTTTCAGATATTCACAAGTCGTGCCTGTTATTTAATGTTTTTATTATTCCTTCCGCTTTTTAAAATTTTATTTCGATTCATCATGAACTTACAGAGGCAAAGTAGGGTTGAAGGAGCCTGAGGTGCCCCTGATGCCGGTTACAGTCCCCCGTATCCGTCACACTGTGCTGACTCTCCTGAACAGCCGAAAGCAGCCTGCATGTGACATTCTCCAGCTTGTAGATCAGATTCAACATTCAGTTCAAAGGAAGAAAGGGAGTTTAACACAATATATCATTCTTACGATTTGCAGATATCATTGCATAGAATATGTTTTAAACCAAGACCTTTGGAATGTTCTGCAGACATTTCTTTAATTGTATAGCAGTTCAACTGTTCCACTGAGCATATCAGAACATGGACAGAACTATGAATGAATGGCAGGCCACATTTATACAATACTGAATGCGCTGAATGGGATGAGAGGTACTCTATGTTTAAACATAACTTTGCACATGGACAGGTGAACAGCTATGCTCAGTAATACATCAGTCAGACTTCTACAGTCATGATGTTGGAGTCTTTTCAACTCTAAAACATTGTTTGACTCCAGACATACCTGAAAAACTTTGCTCATAACATGCCACTACATTCCTGGCAGAATATTCATGCACTTCAGCTGTAGTCCCCTGGTTATGCTAGCATTGCAAATATTAGGTCTGCATTGCCAAAATCAGGGCATGGCGATTTATTCCATAGAAGAATTTCCTAGACTTATAGGAAATGGTATTGTGACCTGATGTGTTTAATGACTTGGTCCCTTAAACGAAGCAGAAATAACTCTGGATCGTCAGACACAAATGAGTCCAAGAGAATTCTTATTATCAGACCCGTTTTATATTTCTTGAACATTTTTATTGAATGCTTTTTTAATATGGTGGCTACTCTTGTTAGGACACTGAAGTAAGTAAGTACCATTGTACACAAGTAGCTGTCTGGGCATGTGTTTAACGTTCTCACTGTGGAAAGGACCCTCACTTCATGGTTTATATTATTTTACATCTTACAATATGCAACCTGAGCTGTCACTGCAAACCAATAGAAGTTATCATTTTACTGGATGTCCTGCTGGAAGTATTTGCATATTTATCACATGAGCAAGCCTTGATTTGTATGTAAAGGTGAAGATGATGTCCTAACATGTAATGAAAGCATAATGCTTCCATGATTCATTTTTGAGTAAAACAGACTAATGTCAGAAACTTTGTGCATTATTTTCAAGATCTTAACATTAACATGAAGAAATGGTAAAGAGTTTAAAAGGTGTAAAGATATGACATATAAGACATATATACTATATATTGTAATTACAGTGTTACACTGTACCAATTCATACTGTAGTATTTGAAATTCTTATTTTTGGTTTTTGGAGTGTGAATTCTATTCTTTATTTAAAGTTTTCAAAGCAGCATTATGTGTGTGTCCTGTCATTATTAATAACAAATTCTATATTTCATAATATGGTTTTGCTCTTGGCTATTTGTTTGATACACACTGCCCGGGCCAAAACAAAAATGTCACACACTTTAATATTTTGTTGGAGCGCCTTTAGCTTTGATTATGGTGCACATCGGTCCATGCATTGTTTCTATGTGCTTATGCAACATCACAACACATTTTCCCATTCAGATTTGCACTCATTTTTCATAGAAACCTTGTATTGCTGATAGGTGAGTTGAACCACTCCATAAAGTCTTCTTCAGCACATCTCAAAGACTTTCAATGGGGTTAAGGTCAAGACTCTGTGGTGGCCAATTCACATGTGAAAATTATTCCTCATGCTCCCTGAACCACTCCTCTACAATTCGAGCCTGAGGAATCTCTGCGTTCTAATCCTTTAATATGCCCATACCATTAGGAAAGAAATAATCCATTGATGGGATAACCCGGCCATTCAGTAGATTCAGGTACTCAGCTGACTTCACTTTACTGCTGCGTAGTGTTGCTGAGCCGTAATAATGATCCAGTAATTGGCTTTTAAGTATTTGCAGATTGAAATTCTAACGGCGTCCTTTTTTTGGCCGGGCTGCGTAGTTTTTATTGTTCACAGCCCGCACACACACACACGCACGCACACATATTTTTGTGTTTCTGAATGGTAGGTCTCCAGAAAGTACAGAAGCACAGTATAATCTTAGTGCAAAGCCCTCCCAATAAGTTTTGAAAGTGTGATGTTTGTGGTCTGCTCCCTAACCATTCACACCCATCCACACCATGTGTGCATAATGTAATGTCTTAATTAGAACAAGCTCTGACAGTCTAATAGTCATTGAAGCAGATTGGAGGAATGTTTCAGCTGAAGACATAAATACATATATGAAATCATATATATATGATAACTATATTTATCAAGGTTGTCAACTCTCATGCCTCTGGTGTGACATTCTTTCAGACTCTCACACTCACACAAGAAATCTTACAGCAAATCTATATTACTCCATCATAAACCTAAAATTGGTTCCAACGCGGTCTTTTGAGTATAAACGTACAATCAGCGAAGTGTGTATAGTAACTGTGCTATAAGCGGGTAAATGCACCCCAAGAAGTGCATTCCCAGTCTGACATATATTACATATCACCTTGATGTCATAGATATCTAACATATATGGCATCAAATCCTAATCTCAGGATGGTTTCTCAATGACATCTTCATATCACCAGTCTGACATCACTGTGAGATACCTATGACATCATACTGTACCCAGAGGCAGATTTAGTTATTTGGGGGCCCAATAGGCAAAGACAGGTACAGATTCCTCCTTACCCCATATCCTCCAGTATTTTAATCCATAATAACCAAAAAACAGGTTCCCCCACGGGACCAAACAAAAACCATTTGCACGTTTCATCCAGTTACAGATGGGACTTGGCATTTGTAATTAAGGTTCTGTGATAAATGCAGCTTAAATCACCTGCAATGTTTTCATAAAGGCTTTAAAAAAACAACCACTCCTGAACACTATCAAGTGCGTTGTTCTGTTTGATCCACATGTCTTCCTGTAGGATGACACGTATTTCCTAAATAGTGCACAGTAGCAATTGAAACCGTGTGCAAAGATTGCTAAACTGTGGGTAAGGATTATGAATTTTTTTTCATAAAGTGGGTCGCCTCGTGATGTTCATGACTCTACAGTCTACGTACCTGGCCAAGGCATTTAAGCACATGTGCAATACTATCATGGAATAATCCACAGTAGAGACTGACGGGTGGCAGGTGGTCCAAGACACAAAGAATGACGTCCCTTACATCCTCTATAGCTTTACAGGACTTTTCAAACTACTTCCTGTATCTGTTAGGCCTAATAATGGATCACAAAGGATTAGCAAATCACAGTTCATCACAAGTCAGTCCCACCCCCCTTCATCAACATGATCAATATTCTCAGGTATTCCATACAGCCGGAATGCCCAGTGTATCAATAGATCAGCTAACTCACTAGCAATATGCAACTTTGGCACAGGAATCAGCTGGCACATTTTTGAAAACCTATTCACGACCATGAGGATAATGGTGATTGGCTGAGAGGGTGGAAGATCTGTTATGAAATCCAATCAGATATGCGACTTAGCCCCTTCTAGCCAGTGCCACCATTCTTAGAGAGCTAGTTTTATGGCCAGGAGTTCTCGGTTACCCACGTCATAGTTGATCTCTGCTGGTTTTTTTGAGAAATACACACCAAGGTGGTGAAGTCTGGATTCCACATGTTGTTGTAAGAGGACGCCCCTACTCCTGCATCAGACGCATCTACCTCAACCTTGAACGGCAACTCCGGGTTAGGTTGTTGCAGGAACGGAGCTCTACCAGTTTACCGAAGGCTGCTTTTGCTGCTGGAGTCCACCGAAGACTCATAACCCTTCCTTGGAGAAGGGAGGTCAGAGGGGCAGCCAGTGAGCTGAATCCTCTCAAAAATAGGCTATAGAAATTAGCACACCCTAAAAAGCACTGTAACTCTTTCACAGTTTGTGGTTGGGGCTACTCACGCACCGTGTTGACCTTTTCTTCATTCATACGAACTGCACAGGGCTGGATGGTACCCTAGGAACCAGAGAGATTTCTGGTAAAACTCACATTTTTCTTCTTTCACATAGAAGTGGAAGCTGCAGAGTCTCTGGAGCACCTGTCGTTCATGCTGAACTTGCAGCTCATAGGAGGAGGAATAGACGAGAATATGATCAGTGTATACAATGACTAATCGATTAATGAAACCTGCCAAAACCTCATTCATAAAGGTTTCAAATTTAGACGGATTATTATCCAACCCATATAGCATCACGAGATATTCATACTGGCTGATATTAGTTAAAAAGGAGGTTTTCTTGTCATCCCCTTTTCTTTTCCGAAAGACATTACATGCACCGCACAAGTCAAGCCTGGGGAACAGATAGGCAGCTCAGAAATGTTTGAGTGCCAAGGGGGTAAGGGACAGGGAGTTTCCTTACTTGATCATGACAGCATTCAGTGCCCTGTAATCAATACTGGAGCATAGATCCCTATCTTTCTTCTTAAAGAAAAAAAACCCAGATGTAACCGGAGATGTGGAGGGGCGAATAATTCCTTTTTTAAGCTTGTCTTGTATATATACCTTTATTGCCTCCTCTTTGGGTCGAGACAAAGAAAAAGACTTCCCATTTGGAGGAGAGGTGCATTGTCTACAACACAGTCACTTGCCCAGTGAGGGGGTAATCCAAAAGCTTGAAATATATCATTGAAATATATATATATTTCATTGAAATCACATTACTCTTCCATGATTGACATTAGGTTTTCTGGTTTAGGGTTTTCTAAGACTCAGCATGGCATCATTATGCATCAAGAGAGACAAGTAGGCGACCAGGAGAGCTCTGAGGATGATCGGATCTCTCATGGAGGTGAGCACTAACAACTGGATGTCAGGAGGGTCCTACTCAGCTGCATGGGCTCTGGCTTATCTCCAGAGGAGATGGGACTAGAGGCAACAGCTTCATGTCAACTGCGGTGTTGACGGCGATCCCGAATCTTGTGGTCAAGGGTGATGGATAATCTAAAGCACTCCTCAAAGGAGTAGCCCTCTCTTTGACAGGCTAGCTCATCCTGTAGCTCAGGAACCACTTGCTAGTACAGGACTGTCAGACAATCATCTAGCCAGTTTGGGTGGTACAGGTGCCCGGTCTGAGGTCACACAGGCACCTATATATATTAGCAGAGGTGTCAATTTCAGGTCCAGAAAGTAAAAAATCCAGACCAGGATTTTGTTTCAATCAACCAGTTGAGCATAAAGAGTCACAGTCATAGAGTGCTCAACTAGATGGTTGAAACAAAATTCTGGTTTGGATTTTAACTTTCTGGACCTGAAATTGACACCTCTGTGTACTAATCTATATAGTCTATATATACCTATATAGACTATAGTAACTCTAATAGTTAAAATAGCATTGAAACAGAATTGTTCTAGTGTTCTGCATACATTTTGAATTCATCTGGGTGTTTTTTTTTTTATAATATGGAGATTACTCCCTCTACTGGAATAGTAAAGAATAACCACCTTCAAAATGTTCACATTTTGTAGCTTTGCAGCCTGAAATGAAGATACACAAAAAATATTTTTACAGCTGTATTTACTCAATGCAACCTTTAGCTTGGTGTGCAATGCTGAAGGTGATTAGTTACACCTGGTTGAGTTCGCAAGTATTTTTAGGCAGGGGATGATCCTATAAGCATCTCAGTGATTTTGGTTTTTTTTTTCTGAACTGTTGGTATTATCAGTATATCTTTCACTTGGCTGTTGTAACTTGCACTGAAAAAATACAAATGGAAAAATCCAATGCAGCGGTAAACGATATGATAAATTCTGATGGACATGAAGATGATGCAACTCTTACCTTGAGCATGGTATTTAAAAACATAGCCTATGTAGTTTTTTTTCTCTGAATCAAAACATTTTACCATGGATGCAGATGAGTCTTGCCACAGACACATTTGTCTGTGCTTAGACAAGTTGATGATCCCAGCTTCAAAGAGAGGTGTCATGAACAAAGCAGATTCATGGAAAGTTTTTGATTTTTGCAGTGATGCTTACCTAGGGTGCCGCATGGAATTGGACTGGCCTAGTGCAGAACAGTGGTGGCTCATCACTGTTGAAGGAAAAAAATTAAAAAATCAACATGACACAGATTGCCTTAGATATGCCTTAGGAGTTCATTAGGCTGTTTGATAGCCCACATGCAGAATACATTTGTTTTGAAACTTTGTCTTTGTAGTTGGCTGTTGTGTAACTATCCACAAAATAATACAATTTAAATTAAGACATCCTAAGTGTCTGATTTGTTTTAGTCAAAGACTGGAAGAAATTAGCATAATATATTTTGCTATAAGCTGTCATGATCTGCCTCTCCTGTTCATACTGTCATGTTCCCATTCACCCAGCAGAGGTCTCTGTTGACCATCCCGTTGGCTTCCCCTTCAGTTTCCTTAGTACCCTCACCTGTTTTCTATTCCATGTGATTCCTAGTGTTTGGTGTATTGTCAATGACCTGCACCTGTCCCTAGTTTACCCTCATAGTCTAGCTGTGTACATAAGTACCTACCCATATCATGTTCTCCAGTTGGTCATTGTCAGTGCTCAGTAATGGTCCCCATGTTCTATGTCTGTAATTAGTTATTTCCCTTAACTTTCCCAGTGCTTAGATCAGACCTTGTTTTTCCTGCCTTAACCTTCCTGCCTCCTGTATTGACTCCTCTTGGTCCTTTGTTTGTGAGGTTTGCCCCATAAGAAAGTCCTGTTTATTCCAACAAAGATTTACATGGATTGTCACTCTCTCCCTGTGAACGTGCCCTAACCTTCCTGAGAAAAGATAACATGACAACAAGACATTGTAGCCATTGTAGTAATTATACTTAAGAGAATATTCAGCCTTTACTTTGTGCCATAAGTAGAGAGAACCCCCCTCCCATTTTACTGTTGTTCCCTTCTGCCTCTCCCATGAAAATTCATTTTTTACTTATGCTGTGTATTGATGTATTTCAAAATAAACCCCTGTGGGTTATTTTACACAAAATGGCAACACTTAAGAGCATACTGTACATGCACTGTGCTTAACACATTCAATGCTGCAGTCACATGCAGTCATGTAAGAAACATTAATTTGTGCATAGTTGTGTACCCCAGTGTATACCCCAGCATGTACCTCAACGTGTATCCCAGTGTATATCCCAGCATGTACCTCAGCGTATACCTTTAGCACATACCTCAGCGTGTACTCCACAAGCTCCCCCATAACCCTGAACAGGACGAGCAGTTAAAAAGTGGATGGTTCTGAAGGTGTACATTGTCAGTAGTTACTATCTATCTACTATCTTTAGCTATTTTTTTGTCCACTCCAGTTAGATTCTGCTTCAACCCCTCTTCTTTATTACTGAAGCACCAAAAAAGTATAGATTATCAGCCAGAGCCCTGTTGAATAGAATTACTTTTGAGAAAAATCAGCATATATCGTCTGGCGTTCCCTCTTCAGTCCCTGCCTGCCTCTCACCTCAGTTTCACACAAATCAACATCAGAGAAATTTGCCCCAAGAAAACAACTTAATCAAGGGAAAAATAAGATGGGGCTATTAGAGGGATGAAGACAAAAGTCAAGGAATTTCTGGGCCAGTACCAGATTTAATGTCCTTCTGGCAGTATTGTGCCATAAATCTTAAATATTGCAAGCTGACCTCAGAAAGGAACTCTGTGGTGAACATTGACTGTCAATATTGCGCAGCAATATATGAATAATGGCACCATTCTCCTTCTTACATCTCAGGATACTGTCACATTACTGTCAGGCTTCCACCAGCGGCTAAGCATGTTGTTTACTATGGAAGGGAATTATTTTTAGGATTGCAGACTTATATACCCATTTCATTTTTCCTATTTGTATTTAGAACTGAACTTCAATGCAGTATTTTTTATAACAATAAATAATATGGTTAAAGAAAAACAGAGGTGTTCCTTCTGTTGTGCATTATTTATGTTACTATTTGTTTCTTATTTAATGTTCAGTAGATTCTGGACCCCCTGTGACCTTGAATTGGACAAGCGGTTACAGAAGATGGATGGATGGTTGAATGAATTTAATGTTCAAAAAGCTGCTTCTCGCTAACATTTACATTTTTCACATTTGGCAGATGCTTTTGTCCAAAGTGACATAGAAGTGAGGCAAAGGGCACATTGCAATCATACATGCTGTCAAGGAGTCAACCAGGCATATGTGCAGCTAGGCTGAGCTTCCAATCAGGGACCATAAAAAAGGCATCAGGTTAGTAGAGAAATTCATGGAACACTTGGCTCTTGAAACATGACTACTTACTTACAGTACCATGACCGGTGATTTGTTTTGCTCGCCTACATATCTGATAATAATAGCTTAATTATGGCCAGAAGGCATTATTTAAGCTAAAAAACTTTATATCTATTATTAAGAAAAATCAATAAGATAAATTGGGGCATTGTAATATTTAAATAATCAAATTTCTTGAACTGAATATCATTTTATTACCAAAAATCATTTTTTCCCAGTATAAATGATCAACAGAAGCATCTGTAATATGTCAGATACTTTGTCTATCACAATGACAAGTTCCTATCCAATGAAACACATCACTTGCATTTATGTAACTGACGTATTAACTGTGATTGGGGAGATGGTGAAATGAGTTTTCTGATACACAGTTTGCTTCCATGTATTTGACCCACGCAGCGTGGCACTAAGGAGGAAGCTGGGAGGTTTGACAGTGCTAAAGTGCTTAGAATGTATTTACACAGGGAGGGAGAATATGCCCAAATATTTAATGGGGATTTAAATAAAGTCCTAAATGACTTTGGCAGGTGTGGGCCTGGCAGTGAAAATACCGTGGAGGAAGCTGCTGAGCCATTCAGGATCTGTGACATCATGAAGGCCTAAGATAATGAAAACAAGCAGTTTTAATTCATGCATTGTACAAATTATCCATTTCATTCAAACTGCTCTGTATGTTTCTGCAAAGTGGTTAAAAGATGGATAGATGGATGAGTGGGTGGATGTTGCTTAATGTTATTGTTGTTATTATTATTGATAATGCAAGCATCATTCTCTACCATGTTGGTGGCAGATATTTATTTTATTTCATACTAACATCTATAACACTTATGAAACAATCCTAGAAAGCACTATGACAATAAATTGGTATGTATAGTCATTTCTCCATATTATAGACCTTAAAGTTAAATTACGCCATAAAAGCTCAATGAGTGCACTCAGATGCTAATAACCTTCTTTCTGTCTTGCACTTAGCAAACAGACATCAGTTCAAGATACTTTGACCATAACACTATCTTACTTAATTTAATTTCCTTAATTTACTGGGCTGGGAGTAAGGGGTCATAGTGAGTTAGTTAATTATGGGGCCGGCTCAGTGTTGCATTTGCAGGAT